>JAWNOS010000128.1:0-343697 GCA_035045845.1 Drosophila buzzatii | reverse complement strand
TTGTCGCGTTCATTCCAGAATCAGTCAATTTACATTAAAATATTTTTTTATTCATTTTAGTTATATTTTTAGGTGAATTTTATAAAATAAATAAAAATGAATATAAAAATTTTATAATTTAGTTCACAATTTCAGAATAACGTAGTTTTAGTCTAAATTGACTCAAGTGTAATAGAGTTTTGATCTTGTATCTATTATTCAGAACTTCAGAACAAAAGGTTTTCGTGATTCTAAGTAAAAACATAATTTTAGATTATTATTTTGTTTTTCGCATTCATAATATCAGAACAAATAAGTATTAATGCTAAACTAAGATATACTTAAATTTTACATGATTGGATGTCACTAGTATTCTATGTAACATATAAATTTAGATAATAATAATCTTTGTCGCGTTCATTTCAGATTAAGATAATTTACATTAGAATTTTATTCTTACATTCATTTAATTATAATTTTACGCGAATTATATAAATAAACAAAAATTTATATAATAATAATATAATTTTGGTTCACAATATCACAAAAGAAGAGGGTTTAGTCTAAATTGACTCAGATTATATGCACACTAATTTTGAACATCAGAAGAAAAAGGTTTTCATGCTAAATTAGATATATTATTTATAATCTTTGCAAAAATATCTATTAAGATAATTATTTTGTTATTCGCGTTAATAATGATTAAAAAAAGTACGCATTCGTGCTAAATAAGCTCATATTTATATACATATTTAATGAATGAATATTATTAGAATTGTATGTACCATATAAATTTATATAATAATATTGCCCGTCATAATAACGGAATAAAGTAGTTAACATGCTGAATTTGCTCATATTGTTACATATATTTAAGTGTCGATGTTATGTGAATTCTATAAGAAATGAAAATGTATATTAAATTCTTATTTAGTTCATAATCTCAGAATAAAGGAGTTTTTAGTCAAAATTAAATCAGATTACTGCATTATAATTTTTATCTTGAGTTATTGTATCTATTATTCAGAACTTCAGAAAAAAAGGTTTTCGTGATTAATTAGATATTTTAATTATATTCTGAGTAAAAACATAATTTTAGATTATTATTTTGTTTTTCGCATTCATAATATCAGAACAAATAAGAATTAATGCTAAAAAAACTCAGATATACCTAAATTTTACATGATTGGATGTCATTACTATTCTATGTAACATATAAATTTAGATAATAATATTCTTTGTCACGTTCATTTCAGAATAAGATAATTTACATTAAAATATTTTTTTATTCATTTTAGTTATATTTTTAGGCGAATTTTATAAAATAAATAAAAATGTATATAAAAATTTTATAATTTAGTTCACAATTTCAGAATAACGTAGTTTTAGTATAAATTGACTCAAGTGTAATAGTTTTGATCTTAGTATCTATTATTCAGAACTTCAGAACAAAAGGTTTTCGTGATTCTAAGTAAAAACATAATTTTAGATTATTATTTTGTTTTTCGCATTCATAATATCAGAACAAATAAGTATTAATGCTAAATAAGATATACTTAAATTTTACATGATTGGATGTCACTAGTATTATATGTAACATATAAATTTAGATAAAATATTCTTTGTCGCGTTCATTTCAGAATAAGATAATTTACATTAGAATTTATTCTTACATTCATTTAATTATAATTTTACTGCGAATTATATAAATAAATAAAAATTTATATAATAATAATATAATTTTGGTTCACAATATCACAAAAGAAGAGGGTTTAGTCTAAATTGACTCAGATTATATGCACACTAATTTTGAACATCAGAAGAAAAAGGTTTTCATGCTAAATTAGATATATTATTTATAATCTGTGCAAAAATATCTATTAAGATAATTATTTTGTTATTCGCGTTAATAATATTAAAAAAAGTAAGCATTCGTGCTAAATAAGCTCATATTTATATACATATTTAATGAATGAATATTATTAGAATTGTATGTACCATATAAATTTATATAATAATATTGCCTCGTCATAATAATCGGAATAAAGTAGTTAACATGCTGAATTTGCTCATATTGTTACATATATTTAAGTGTCGATGTTATGTGAATTCTATAAGAAATGAAAATGTATATTAAATTCTTATTTAGTTCATAATCTCAGAATAAAGGATTTTTTAGTCAAAATTAAATCAGATTACTTATGTGCATTATAATTTTGATCTTGAGTTATTGTATCTATTATTCAGAACTTCGGAAAAAAAGGTTTTCGTGATTAATTAGATATTTTAATTATATTCTGAGTAAAAACATAAATTTAGATTATCATTTTGTTTTTCGCATTCATAATATCAGAACAAATAAGTATTAATGCTAAAAAAGCTCAGATATTTTACATGATTGGATGTCATTACAATTCTATGTAATATATAAATTTAGATAATAATATTCTTTGTCGCGTTCATTTCAGAATAAGATAATTTACATTAGAATTTTTTTATTCATTTTAGTTATATTTTTAAGCGAATTATATAAAATAAATAAAAATTTATATAATAATTTTATAATTTTGTTCACAATATCACAAAAGAAGAGGTTTTTGTCTAAATTGACTCAGATTATATGCACACTAATTTTGAACATCTGAAGAAAAAGGTTTTCATGTTAAATTAGATATATTATTTATATTCTGTGCAAAAATATCTATTAAGATAATTATTTTGTTATTCGCGTTAATAATATTAGAAAATGTAAGTATTCGTGCTAAATAAGCTCATATTTATATACATATTTAATGAATGAATATTATTAGAATTGTATGTACCATATACATTTATATAATAATATTCTCCGTCACGTTCATAATATCGGAATAAAGTAGTTAACATGCTTAATTTGCTCATATTCTTACATTCATTTAAGTTTTGATTTTATGCGAATTCTATAAGAAATGAAAATGTATATTAAATTCTTATTTAGTTCATAATCTCTGAATAAAGGAGTTTTTAGTCAAAATTAAATCAGATTACTTATGTGCATTATAATTTTGATCTTGAGTTATTGTATCTATTATTCAGAACTTCAGAAAAAAAGGTTTTCGTGATTAATTAGATATTTTAATTATATTCTGAGTAAAAACATAATTTTAGATTATTATTTTGTTTTTCGCATTCATAATATCAGAACAAATAAGTATTAATGCTAAATAAGCTCAGATATACTTAAATTTTACATGATTGGATGTCATAAGTATTCTATGTAACATATAAATTTAGATAATAATATTCTTTGTCGCGTTCATTTCAGAATAAGATAATTTACATTAGAATTTTTTTACATTCATTTTAGTTATAATTTTATGCGAATTATATAAAATAAATAAAAATGTATATAACAATTTTATAATTTAGTTCACAATATCAGAATAAAGTAGTTTTAGTCTAAATTGACTCATGATTATATGCACACTAATTTTGAACATCAGAATAAAAAGGTTTTCATGCTAAATTAGATATATTATTTATATTCTGTGCAAAAATATCTATTAAGATAATTATTTTGTTATTCGCGTTAATAATATTAGAAAATGTAAGTATTCGTGCTAAATAAGCTCATATATTATATACATATTTAATGAATGAATATTATTAGAATTTATGTAATATAAATTTATATAATAATATTCTCCGTCGCGTTCATAAAATCGGAATAAAGTAGTTAACATGCTGATTTGCTAATTCTAAATTTAATTTTGATTTTATGTCAGGATTAATATTTAAAATCGGATTTATAAAACTTACAAATTAGATATTCATAAATCAAAATGACTAAACTCAGAAACTTAAATAAATTGGAGTCAACACTATGAAAAAATTTATAGATTAGTTCATTTGTCAAGCGTGCATGGTTTCAGTTATTAATTTTTTTATTATTTATATATTTTACGATATAAAAAAAAATTATCACAATCAAATAACGTATTTTAGTTTAGTCTAAATTACTCATATTTGCTTGAGCTAATTCTTATAATAACTCAATTCGTGTTTTAATATTTAATATATCTATTAAACATATTATTTTTTTCGCTCATATATCAAACAAGTATTATCCTGTAAGTCAGATTACTTAAATTTTAATATTGATGTCATAAGTATTCATTAACATATAAATTAGATAATAATCTTGTGTCATTCAGAATAAGATATTTAATTAGAATTTATTCTTAATTATTTTATTAATTAGCGAATTATATAAAAAATAAAAATGTATATAAATTTTATAATTTTGTTCACAATATCAGAAAAGAGTAGTTTTACTAAATTGATCAGATTATATGCACATAATTTTGAACATCAGAAGAAAAAGGTTCATGCTAAATTAGATATTTATTATCTACAAAAACATAAGATATATTTTACGCTAAAGAAAGAAGACTCTAAATTGAGATTTATAAAAATAAAATTAATTCCCCGAACGAATTTATATTTAAGTTTTGATTTAGAATTCTATAAAATAAGATATAATTTATTTAGTCATAATCTCGATTTCAAAAATCGTATGCATTATATATCTGTTATGTATCTATTATCAGAACTTCAGAAAAAGTTTTCTGATTAATTAGATATTTTAATTATATTCTGACATAATAGATATTATTTTTTTTTCGCATTCATAATATCAGAACAATAATATTAATCTAAAAACTCAGTATACTTAAATTTTACATATTGATTTACTATTCTATTAATATAAATAATATATATTCTTTGTCCCACAAATAAGATAATTAATTAAATTTTTTTACATTAAATACAATTATAATAATAAATATAAAAATTTAAATTAGTCACAAACAGAAAACGTAGTTTTACTAAATACTCAGTAAATTGACTTGAACAACAAACCGAAAAAATTCGAAAAATATTTAGATATTATTTTGTTTTTCGCATTCATAATATAGAACAAATAAGTATTAAGCTAAAATCAATATACTTAAATTTTAATGATTATGTCATTAGTATTCTATTAAATATAATTTAGATAATAATATTCTTTGTCCGTTCATTTCAGAATAAATTTTACATTAAATTTATTCTAATTCATTTATTATAATTTTACAATTATATAATAAATAAAATTTATATAAAATATATATTTTGTTCACAATATCAAAAAAGATTTTAGTCTAAATTACTCAGATATATGCAACTAATTTTGAACATCAAAAAAAAGGTTCATGCTAAATTAAAATTATTTAAATTCTTGCAAAAAATAAAATAATTATTTGTTAATTCGCGTTAATAAAAAAAAATGTAAATTATCTTATTCTGAAATGAACCCAAGAATATTATTATCTAATTTATATATTAATAGAATTAATAATCCAAATTAATTAGTATATCTAGCTTTTACATTAATACTTATTTGTTCTGATATTATGAATGCGAAAAACAAAATAATAATCTAAAATTATGTTTTTACTCAGAATATAATTAAAATATCTAATTAATCACGAAAACCTTTTTTTCTGAAGTTCTGAATAATAGATACAATAACTCAAGATCAAAATTATAATGCACATAAGTAATCTGATTTAATTTTGACTAAAAACTACTTTATTCTGAGATTATGAACTAAATAAGAATTTAATATACATTTTCATTTCTTATAGAATTCGCATAAAATCAATAACTTAAATATATGTAAGAATATGAGCAAATTCAGCATGTTAACTACTTTATTCCGATATTATGAAGACGGGCAATATTATTATATAAATTTATATGGTACATACAATTCTAATAATATTCATTCATTAAATATGTATATAAATATGAGCTTATTTAGCACGAATACTTACATTTTCTAATATTATTAACGCGAATAACAAAATAATTATCTTAATAGATATTTTTGCACAGAATATAAATAATATATCTAATTTAGCATGAAAACCTTTTTCTTCTGATGTTCAAAATTAGTGTGCATATAATCTGAGTCAATTTAGACAAAAACCTCTTCTTTTGTGATATTGTGAACAAAATTATAAAATTATTATATAAATTTTTATTTATTTATATAATTCGCATAAAATTATAATTAAAATGAATGTAAGAATAAATTCTAATGTAAATTATCTTATTCTGAAATGAACGCGACAAAGAATATTATTATCTAAATTTATATGTTACATAGAATAGTAATGACATCCAATCATGTAAAATTTAAGTATATCTTATTTAGCATTAATACTTATTTGTTCTGATATTATGAATGCGAAAAACAAAATAATAATCTAAAATTATGTTTTTACTTAGAATATCTAAATCACGATAAACCTTTTTTTCTGAAGTTCTGAATAATAGATACAATGATCAAAATTATTAACACCTGAGTCAATTTAGACTAAAACTACGTTATTCTGATATTGTGAACTAAATTATAGAATTTTTATATACATTTTTATTTATTTTATATAATTCGCCTAAAAATATAACTAAAATGAATAAAAAAATATTTAAATGTAAATTATCTTATTCTGAAATGAACGCGACAAAGAATATTATTATCTAAATTTATATGTTACATAGAATAGTGATGACATCCAATCATGTAAAATTTAAGTATATCTGAGCTTTTTTAGCATTAATACTTATTTGTTCTGATATTATGAATGCGAAAAACAAAATAATAATCTAAAATTATGTTTTTACTCAGAATATAATTAAAATATCTAATTAATCACGAAAACCTTTTTTTTCTGAAGTTCTGAATAATAGATACAATAACTCAAGATCAAAATTATAATGCAGTAATCTGATTTAATTTTGACTAAAAACTCCTTTATTCTGAGATTATGAACTAAATAAGAATTTAATATACATTTTCATTTCTTATAGAATTCGCATAAAATCAAAACTTAAATGATATGTAAGAATATGAGCAAATTCAGCATGTTAACTACTTTATTCCGATATTATGAACGCGACGGGCAATATTATTATATAAATTTATATGGTACATACAATTCTAATAATATTCATTCATTAAATATGTATATAAATATGAGCTTATTTAGCACGAATACTTACATTTTAATACTTACATTTTCTAATATTATTAACGCGAATAACAAACTAATTATCTTAATAGATATTTTTGCTCAGAATAAAAATAATATATCTAATTTAGCATGAAAACCTTTTTCTTCTGATGTTCAAAATTATTGTGCATATAATCTTAGTCAGTTTAAAATAAAAACTACTCTTTTCTGATATTGTGAACAAAATTATAAAATTATTATATACATTTTTATTTATTTTATATAATTCACATAAAATTATAATAAAATGAATGTAAGAATAAATTCTAATGTAAATTATCTTATTCTGAAATGAACGCGACAAAGAATATTATTATCTAAATTTATATGTTAAATTGAATACTAATGACATCCAATCATTAAACATTTAAGTATATCTGAACTTACCAGGAAAACTCCTTTGTTCTGATATAACGAACGCGAAAAACAAAATGATTATCTAAATTTATATTTTTACACAGAATATAAATAAAATATCTAATTAATCACGAAAACCTTTTTTCTGAAGTTCTGAATCTACTAAGTAAATTATTAGATACAATAACTCAAGATCAAAACTATAATGCATATAAGTACACCTGAGTCAATTTAGACTAAAACTAAAACTACGTTATTCTGAAATTGTGATCTAAATTATAAAATTGTTATATACATTTTTATTTATTTTATATAATTCGCTTAAAAATATAACTAAAATGAATAAAAAAAAATTCTAATGTAAATTATCTTAGGCTGCAAACACAGTGCACGCTGTGGCGGAGACGAAGATGAAGACGAAGCTGAAGAGAAATTGCTTGCGTTGCGAGTAAGCGAATAGTAATGACATCCAATCATGTAAAATTTAAGTATATCTGAGCTTTTTTAGCATTAATACGTATTTGTTCTGATATTATGAATGCGAAAAATATATACAATAACTCAAGATCAAAATTATAATGCACATAAGTTATCTGATTTAATTTTGACGAAAAACTCCTTTATTCAGAGATTATGAACTAAATAAGAATTTAATATACATTTTCATTTCTTATAGAATTCGCATAAAATCAAAACTTAAATGAATGTAAGAATTTGAGCAAATTCAGCATGTTAACTACTTTATTCCGATATTATGAACGCGACGGGCAATATTATTATATAAATTTATATGGTACATACAATTCTAATAATATTCATTCATTAAATATGTATATAATTATGAGCTTATTTAGCACGAATAATTACATTTTCTAATATTATTAACGCGAATAACAAAATAATTATCTTAATAGATATTTTTGCACAGAATAAAAATAATATATCTAATTTAGCATGAAAACCTTTTTATTCTGATGTTCAAAATGAGTGCGCATATAATATGAGTCAATTTAGACTAAAACTACGTTATTCTGATATTGTGAAATAAATTATAAAATTTTTATATACATTTTTATTTATTTTATATAATTCGCTTAAAAATATAACTAAAATGAATAAAAAAAATTCTAATGTAAATTATCTTATTCTGAAATGAACGCGACAAAGAATATTATTATCTAAATTTATATGTTACATAGAATACTTATGACATCCAATCATGTAAAATTTAAGTATATCTGAGCTTTTTTAGCATTAATACTTATTTGTTCTGATATTAAGAATGCGAAAAACAAAATAATAATCTAAACTTATGTTTTTACTCAGAATATAATTAAAATATCTAATTAATCACGAAAACCTTTTTTTTCTGAAGTTCTGAATAATAGATACAATAACTCAAGATCAAAATTATAATGCACATAAGTAATCTGATTTAATTTTGACTAAAAACTCCTTTATTCTGAGATTATGAACTAAATAAGAATTTAATATACATTTTCATTTCTTATAGAATTCGCATAAAATCAAAACTTAAATGAATGTAAGAATATGAGCAAATTAAGCATGTTAACTACTTTATTCCGATATTATGAACGCGACGAGCAATATTATTATATAAATTTATATGGTACATACAATTCTAATAATATTCATTCATTAAATATATATATATAAATATGAGCTTATTTAGCACGAATACTTACATTTTATAATATTATTAACGCGAATAACAAAATAATTATCTTAATAGATATTTTTGCACAGAATATAAATAATATATCCAATTTAACATGAAAACCTTTTTCTTCAGATGTTCAAAATTAGTGTGCATATAATCTGAGTCAATTTAGACAAAAACCTCTTTTTGTGATATTGTGAACAAAATTATAAAATTATTATATAAATTTTTATTTATTTTATATAATTCGCATAAAATTATAATTAAAATGAATGTAAGAATAAATTCTAATGTAAATTATCTTATTCTGAAATGAACGCGACAAAGAATATTATTATCTAAATTTATATGTTACATAGAATTGTAATGACATCCAATCATGTAAAATTTAAGTATATCTGAGCTTTTTTAGCATTAATACTTATTTGTTCTGATATTATGAATGCGAAAAACAAAATGATAATCTAAATTTATGTTTTTACTCAGAATATAATTAAAATATCTAATTAATCACGAAAACCTTTTTTTCTGAAGTTCTGAATAATAGATACAATAACTCAAGATCAAAATTATAATGCACATAAGTAATCTGATTTAATTTTGACTAAAAAATCCTTTATTCTGAGATTATGAACTAAATAAGAATTTAATATACATTTTCATTTCTTATAGAATTCGCATAAAATCGACACTTAAATATATGTAAGAATATGAGCAAATTCAGCATGTTAACTACTTTATTCCGTTATTATGAAGACGGGCAATATTATTATATAAATTTATATGGTACATACAATTCTAATAATATTCATTCATTAAATATGTATATAAATATGAGCTTATTTAGCACGAATACTTACATTTTCTAATATTATTAACGCGAATAACAAAATAATTATCTTAATAGATATTTTTGCACAGAATATAAATAATATATCTAATTTAGCATGAAAACCTTTTTCTTCTGATGTTCAAAATTAGTGTGCATATAATCTGAGTCAATTTAGACTAAACCCTCTTCTTTTGTGATATTGTGAACCAAAATTATAAAATTATTATATAAATTTTTATTTATTTATATAATTCGCTAAAATTATAATTAAAATGAATGTAAGAATAAATTCTAATGTAAATTATCTTATTCTGAAATGAACGCGACAAAGAATATTATTATCTAAATTTATATGTTACATATAATACTAATGACATCCAATCATGTAAAATTTAAGTATATCTTATTTAGCATTAATACTTATTTGTTCTGATATTATGAATGCGAAAAACAAAATAATAATCTAAAATTATGTTTTTACTTAGAATCACGAAAACCTTTTGTTCTGAAGTTCTGAATAATAGATACAAGATCAAAACTATTACACTTGAGTCAATTTAGACTAAAACTACGTTATTCTGATATTGTGAACTAAATTATAAAATTTTTATATACATTTTTATTTATTTTATAAAATTCGCCTAAAAATATAACTAAAATGAATAAAAAATATTTTAATGTAAATTATCTTATTCTGAAATGAACGCGACAAAGAATATTATTATCTAAATTTATATGTTACATAGAATAGTAATGACATCCAATCATGTAAAATTTAGGTATATCTGAGTTTTTTTAGCATTAATTCTTATTTGTTCTGATATTATGAATGCGAAAAACAAAATAATAATCTAAAATTATGTTTTTACTCAGAATATAATTAAAATATCTAATTAATCACGAAAACCTTTTTTTCTGAAGTTCTGAATAATAGATACAATAACTCAAGATAAAAATTATAATGCAGTAATCTGATTTAATTTTGACTAAAAACTCCTTTATTCTGAGATTATGAACTAAATAAGAATTTAATATACATTTTCATTTCTTATAGAATTCACATAACATCGACACTTAAATATATGTAACAATATGAGCAAATTCAGCATGTTAACTACTTTATTCCGTTATTATGACGGGCAATATTATTATATAAATTTATATGGTACATACAATTCTAATAATATTCATTCATTAAATATGTATATAAATATGAGCTTATTTAGCACGAATGCGTACTTTTTTTTAATATTATTAACGCGAATAACAAAATAATTATCTTAATAGATATTTTTGCAAAGATTATAAATAATATATCTAATTTAGCATGAAAACCTTTTTCTTCTGATGTTCAAAATTAGTGTGCATATAATCTGAGTCAATTTAGACTAAACCCTCTTCTTTTGTGATATTGTGAACCAAAATATATTATTATTATATAAATTTTTATTTATTTATATAATTCGCGTAAAATTATAATTAAATGAATGTAAGAATAAATTCTAATGTAAATTATCTTATTCTGAAATGAACGCGACAAAGAATATTTTATCTAAATTTATATGTTACATATAATACTAGTGACATCCAATCATGTAAAATTTAAGTATATCTTATTTAGCATTAATACTTATTTGTTCTGATATTATGAATGCGAAAAACAAAATAATAATCTAAAATTATGTTTTTACTTAGAATCACGAAAACCTTTTGTTCTGAAGTTCTGAATAATAGATACAAGATCAAAACTATTACACTTGAGTCAATTTAGACTAAAACTACGTTATTCTGAAATTGTGAACTAAATTATAAAATTTTTATATACATTTTTATTTATTTTATAAAATTCGCCTAAAAATATAACTAAAATGAATAAAAAAATATTTTAATGTAAATTATCTTATTCTGAAATGAACGCGACAAAGAATATTATTATCTAAATTTATATGTTACATAGAATAGTAATGACATCCAATCATGTAAAATTTAGGTATATCTGAGTTTTTTTTAGCATTAATTCTTATTTGTTCTGATATTATGAATGCGAAAAACAAAATAATAATCTAAAATTATGTTTTTACTCAGAATATAATTAAAATATCTAATTAATCACGAAAACCTTTTTTTCTGAAGTTCTGAATAATAGATACAATAACTCAAGATAAAAATTATAATGCAGTAATCTGATTTAATTTTGACTAAAAACTCCTTTATTCTGAGATTATGAACTAAATAAGAATTTAATATACATTTTCATTTCTTATAGAATTCACATAACATCAAAACTTAAATATATGTAAGAATATGAGCAAATTCAGCATGTTAACTACTTTATTCCGATATTATGAACGCGACGGGCAATATTATTATATAAATTTATATGGTACATACAATTCTAATAATATTCATTCATTAAATATGTATATAAATATGAGCTTATTTAGCACGAATACTTACATTTTAATACTTACATTTTCTAATATTATTAACGCGAATAACAAACTAATTACCTTAATAGATATTTTTGCTCAGAATAAAAATAATATATCTAATTTAGCACGAAAACCTTTTTCTTCTGATGTTCAAAATTATTGTGCATATAATCTGATTCAGTTTATAATAATAACTACTCTTTTCTGATATTGTGAACAAAATTATAAAATTATTATATACATTTTGTATTTATTTTATATAATTCACATAAAATTATAATAAAATGAATGTAAGAATAAATTCTAATGTAAATTATCTTATTCTAAAATGAACGCGACAAAGAATATTATTATCTTAATTTATATGTTAAATTGAATACTAATGACATCCAATCATTAAACATTTAAGTATATCTGAACTTACCAGGAAAACTCCTTTGTTCTGATATAACGAACGCGAATAGCAAAATGATTATGTAAATTTGTATTTTTATACAGAATATAAATAAAATATCTAATTAATCACGAAAACCTTTTTTCTGAAGTTATGAATGCTACTAAGTAAATTATTAGATACAATAACTCAAGATCAAAACTATTACACCTGAGTCAATTTAGACTAAAACTAAAACTACGTTATTCTGAAATTGTGATCTAAATTATAAAATTGTTATATACATTTTTATTTATTTTATATAATTCGCTTAAAAATATAACTAAAATGAATAAAAAAAATTCTAATGTAAATTATCTTATTCTAAAATGAACGCGACAAAGAATATTATTATCTAAATTTATATGTTAAATTGAATACTAATGACATCCAATCATTAAACATTTAAGTATATCTGAACTTACCAGGAAAACTCCTTTGTTCTGATATAACGAACGCGAATAGCAAAATGATTATGTAAATTTGTATTTTTATACAGAATATAAATAAAATATCTAATTAATCACGAAAACCTTTTTTCTGAAGTTATGAATGCTACTAAGTAAATTATTAGATACAATAACTCAAGATCAAAACTATTACACCTGAGTCAATTTAGACTAAAACTTAAACTACGTTATTCTGAAATTGTGATCTAAATTATAAAATTGTTATATACATTTTTATTTATTTTATATAATTCGCTTAAAAATATAACTAAAATGAATAAAAAAAAAATTGTAATTTAAATTATCTTAGGCTGCAAACACAGTGCACGCTGTGGCGGAGACGAAGATGAAGACGAAGCTGAAGAGAAATTGCTTGCGTTGCGAGTAAGCGAATAGGTTGCACAGTGCAAGACGAATTGGTTGCGCTTTTGTTATGTTAGTCGCAATGGATTCCTTATCAGATGATGAACTGCTGATTGAGCAAAGCTTATATTTTAGATTAAAACGTATGAAAGTAAATAAAAAAGTACACCCTATAAATTTGGGAAGAGAAGCATTTGGCGAATTTCATCATTTGTATGATGAGTTGCGCCGCGATGAAAAGAAATTTGTGGAATATACCAGAATGACAATTAGAACATTTGATTATATTCTAATTAAAATTGAGCCACTTATTATTAAAAATTGGACTAATTTTAATAAAACGCCATTTAATTACTTGTTTATCGACTGTCTTAACTTAATTTGAAAATGTAATATTTCCTGGTGTAACAAAAATGCTCGGTTGCTGCTGCTGTGGGGATAAAGCATTATCGGAATATTGATTTGATGAGGATTCAAGTAAAGTCGGTGATGGTACAGAAACATAAGAAGCTTGGTTCTCAATAGTTTGTAGATTAAAAGAGCGTGGGGCGTTGTAAAGATGTTGATAGACCGATTTTTGCATATCCATTCTAAACAAAAGTTTCGTTTGTGGATCCATTTTTTTAACGTGTGGCAATAGGCTCACAAAAAAAGCCATATCTTCATCGTCGGCTGAAATCTTGTTTTTGGTTTTCTGTTCTAACAGCTCAAACTTCTTTTTTTCAATGTTGAGCATTTCATCTTCTTTGTTATTAAGACTGCGTTTTGGATTTTTAGGAAGATAACGTGGGGAGGACGTTTGCACTTCAAACGTACTAATGTCGCTTTCTTCCTCGGTTTGCGACGTCTCTACATCTTCGCTTACACTAATGTTCATATTTTGAACTTCATTGTTTTTTTTTGGCGACTTAAATTTCCGAAAGACTGGCGGCACTTTATTTGGTCCTTTATAAACATCATGGATTCGAAATGACTCCATTGAGAACACTTCTCGTTGACTGAATGAGGTCCAGCGTCGCCAGAACGGTCCGGTGGACATTTCCTTAACTCAGCTCGAAACGTGTCCCTCAATTGTTTCCATTTTTTTTTTTCAAAACCATAGCTAAAAAATACATTTGAGAATTTTATTAGTTGCATAACATTGTTTTAAATTGTTTTGTTATTTTAGATATCTTGCTACTGGAACTTAATTCAGATCAATCTCTTTTAACTTTCGAATGGGTGCTTCAACGGTTCGTTCCATTGTTCTAGCGACATGTGAAGCTTTGTGGACAGTTTTGCAGCCTTTACATATGGCTGTGCCCAGAGAAGAAAATTTAAAGAAAGTTGCGGACCAGTATTGGAATCTTTGGGAATTCCCAAATTGTGTTGGCTCTATTGGAAAGCACATACGTCTAAAATGCCCAGCGATTTCAGGATCAATGTTTTATAATTATAAACAATTTTTCTCAATAATGCTGCAGGCAGTCGCTGACGCAAAATGTAAATTTGTTACTATCGAAGTTGGTGGTTACGGACGCCAGAGTGATGGTGGAACTTTTGCTTCCTCAGCGATTTACACAATGACAAATTCTGGAGACTTAAATATCCCGAAGGATTCCTATTTGCCCAATACCACATATCTATGCCACACGTGTTGCTTGCAGATGAAGCTTATCCGCTGGGACTGGACTGGGTTCTTCGACCATATGCCAGAAGAAATCTAACATTGGAAAATGAATATTTTAATAGTCGTTTGTCCAGAGCGCGTAGGTGTGTGGAATGTGCATTTGGCATAATTAACTCTAAATGGAGAATATTATGGAAGCCAATTGAAACGACGCCATCTAACGCAAAAATTATTAGCATAATACAATGCTAGATTTAGAAGATCTGGACATGCACATAGCAGAGGGAGAAAAATTTATAAGCAACAAACCAAAAAATATATTGGAAAGTTCAAAGAAAAGAGGTCGAATAATCAGAGACACGTTCCGAAGTTATGTTTGCAGCCATAGAAATGCTGATAGTATTTAAATTTTCCATTCTATTATTATTTCACTTTGATTAAAATTTATTAAATTACTTACCATCAACATTCAATTCGTTTGAAATTTCGTTCCAATTTCGGTCAATTATTTGCCTATTGTGTTAGAGCTTGTTTTGCTGGTCCCATAAAAAGGGTTTTCTAAATATTGCTGCAATTAATTCCTCGTTAATTGCAGACATTTTCACCAAATATATTCGTCCGTCAAATCACAAATTGCAACTAAATTTGAACACATGCCAAAGTATGGACAGAAAAAACAAAGAAAAGCAACGGTAAATAGCAAGCAATTCGTCTTCAAATTCAGTACAGCAGCGTTTGAAGTTGATTGCTTGCGTTTCGTCTTCGTCACAGCGCGCACTATGCGAACAAGCGAGCGAATTCATACTATTTGTTCTGCACTGTTTTTCGTCTTCAGCTTCGTCTTCATCTTCGTCTTCGTCACAGCGTGCACTGTGTTTGAAGCCTTATTCTGAGATGAACGCGACACAGAATATTATTATCTAAATTTATATGTTACATAGAATACTAATGACATCCAATCATGTAAAATCTAAATATATCTGAACTTATTAAACATTAATACTAATTTGTTCTGATATTATGAATGCGAAAAACAAAATAATAATCTAAAATTATGTTTTTACTCGGAATATAATTAAATATCTAATTAATCAATTAATTTAAATAATTTTTCTGAAGTTCTGAATAATAGATACAATAACTCAAGATCAAAATTATAATGCACATAAGTAATCTGATTTAATTTTGACTAAAAACTCCTTTATTCAGATATTATGAACTAAATAAGAATTTAATATACATTTTCATTTCTTATAGAATTCGCATAAAATCAAAACTTAAGTATATGTAAGAATATGAGCAAATTCAGCATGTTAACTACTTTATTCCGATATTATGAACGCGACGGGCAATATTATTATATAAATTTATATGGTACATACAATTCCAATAATATTCATTCATTAAATATGTATATAAATATGAGCTTATTTAGCACGAATACTTATATTTTCTAATATTATTAACGCGAATTACAAAATAATTATCTTAATAGATATTTTTGCACAGAATATAAATAATATATCTAATTTAGCATGAAAACCTTTTTCTTCTGATGTTCAATATTAGTGTGCATATAATCTGAGTCAATTTAGACTAAAACCTCTTATTTTGTGATATTGTGAACAAAAATATAAAATTATTATATAAACTTTTATTTATTTATATAATTCGCGTAAAATTATAATTAAAATGAATGTAAGAATAAATTCTAATGTAAATTATCTTATTCTGAAATGAACGCGACAAAGAATATTTTATCTAAATTTATATGTTACATAGAATACTAATGACATCCAAGCATGTAAAATTTAAGTATATCTGAGCTTATTAAGCATTAATACTTATTATGTTTTTACTCAGAATATAATTAAAATATCTAATTAATGACGAAAACCTTTTTTACTGATGTTTTGCATGCTAATAATAAATAATAATAATATATATAATAAATAATAAAATAATAATAAATTATTAGATACAATAACTCAAGATCAAAATTATAATGCATATAAGTACGCCTGAGTCAATTCAGACTAAAATATTCTAATATTGTAATTTAAATTATAAAATTATTATATACATTTTTATTTTTTTTATATAATTCGCGAAAATTATAACTAAAATGAATGTAAGAATAAATTCGAAAGTAAATTATCTTATTCTTATATAAACGACACAAAGATTATCTAAATTTATATGTTACATAGAATTCTAATGACATCCAATCATGCAAAATTTAAGTATATCTTATTTAGCATTAATACTTATTTGTTCTGATATTATGAATGCGAAAAACAAAATAATAATCTAAAATTATGTTTTTACTCAGAATATAATTAAAATATCTAATGAATCACGAAAACCTTTTTTTCTGAAGTTCTGAAAAATAGATACAATAACTCAAGATCAAAATTATAATGCACATAAGTTATCTGATTCAATTTTGACTAGAAACTTCTTTATTCTGAGATTATGAACTAAAGAATTTAATATACATTTTCATTTCTTATAGAATTCGCATAAAATCAAAACTTAAATGAATGTAAGAATATGAGCAAATTCAGCATGTTAACTACTTTATTCCGATATTATGAACGCGACGGAGAATATTATTATATAAATTTATATAATACAATTCTAATAATATTCATTCATTAAATATGTATGTATATATGAGCTGATTTAGCACGAATGCGTACTTTTTCTAATATTATTAACGCGAATAACAAAATAATTATCTTAATAGATATTTTTGCAAAGAATATAAATAATATATCTAATTTAGCATGAAAACCTTTTTCTTCTGATGTTCAAAATTAGTGTGCATATAATCTGAGTCAATTTAGAATAAAAGCTACTCTTTTCTGATATTGTGAACAAAATTATAAAATTATTATATAAATTTTTATTTATTTTATATAATTCGCATAAATTATAACTAAAATGAATGTAA
This sequence comes from Drosophila buzzatii, assembly GCA_035045845.1. Classification (NCBI taxonomy): domain Eukaryota; kingdom Metazoa; phylum Arthropoda; class Insecta; order Diptera; family Drosophilidae; genus Drosophila; species Drosophila buzzatii. Next base: position 325,506 of record JAWNOS010000128.1, on the reverse strand, counting down.
GAACAAATTCTAATGTAAATTTTCTTATTCTGAAATGAACGCGACACAGAATATTATTATCTAAATTTATATGTTACATAGAATACTAATGACATTCAATCATGTAAAATTTAAGTATATCTGAGCTTAATAATACTTATTTGTTCTGATATCATGAATGCGAAAAACAAAATAATAATCTAAAATTATGTTTTTACTCAGAATATAATTAAAATATCTAATTAATAATGCTAATTGTAAATAATAATAAAATATATAATAAATAATAAAATAATAATAAATTATTAGATACAATAACTCAAGATCAAAATTATAATGCATATAAGTATACCTGAGTCAATTTAGACTAAAACTATTCCCGCGGGGGAAGCGGGTAGTAGAATACTCCCCCAGTTGGTAGAGAAGCTTGTCGTACAAGGCGACTAACCTACCACACGGAGCCTTTTGAAGATCGGCCCACTGGATTGCGATTGGTCAGCTGACCAATCGTTACCTATGGGGGCAGCGACTTCAGAAAAAAAAGAAAGATTGAACTTACTAAAGTGAAATCTTCGACCGACCACGGACTATGAAAAAATATACGATTTTGGAAATGTTTGCACCTGGGCTGACAGGAGTAGCATTCTAGGACCTCAGTAAGCAAGAGTGACATCTTGCAGAAATGGCTTCTAGGATAATGCTGCTGCTGCCTCCGTCCCGTTAAAATCCTGTCAGGCCTCCAAGTACGTTCGAAGCCAATCTAATTTTGGTGGTACAGGTTTAAGTTGATATATATCCCTAATCTGCACAAGATCTTGGTCCAGCGTCAACCCTCGCATGGCCTCCCTGCTCTGCATAGACAACCATGAGGATCGTCTGAGTGACTGTACATCCTAGCTAAGATAGCGGCTTGGAGTTGGGACCCAAAAAACAAAAATGAATAACAACCACAACAAGAACAAGAAGACGGACGAAACACCACAAATGGAAAGTGACTATCGCTTCACTGACCCAAAGTTGGGCTTTGGTAAAAGCTCAAAGATACAGCGAAGCCCGGTAGTATCTGCACCAAAAAGCGTGGAGGAAACTCCAAAAACAACCGCGACGGAAGCAGGCGCCCCAAGCTCAAATGCAGCGCTGGTGATGTCACCAAGGCAGGAGTACATGATGAAACTCCGTGCCGAGGAGGAATATGCCATCCTGAAATGCCGCCAGGCATTGCGGCGTATAAAAACCGCTGTGGCTAAACAAAAAAACATTAGCCTGGACGTACGAAGCGGGGTATCGGACCTGGACGAACTGCTCGATGTCTTAGGACACTGCAGGAGCTCCTGGAAGAAGATCGAGGCTGAAGCCAATAAGCAGAAGCAACAGCCATTAATAGAGAGAGAGGCAAAGGGCTCTGAACCAGTGGGAACACCCACCATACAAAAGAGACAGGCCTCTAGCCCCTTAGAGTCAGAGTCTGGTAAAAAACTCTGCGAAAGACCACAAAATCTTTGGCAAAAAGTTACCAAAAAAGGTGCCTCGCACCAAAAAGTGGGAAAATCTACTTCGGCAGCAGGAGAGAAGCCAAAAGTAGCAGCGAAAACGCCAAAAAAAAAAGAGAAAAAGAAACCCCTCCGAACAGAAGCAGTCCTTATAAAACCTGAAGGTGGACAAAGCTACGTAGATGTTCTTAGAAACATACGCAGCACAATAAGAGCTATAAGGAAAACCCGATCCGGGGCACTCCTTGTCGAACTCAGTAAAGGGGAAACTACAACCGGAGTTGGTGGACAAACTAAAGGCTACCGTCAAGGAAACAGCCACGGTAGCCGAGCTGAAGCCTACAGCGACGGTAGAGATCAGAGATCTCGACTCACTCACTGTAGAGTCCGAAGTGGCTGAGGCAGTACATAAAGCACTCGCCAACACAACAGTTGACTTGCGAATAAAAGTCACTGCTCCGAACAGCCGAGAACAGGTAAGAGCTTTCGTAATACTGGAAAGCCAATTAGCGGAGACGCTGCTTAACCTACAACTTAAAATAGGTTTTGTCAGTGTCAGGCCCAGGATGTGCCACACCATCCGCAGATGCTATCGATGTTTCGGGGTCGGTCACCTACAGTCCAATTGCCTTAGATGCGGGGAAGCAGGTGAAAGACTGCAGAAAAAACCCCAAAATGCTGCATCTGCACTGACGCAGGGCGTAGCTCTGTTGCCCACATGCCAGGATCGCAGAAATGCCCAGGCACTCGTATAGCACCATGATAAAGATACTCCAAGTTAACCTACACCGGAGCAAAACTGCAGATGCACTTTTGACACAGATCGTAGCGGAATACGCTATCGACATTGTGATCATTAGTGAGCAATACAAGCAGAAAGCAAACGGAGTTTGGTTAGAGGACGAAACCAAGACTGCGCCCATATGGATTCCCAGTGCGGCAGGCATACTGGTGGAACCACGATATCGCAGAAAAAAGACGAGTATGTATACAGTGCAGAAGAAAACTGACAAGAGCACGACGCACTGGAAATTTTATTCTTGAAGCGGTTGCAGCCAAGAATGCGAGAAAGGAGCTGTCGATTGCTATCGCTCGCAGCAAACAAGACAAGTGGAAGGAGCTCTGCCAAGATGTAAACAGAGATCCCTGGGGACTTGGCTACAAAGTAGTCATGAAAAAATTGAGGAACTCTGGAGCAACGCCAAACGTGGATGATAAAACGATGGACAACATAGTGGGAACACTATTCCCAACACACATTCACGAAACGAATGCGCGGGCAGCCGAAGAAACTCATAGCTCAGCTCCTAATTTTACGGAGGAAGAGCTCAAGATTGCGGCAGTTTCCCTAAAAATAAAAAATCCCCGGGACCAGACAATATACCGGCAGAGATACTGAAGATGATAGCAACAGGACGACCAACTTTTCTCCTTAGAATGTACAACGCATGTCTAAAAGAAAGATCATTCCCAGAAGTATGGAAAGAGCAGAGACTTTGCTCATCAGCAAAGGCAAAGGTGATCCCAACACCCCATCGGCATACCGTCCATTGTGTATGCTAAACACAGCTGGTAAGCTGTTAGAAAAGCTCCTGAAACCAAGGCTACTAGCTGCAATAGATGCCGCTGGAAGGCTCAGCCCCAGACAGCATGGTTTCAGGTCCGGAAAATCCACAATGGGAGCTATTGATGAAGTTGTACAGGCAGCCAGAGCAACGAAAAGAGGAAATGCATACTCGCGCCCAGTGGTTCTTTTAGTAACGCTCGACGTCAAAAATGCTTTCAATAGTGTTAGATGGAGCGATATGCTTGCTTCCCTGGAGCAACATTTTCGAATACCGGAGTACCTAGTGCATATGATGAGAAGCTACCTGCAGGATCGAGTACTCCTGTATGACACACAGACTGGTACAAAACGCTATAGAGTCACTGGAGGGGCTTCACAGGGGTCGATCCTAGGACCAGACCTGTGGAATATCAGCTACGACAACATTCTAAGACTGGAAATGCCTGAAGAAACATTTTTAATCGGATACGCTGACGACATCGCGGCCGTTATCACTGCCAGAAACACCGCAGAAGCGCAAAAGAGACTGACCCAAGTCATGATCCGCACGCAGACATGGCTTAGCTCTCGAGGATTGGAACTTGCCACCCATAAAACAGAGTTACTTCTGTTTACAGGAAAGCAGATTCCAACCGAAATAATAATAATAATAATAAAATATATAATAAATAATAAAATAATAATAAATTATTAAATACAATAACTCAAGAACAAAATTATAATGTATATAAGTATACCTGAGTCAATTTAGACTAAAACTACGTTATTCTGACATTGTGGACTAAATTATAGAATTGGTATATACATTTTTATTTATTTTATATAATTCGCTTAATAATATAACTAAAATGAATTAAAAAAAATTCTAAAGTAATTTTCTTATTTTGAAATGAATGCGACAAAGAATATTATTATCTAAATTTATATGTTACATGACATCCAATCATGTAAAATGTAAGTATATCTGAGCTTATTAAGCATTAATACTTATTTGTTCTGATATTATGAATGCGAAAAACAAAATAATAATCTAAAATTATATTTTTACTCAGAATATAAATAAAATATCTAATTAATCACGAAAACATTTTTTTCTGAAGTTCTGAATAATAGATACAATAACTCAAGATCAAAATTATAATGCACATAAGTAATCTGATTTAATTTTGACTAAAAACTCATTTACTCAGAGATTATGAACTAAATAAGAATTTAATATACATTTTCATTTCTTATAGAATTCGCATAAAATCAAAACTTAAATATATGTAAGAATATGAGCAAATTCAGCATGTTAACTACTTTATTCCGGTATTATATTATTATTATATAAATTTATATGGTACATACAATTCTAATAATATTCATTCATTAAATATGTATATAATTATGAGCTTATTTAGCACGAATACTTATATTTTCTAATATTATTAACGCGAATTACAAAATAATTATCTTAATAGATATTTTTGCACAGAATATAAATAATATATCTAATTTAGCATGAAAATCTTTTTCTTCTGATGTTCAAAATTAGTGTGCATATAATCTGAGTCAATTTAGACAAAAACCTCGTTTGTGCTATTGTGAACAAAATTATAAAATTATTATATAAATTTTTATTAATTTATATAATTCGCATAAAATTATATTTAAAATGAATGTAAGAATAAATTCTAAAGTAAATTATCTTATTCTGAAATGAACGCGACAAAGAATATTATTATCTAAATTTATATATTACATAGAATTGTAATGACATCCAATCATGTAAAATATCTGAGCTTTTTTGGCATTAATACTTATTTGTTCTGATATTATGAATGCGAAAAACAAAATGATAATCTAAATTTATGTTTTTACTCAGAATATAATTAAAATATCTAATTAATCACGAAATCCTTTTTTTCTGAAGTTCTGAATAATAGATACAATAACTCAAGATCAAAATTATAATGCACATAAGTAATCTGATTTAATTTTGACTAAAAACTCCTTTATTCTGAGATTATGAACTAAATAAGAATTTAATATACATTTTCATTTCTTATAGAATTCGCATAAAATCAAAACTTAAATGAATGTAAGAATATGAGCAAATTAAGCATGTTAACTACTTTATTCCGATATTATGAACGCGACGGGCAATATTATTATATAAATTTATATGGTACATACAATTCTAATAATATTCATTCATTAAATATATATATATAAATATGAGCTTATTTAGCACGAATACTTACATTTTATAATATTATTAACGCGAATAACAAAATAATTATCTTAATAGATATTTTTGCACAGAATATAAATAATATATCCAATTTAGCATGAAAACCTTTTTCTTCTGATGTTCAAAATTAGTGTGCATATAATCTGAGTCAATTTAGACAAAAACCTCTTCTTTCGTGATATTATGAACAAAATTATAAAATTATTATATACATTTTTATTTATTTATATAATTCGCATAAAATTATAATTAAAATGAATGTAAGAATAAATTCTAATGTAAATTATCTTATTCTGAAATGAACGCGACAAAGAATATTATTATCTAAATTTATATGTTACATAGAATAGTAATGACATCCAATCATGTAAAATTTAAGTATATCTGAGTTTTTTTTAGCATTAATTCTTATTTGTTCTGATATTATGAATGCGAAAAACAAAATAATAATCTAAAATTATGTTTTTACTCAGAATATAATTAAAATATCTAATTAATCACGAAAACCTTTTTTTCTGAAGTTCTGAATAATAGATACAATAACTCAAGATAAAAATTATAATGCAGTAATCTGATTTAATTTTGACTAAAAACTCCTTTATTCTGAGATTATGAACTAAATAAGAATTTAATATACATTTTCATTTCTTATAGAATTCACATAACATCAAAACTTAAATATATGTAAGAATATGAGCAAATTCAGCATGTTAACTACTTTATTTCGATATTATGAACGCGACGGGCAATATTATTATATTAATTTATATGGTACATACAATTCTAATAATATTCATTCATTAAATATGTATATAAATATGAGCTTATTTAGCACGAATACTTACATTTTAATACTTACATTTTCTAATATTATTAACGCGAATAACAAACTAATTACCTTAATAGATATTTTTGCTCAGAATAAAAATAATATATCTAATTTAGCACGAAAACCTTTTTCTTCTGATGTTCAAAATTATTGTGCATATAATCTGATTCAGTTTATAATAATAACTACTCTTTTCTGATATTGTGAACAAAATTATAAAATTATTATATACATTTTGTATTTATTTTATATAATTCACATAAAATTATAATAAAATGAATGTAAGAATAAATTCTAATGTAAATTATCTTATTCTAAAATGAACGCGACAAAGAATATTATTATCTTAATTTATATGTTAAATTGAATACTAATGACATCCAATCATTAAACATTTAAGTATATCTGAACTTACCAGGAAAACTCCTTTGTTCTGATATAACGAACGCGAATAGCAAAATGATTATGTAAATTTGTATTTTTATACAGAATATAAATAAAATATCTAATTAATCACGAAAACCTTTTTTCTGAAGTTATGAATGCTACTAAGTAAATTATTAGATACAATAACTCAAGATCAAAACTATTACACCTGAGTCAATTTAGACTAAAACTAAAACTACGTTATTCTGAAATTGTGATCTAAATTATAAAATTGTTATATACATTTTTATTTATTTTATATAATTCGCTTAAAAATATAACTAAAATGAATAAAAGAAATTCTAATGTAAATTATCTTATTCTAAAATGAACGCGACAAAGAATATTATTATCTAAATTTATATGTTAAATTGAATACTAATGACATCCAATCATTAAATATTTAAGTATATCTGAACTTACCAGGAAAACTCCTTTGTTCTGATATAACGAACGCGAATAGCAAAATGATTATGTAAATTTGTATTTTTATACAGAATATAAATAAAATATCTAATTAATCACGAAAACCTTTTTTCTGAAGTTATGAATGCTACTAAGTAAATTATTAGATACAATAACTCAAGATCAAAACTATTACACCTGAGTCAATTTAGACTAAAACTAAAACTACGTTATTCTGAAATTGTGATCTAAATTATAAAATTGTTATATACATTTTTATTTATTTTATATAATTCGCTTAAAAATATAACTAAAATGAATAAAAAAAATTCTAATGTAAATTATCTTATTCTAAAATGAACGCGACAAAGAATATTATTATCTAAATTTATATGTTAAATTGAATACTAATGACATCCAATCATTAAACATTTAAGTATATCTGAACTTACCAGGAAAACTCCTTTGTTCTGATATAACGAACGCGAATAGCAAAATGATTATGTAAATTTGTATTTTTATACAGAATATAAATAAAATATCTAATTAATCACGAAAACCTTTTTTCTGAAGTTATGAATGCTACTAAGTAAATTATTAGATACAATAACTCAAGATCAAAACTATTACACCTGAGTCAATTTAGACTAAAACTAAAACTACGTTATTCTGAAATTGTGATCTAAATTATAAAATTGTTATATACATTTTTATTTATTTTATATAATTCGCTTAAAAATATAACTAAAATGAATAAAAAAAATTCTAATGTAAATTATCTTATTCTAAAATGAACGCGACAAAGAATATTATTATCTAAATTTATATGTTAAATTGAATACTAATGACATCCAATCATTAAACATTTAAGTATATCTGAACTTACCAGGAAAACTCCTTTGTTCTGATATAACGAACGCGAATAGCAAAATGATTATGTAAATTTGTATTTTTATACAGAATATAAATAAAATATCTAATTAATCACGAAAACCTTTTTTCTGAAGTTATGAATGCTACTAAGTAAATTATTAGATACAATAACTCAAGATCAAAACTATTACACCTGAGTCAATTTAGACTAAAACTAAAACTACGTTATTCTGAAATTGTGATCTAAATTATAAAATTGTTATATACATTTTTATTTATTTTATATAATTCGCTTAAAAATATAACTAAAATGAATAAAAAAAAAATTGTAATGTAAATTATCTTAGGCTGCAAACACAGTGCACGCTGTGGCGGAGACGAAGATGAAGACGAAGCTGAAGAGAAATTGCTTGCGTTGCGAGTAAGCGAATAGGTTGCACAGTGCAAGACGAATTGGTTGCGCTTTTGTTATGTTAGTCGCAATGGATTCCTCATCAGATGATGAACTGCTGATTGAGCAAAGCTTATATTTTAGATTAAAACGTATGAAAGTAAATAAAAAAGTACACCCTATAAATTTGGGAAGAGAAGCATTTGGCGAATTTCATCATTTGTATGATGAGTTGCGCCGCGATGAAAAGAAATTTGTGGAATATACCAGAATGACAATTAGAACATTTGATTATATTCTAATTAAAATTGAGCCACTTATTATTAAAAATTGGACTAATTTTAATAAAACGCCATTTAATTACTTGTTTATCGACTGTCTTAACTTAATTTGAAAATGTAATATTTCCTGGTGTAACAAAAATGCTCGGTTGCTGCTGCTGTGGGGATAAAGCATTATCGGAATATTGATTTGAGGATTCAAGTAAAGTCGGTGATGGTACAGAAACATAAGAAGCTTGGTTCTCAATAGTTTGTAGATTAAAAGAGCGTGGGGCGTTGTAAAGATGTTGATAGACCGATTTTTGCATATCCATTCTAAACAAAAGTTTCGTTTGTGGATCCATTTTTTTAACGTGTGGCAATAGGCTCACAAAAAAAGCCATATCTTCATCGTCGGCTGAAATCTTGTTTTTGGTTTTCTGTTCTAACAGCTCAAACTTCTTTTTTTCAATGTTGAGCATTTCATCTTCTTTGTTATTAAGACTGCGTTTTGGATTTTTAGGAAGATAACGTGGGGAGGACGTTTGCACTTCAAACGTACTCATGTCGCTTTCTTCCTCGGTTTGCGACGTCTCTACATCTTCGCTTACACTAATGTTCATATTTTGAACTTCATTGTTTTTTTTGGCGACTTAAATTTTCGGAAGACTGGCGGCACTTTATTTGGTCCTATAAACATCATGGATTCGAAATGACTCCATTGAAAACACTTCTCGTTGACTGAATGAGGTCCAGCGTCGCCAGAACGGTCCGGTGGACATTTCCTTAACTCAGCTCGAAACGTGTCCCTCAATTGTTTCCATTTTTTTTTTTCAAAACCATAGCTAAAAAATACATTTGAGAATTTTATTAGTTGCATAACATTGTTTTAAATTGTTTTGTTATTTTAGATATCTTGCTACTGGAACTTAATTCAGATCAATCTCTTTTAACTTTCGAATGGGTGCTTCAACGGTTCGTTCCATTGTTCTAGCGACATGTGAAGCTTTGTGGACAGTTTTGCAGCCTTTACATATGGCTGTGCCCACAGAAGAAAATTTAAAGAAAGTTGCGGACCAGTATTGGAATCTTTGGGAATTCCCAAATTGTGTTGGCTCTATTGGAAAGCACATACGTCTAAAATGCCCAGCGATTTCAGGATCAATGTTTTATAATTATAAACAATTTTTCTCAATAATGCTGCAGGCAGTCGCTGACGCAAAATGTAAATTTGTTACTATCGAAGTTGGTGGCTACGGACGACAGAGTGATGGTGGAACTTTTGCTTCCTCAGCGATTTACACAATGACAAATTCTGGAGACTTAAATATCCCGAAGGATTCCTATTTGCCCAATACCACATATCTATGCCACACGTGTTGCTTGCAGATGAAGCTTATCCGCTTTTGGACTGGGTTCTTCGACCATATGCCAGAAGAAATCTAACATTGGAAAATGAATATTTTAATAGTCGTTTGTCCAGAGCGCGTAGGTGTGTGGAATGTGCATTTGGCATAATTAACTCTAAATGGAGAATATTATGGAAGCCAATTGAAACGACGCCATCTAACGCAGAAATTATTAGCATAATACAATGCTAGATTTAGAAGATCTGGACATGCACATAGCAGAGGGAGAAAAATTTATAAGCAACAAACCAAAAAATATATTGGAAAGTTCAAAGAAAAGAGGTCGAATAATCAGAGACACGTTCCGAAGTTATGTTTGCAGCCATAGAAATGCTGATAGTATTTAAATTTTCCATTCTATTATTATTTCACTTTGATTAAAATTTATTAAATTACTTACCATCAACATTCAATTCGTTTGAAATTTCGTTCCAATTTCGGTCAATTATTTGCCTATTGTGGTAGAGCTTGTTTTGCTGGTCCCATAAAAAGGGTTTTCTAAATATTGCTGCAATTAATTCCTCGTTAATTGCAGACATTTTCACCAAATATATTCGCCGTCAAATCACAAATTGCAACTAAATTTGAACACATGCCAAAGTATGGACAGAAAAAACAAAGAAAAGCAACGGTAAATAGCAAGCAATTCGTCTTCAAATTCAGTACAGCAGCGTTTGAAGTTGATTGCTTGCGTTTCGTCTTCGTCACAGCGCGCACTATGCGAACAAGCGAGCGAATTCATACTATTTGTTCTGCACTGTTTTTCGTCTTCAGCTTCGTCTTCATCTTCGTCTTCGTCACAGCGTGCACTGTGTTTGAAGCCTTATTCTGAGATGAACGCGACACAGAATATTATTATCTAAATTTATATGTTACATAGAATACTAATGACATCCAATCATGTAAAATTTAAATATATCTGAGCTTATTAAACATTAATACTAATTTGTTCTGATATTATGAATGCGAAAAACAAAATAATAATCTAAAATTATGTTTTTACTCGGAATATAATTAAATATCTAATTAATCAATTAATTTAATTAATTTTTCTGAAGTTCTGAATAATAGATACAATAACTCAAGATCAAAATTATAATGCACATAAGTAATCTGATTTAATTTTGACTAAAAACTCCTTTATTCAGATATTATGAACTAAATAAGAATTTAATATACATTTTCATTTCTTATAGAATTCGCATAAAATGAAAACTTAAATATATGTAAGAATATGAGCAAATTCAGCATGTTAACTACTTTATTCCGATATTATGAACGCGACGGGCAATATTATTATATAAATTTATATGGTACATACAATTCTAATAATATTCATTCATTAAATATGTATATAAATATGAGCTTATTTAGCACGAATACTTATATTTTCTAATATTATTAACGCGAATTACAAAATAATTATCTTAATAGATATTTTTGCACAGAATATAAATAATATATCTAATTTAGCATGAAAACCTTTTTCTTCTGATGTTCAAAATTAGTGTGCATATAATCTGAGTCAATTTAGAATAAAAGCTACTCTTTTCTGATATTGTGAACAAAATTATAAAATTATTATATAAATTTTTATTTATTTTATATAATTCGCATAAATTATAACTAAAATGAATGTAAGAACAAATTCTAATGTAAATTTTCTTATTCTGAAATGAACGCGACACAGAATATTATTATCTAAATTTATATGTTACATAGAATACTAATGACATTCAATCATGTAAAATTTAAGTATATCTGAGCTTAATAATACTTATTTGTTCTGATATCATGAATGCGAAAAACAAAATAATAATCTAAAATTATGTTTTTACTCAGAATATAATTAAAATATCTAATTAATAATGCTAATAGTAAATAATAATAAAATATATAATAAATAATAAAATAATAATAAATTATTAGATACAATAACTCAAGATCAAAATTATAATGCATATAAGTATACCTGAGGCAATTTAGACTAAAACTATTCCCGCGGGGGAAGCGGGTAGTAGAATACTCCCCCAGTTGGTACAGAAGCTTGTCGTACAAGGCGACTAACCTACCACACGGAGCTTTTTGAAGATCGGCCCACTGGATTGCGATTGGTCAGCTGACCAATCGTTAACTATGGGGGCAGCGACTTCAGAAAAAAAAGAAAGATTGAACTTACTAAAGTGAAATCTTCGACCGACCACGGACTATGAAAAAATATACGATTTTGGAAATGTTTGCACCTGGGCTGACAGGAGTAGCATTCAAGGACCTCAGTAAGCAAGAGTGACATCTTGCAGAAATGGCTTCTAGGATAATGCTGCTGCTGCCTCCGTCCCGTTAAAATCCTGTCAGGCCTCCAAGTACGTTCGAAGCCAATCTAATTTTGGTGGTACAGGTTTAAGTTGATATATATCCTTAATCTGCACAAGATCTTGGTCCAGCGTCAACCCTCGCATGGCCTCCCTGCTCTGCATAGACAACCATGAGGATCGTCTGAGTGACTGTACATCCTAGCTAAGATAGCGGCTTGGAGTTGGGACCCAAAAAACAAAAATGAATAACAACCACAACAAGAACAAGAAGACCGACGAAACACCACAAATGGAAAGTGACTATCGCTTCACTGACCCAAAGTTGGGCTTTGGTAAAAGCTCAAAGATACAGCGAAGCCCGGTAGTATCTGCACCAAAAAGCGTGGAGGAAACTCCAAAAACAACCGCGACGGAAGCAGGCGCCCCAAGCTCAAATGCAGGGCTGGTGATGTCACCAAGGCAGGAGTACATGATGAAACTCCGTGCCGAGGAGGAATATGCCATCCTGAAATGCCGCCAGGCATTGCGGCGTATAAAAACCGCTGTGGCTAAACAAAAAAACATTAGCCTGGACGTACGAAGCGGGGTATCGGACCTGGACGAACTGCTCGATGTCTTAGGACACTGCAGGAGCTCCTGGAAGAAGATCGAGGCTGAAGCCAATAAGCAGAAGCAACAGCCATTAATAGAGAGAGAGGCAAAGGGCTCTGAACCAGTGGGAACACCCACCATACAAAAGAGACAGGCCTCTAGCCCCTTAGAGTCAGAGTCTGGTAAAAAACTCTGCGAAAGACCACAAAATCTTTGGCAAAAAGTTACCAAAAAAGGTGCCTCGCACCAAAAAGTGGGAAAATCTACTTCGGCAGCAGGAGAGAAGCCAAAAGTAGCAGCGAAAACGCCAAAAAAAAGAGAAAAAGAAACCCCTCCGAACAGAAGCAGTCCTTATAAAACCTGAAGGTGGACAAAGCTACGTAGATGTTCTTAGAAACATACGCAGCACAATTCAACAGGACGAAAAGGCAAACGTGAGAGCTATAAGGAAAACCCGATCCGGGGCACTCCTTGTCGAACTCAGTAAAGGGGAAAAACTACAACCGGAGTTGGTGGACAAACTAAAGGCTACCGTCAAGGAAACAGCCACGGTAGCCGAGCTGAAGCCTACAGCGACGGTAGAGATCAGAGATCTCGACTCACTCACTGTAGAGTCCGAAGTGGCTGAGGCAGTACATAAAGCACTCGCCAACACAACAGTTGACTTGCGAATAAAAGTCACTGCTCCGAACAGCCGAGAACAGGTAAGAGCTTTCGTAATACTGGAAAGCCAATTAGCGGAGACGCTGCTTAACCTACAACTTAAAATAGGTTTTGTCAGTGTCAGGCCCAGGATGTGCCACACCATCCGCAGATGCTATCGATGTTTCGGGGTCGGTCACCTACAGTCCAATTGCCTTAGATGCGGGGAAGCAGGTGAAAGACTGCAGAAAAAACCCCAAAATGCTGCATCTGCACTGACGCAGGGCGTAGCTCTGTTGCCCACATGCCAGGATCGCAGAAATGCCCAGGCACTCGTATAGCACCATGATAAAGATACTCCAAGTTAACCTACACCGGAGCAAAACTGCAGATGCACTTTTGACACAGATCGTAGCGGAATACGCTATCGACATTGTGATCATTAGTGAGCAATACAAGCAGAAAGCAAACGGAGTTTGGTTAGAGGACGAAACCAAGACTGCGCCCATATGGATTCCCAGTGCGGCAGGCATACTGGTGGAACCACGATATCGCAGAAAAAAGACGAGTATGTATACAGTGCAGAAGAAAACTGACAAGAGCACGACGCACTGGAAATTTTATTCTTGAAGCGGTTGCAGCCAAGAATGCGAGAAAGGAGCTGTCGATTGCTATCGCTCGCAGCAAACAAGACAAGTGGAAGGAGCTCTGCCAAGATGTAAACAGAGATCCCTGGGGACTTGGCTACAAAGTAGTCATGAAAAAATTGAGGAACTCTGGAGCAACGCCAAACGTGGATGATAAAACGATGGACAACATAGTGGGAACACTATTCCCAACACACATTCACGAAACGAATGCGCGGGCAGCCGAAGAAACTCATAGCTCAGCTCCTAATTTTACGGAGGAAGAGCTCAAGATTGCGGCACTTTACCTAAAATTAAAAAATCCCCGGGACCAGACAATATACCGGCAGAGATACTGAAGATGATAGCAACAGGACGACCAACTTTTCTCCTTAGAATGTACAACGCATGTCTAAAAGAAAGATCATTCCCAGAAGTATGGAAAGAGCAGAGACTTTGCTCATCAGCAAAGGCAAAGGTGATCCCAACACCCCATCGGCATACCGTCCATTGTGTATGCTAAACACAGCTGGTAAGCTGTTAGAAAAGCTCCTGAAACCAAGGCTACTAGCTGCAATAGATGCCGCTGGAAGGCTCAGCCCCAGACAGCATGGTTTCAGGTCCGGAAAATCCACAATGGGAGCTATTGATGAAGTTGTACAGGCAGCCAGAGCAACGAAAAGAGGAAATGCATACTCGCGCCCAGTGGTTCTTTTAGTAACGCTCGACGTCAAAAATGCTTTCTATAGTGTTAGATGGAGCGATATGCTTGCTTCCCTGGAGCAACATTTTCGAATACCGGAGTACCTAGTGCATATGATGAGAAGCTACCTGCAGGATCGAGTACTCCTGTATGACACACAGACTGGTACAAAACGCTATAGAGTCACTGGAGGGGCTTCACAGGGGTCGATCCTAGGACCAGACCTGTGGAATATCAGCTACGACAACATTCTAAGACTGGAAATGCCTGAAGAAACATTTTTAATCGGATACGCTGACGACATCGCGGCCGTTATCACTGCCAGAAACACCGCAGAAGCGCAAAAGAGACTGACCCAAGTCATGATCCGCACGCAGACATGGCTTAGCTCTCGAGGATTGGAACTTGCCACCCATAAAACAGAGTTACTTCTGTTTACAGGAAAGCAGATTCCAACCGAAATAATAATAATAATAATAAAATATATAATAAATAATAAAATAATAATAAATTATTAAATACAATAACTCAAGAACAAAATTATAATGTATATAAGTATACCTGAGTCAATTTAGACTAAAACTACGTTATTCTGATATTGTGGACTAAATTATAGAATTGGTATATACATTTTTATTTATTTTATATAATTCGCTTAATAATATAACTAAAATGAATAAAAAAAAATTCTAATGTAATTTTCTTATTTTGAAATGAATGCGACAAAGAATATTATTATCTAAATTTATATGTTACATGACATCCAATCATGTAAAATGTAAGTATATCTGAGCTTATTAAGCATTAATACTTATTTGTTCTGATATTATGAATGCGAAAAACAAAATAATAATCTAAAATTATATTTTTACTCAGAATATAAATAAAATATCTAATTAATCACGAAAACATTTTTTTCTGAAGTTCTGAATAATAGATACAATAACTCAAGATCAAAATTATAATGCACATAAGTAATCTGATTTAATTTTGACTAAAAACTCATTTACTCAGAGATTATGAACTAAATAAGAATTTAATATACATTTTCATTTCTTATAGAATTCGCATAAAATCAAAACTTAAATATATGTAAGAATATGAGCAAATTCAGCATGTTAACTACTTTATTCCGGTATTATATTATTATTATATAAATTTATATGGTACATACAATTCTAATAATATTCATTCATTAAATATGTATATAATTATGAGCTTATTTAGCACGAATAATTACATTTTCTAATATTATTAACGCGAATAACAAAATAATTCTCTTAATAGATATTTTTGCACAGAATATAAATAATATATCTAATTTAGCATGAAAACCTTTTTCTTCTGATGTTCAAAATTAGTGTGCATATAATCTGAGTCAATTTAGACAAAAACCTCTTTTGTGATATTGTGAACAAAATTATAAAATTATTATATAAATTTTTATTTATTTATATAATTCGCATAAAATTATATTTAAAATGAATGTAAGAATAAATTCTAATGTAAATTATCTTATTCTGAAATGAACGCGACAAAGAATATTATTATCTAAATTTATATATTACATAGAATTGTAATGACATCCAATCATGTAAAATATCTGAACCTTTTTATCATTAATACTTATTTGTTCTGATATTATGAAAGCGAAAAACAAAATGATAATCTAAATTTATGTTTTTACTCAGAATATAATTAAAATATCTAATTAATCACGAAATCCTTTTTTTCTGAAGTTCTGAATAATAGATACAATAACTCAAGATCAAAATTATAATGCACATAAGTAATCTGATTTAATTTTGACTAAAAACTCCTTTATTCTGAGATTATGAACTAAATAAGAATTTAATATACATTTTCATTTCTTATAGAATTCGCATAAAATCAAAACTTAAATGAATGTAAGAATATGAGCAAATTAAGCATGTTAACTACTTTATTCCGATATTATGAACGCGACGGGCAATATTATTATATAAATTTATATGGTACATACAATTCTAATAATATTCATTCATTAAATATGTATATAATTATGAGCTTATTTAGCACGAATAATTACATTTTCTAATATTATTAACGCGAATAACAAAATAATTATCTTAATAGATATTTTTGCTCAGAATAAAAATAATATATCTAATTTAGCATGAAAACCTTTTTCTTCTGATGTTCAAAATTATTGTGCATATAATCTGAGTCAGTTTATAATAAAAACTACTTTTTTCTGATATGATGAACAAAATTATAAAATTATTATATACATTTTTATTTATTTTATATAATTCACATAAAATTATAATAAAATGAATGTAAGAATAAATTCTAATGTAAATTATCTTATTCTGAAATGAACGCGACAAAGAATATTATTATCCAAACTTATATGTTAAATTGAATACTAATGACATCCAATCATTAAACATTTAAGTATATCTGAGCTTACCAGGAAAACTCCTTTGTTCTGATATTACGAACGCGAATAGCAAAATGATTATGTAAATTGATATTTTTATACAGAATATAAACAAAATATCTAATTAATAACGAAAACCTTTTTTCTGAAGTTCTGAATGCTACTAAGTAAATTATTAGATACAATAACTCAAGATCAATATTGTAATGCATATAAGTACACATGAGTCAATTTAGACTAAAAACTACTTTATTTTGATATTGTGACTTAAATTACAAAAATATTTTATACATTTTTATTTAATTATATAATTCGCATAAATTTATAACTAAAATGATTGTAAGAATAAGTTCTTCTTTTAAATTATCTTATTCTGAAATGAACGCGACAAAGAATATTATTATCTAAATTTATTTGTTACATAGAATACTAATGACATCAAATCATGTAAAATTTAAGTATATCTGAGCTTATTTAGCATTAATACTTATTTGTTCTGATATTATGAATGCGAAAAACAAAATAATAATCTAAAATTATGTTTTTACTCAGAATATAATTAAAATATCTAATTAATCACGAAAACCTTTTTTTCTGAAGTTCTGAATGCTAATTATTAGATACAATAACTCAAGATCTAAATTATAATTCATATAAGTACAACCACTAACCATACAACACATAGACTGGACAACTGGAACAAATTAATGTGCACACTTATTTTTTGACATTAGAACCCCATCAACTTCGTATTTGCTCGGGTTTTTACTTTTCGGGTCGGGAGAGAAAAATTGCTGATGACAAAATCATTCCGCTTCGAGCGCTCGACGGTGACGGTCGATTTTCCAAAAAATCCTGACATGTGCCGCTCTTTCCCTTGCTCTCTTTCTCTTTCTGCCCCATGCTTTTTACTCTCTGCTCTCTTCTCACAAAAATATATGTATGCTGGCACAACCAGCAAGCAGCTCACAAAAATTGAAATTTCTTCTCGACGCGATCCCATTGGTTCCCTTCTGAGCGAAGAGTATACCGAATTCTTAAACAGCTTTGCCATGCTCATGCAAAATGTTAGCGTTTTCATGATTATTTGTGGAAAGGGTATGAAAGTGTTGATGTGCATACAGAATATTTTTTCTCGCTGACCATACACACACACATTTACACTTCCTCGCTATATGTGTAGGCATTTATGTGCCTGTGTGCAATATGCTTGCTGCCTGTAGCACATTAGAACCCCAGCAGTTGATGTTCGTTTGGTTGGGTAGCGATGTGAGCTTGCATACACACACACATTTACACTTCTTCGCTATATGTGTAGGCATTTATGTGCCTGTGTGCAATATTCTTGCTGCCGCCTGTAGAGCACTATTAGAACCCCAGCAGTTGATCGTTCTGTACACATACACATTTACACTTCCTTGCCATATGTGTAGGCATTTATGTGCCTGTGTGCGATACACTTGCTGCATGTAGCAATTCTAATTTCCGAGCGATTGCTGTTGGCTAGCCAATGTCAGCATGCATACGCACACACATACATACATATGTGTACGTCTGTGATGTGATAATCACAATCGCCGAGTATCACTTGTATAGGCACTTGAATGAATGCTCTGCCTGGGGCATTTGCATGTTTCGTGCATGGGTCTCGAATATTGGGCGTGTGCCTACCTACTTTGAATTAAGTAAACGATTTTGGGTTCAAATTGCACGAGAGGTCAATTATTTTGTATTACCTGTTGATCGGTTATCATTTGTTCTTTAATATTTAGTACCTGATTTGACCCTATAGGCAAAAATGATACATGTTATTCAAATGCTTGCGCAAATTCAGGTCACATATAACCCTTTTTAATAAATGCCTACATATACAGGTAAAATTTACCCTTTTATCCTATATAAAGTAGGGGGAAGTGCACTTGTCACTTTAGTTGACACTCAACTTCCGAACCGAACTTTACAAAATATATAAGTTTTTTTTAAAACTATGGCGCAAATAAGTGTTGTGAACGAGAAAAGTGTT
Source organism: Drosophila buzzatii (assembly GCA_035045845.1). Taxonomy (NCBI): domain Eukaryota; kingdom Metazoa; phylum Arthropoda; class Insecta; order Diptera; family Drosophilidae; genus Drosophila; species Drosophila buzzatii. The sequence continues at coordinate 306,319 of JAWNOS010000128.1, read as the reverse complement.
GGTGTGGAAAAAATAGCTAGAATAGTAGAATAGTAGAATAGTAAGGAGTCCTATCAACTGCTAAATTTTGCCAAAATTCTTTTTTTGAATTGTCGTCAAAGATTAATAAATTCTCTATAAGTTCATCATCGCATTCATTTGGAACATTTTCATTCTGGTGTTCCGCCCCCCTATTGTCTACTAAACGAAAATCATCATTAAAATCTGCACTATTAGAAAAAAAGTTTGGGTCGCATAAATTTAGGGTCGGAACTGCGTTAGCTTTTAATTTACGCTTACCAATATATTTCCGTTCGAAATGTCTGTCACATATTTTTGCCTTTTTCCGGTTGAAATTACTGGGTAAATGGCATGTTTTAACCCATTTGTTGAATTCTATTTCTTTTGATGGAAAAGAAAACAACTTCACCGGAAAATTTACTGAACTCTGCCTGTAGCTGGCACCGCATGTTTCTATAACACATTTTGCACCACTTTTCCTAAACACTTTTCTAGCTATTTTTTCCACACCAACACTTTTCTCGTTCACAACACTTATTTGCGCCATAGTTTTAAAAAAAACTTATATATTTTGTAAAGTTTTGTAAAAATTAGAAAAACACCGTTCGGTTCGGAAGTTGAGTGTCAACTAAAGTGACAAGTGCACTTCCCCCTACTTTATATAGGATAAAAGGGTAAATTTTACCTGTATATGTAGGCATTTATTAAAAAGGGTTATATGTGACCTGAATTTGCGCAAGCATTTGAATAACATGTATCATTTTTGCCTATAGGGTCAAATCAGGTACTAAATATTAAAGAACAAATGATAACCGATCAACAGGTAATACAAAATAATTGACCTCTCGTGCAATTTGAACCCAAAATCGTTTACTTAATTCAAAGTAGGTAGGCACACGCCCAATATTCGAGACCCATGCACGAAACATGCAAATGCCCCAGGCAGAGCATTCATTCAAGTGCCTATACAAGTGATACTCGGCGATTGTGATTATCACATCACAGACGTACACATATGTATGTATGTGTGTGCGTATGCATGCTGACATTGGCTAGCCAACAGCAATCGCTCGGAAATTAGAATTGCTACATGCAGCAAGTGTATCGCACACAGGCACATAAATGCCTACACATATGGCAAGGAAGTGTAAATGTGTATGTGTACAGAACGATCAACTGCTGGGGTTCTAATAGTGCTCTACAGGCGGCAGCAAGAATATTGCACACAGGCACATAAATGCCTACACATATAGCGAAGAAGTGTAAATGTGTGTGTGTATGCAAGCTCACATCGCTACCCAACCAAACGAACATCAACTGCTGGGGTTCTAATGTGCTACAGGCAGCAAGCATATTGCACACAGGCACATAAATGCCTACACATATAGCGAGGAAGTGTAAATGTGTGTGTGTATGGTCAGCGAGAAAAAATATTCTGTATGCACATCAACACTTTCATACCCTTTCCACAAATAATCATGAAAACGCTAACATTTTGCATGAGCATGGCAAAGCTGTTTAAGAATTCGGTATACTCTTCGCTCAGAAGGGAACCAATGGGATCGCGTCGAGAAGAAATTTCAATTTTTGTGAGCTGCTTGCTGGTTGTGCCAGCATACATATATTTTTGTGAGAAGAGAGCAGAGAGTAAAAAGCATGGGGCAGAAAGAGAAAGAGAGCAAGGGAAAGAGCGGCACATGTCAGGATTTTTTGGAAAATCGACCGTCACCGTCGAGCGCTCGAAGCGGAATGATTTTGTCATCAGCAATTTTTCTCTCCCGACCCGAAAAGTAAAAACCCGAGCAAATACGAAGTTGATGGGGTTCTAATGTCAAAAAATAAGTGTGCACATTAATTTGTTCCAGTTGTCCAGTCTATGTGTTGTATGGTTAGTGGTACAACTGAGTCAATTTGGACTAAAAACTACTTTATTCTGATATTGTGAACTAAATTATAAAATTATTATATTCATTTTTATTTATTTTTTATAATTCGCATAAAATTATAACTAAAACAAGTAAGAACTTTGCAGTTAGGCGCAATTAACTGCGAAATACTTTGTTTCCATAGGTGCATCTTATTTATTTAATAAACATTTAATTAACAAAATATTTCGGCAATTAGAAAACGTACATGGCAAGCGACAAATGTTTTTCCTAACATAACTCATTATTGCGCTCTGAGTTATGTTAGTTGCAAAAATCCCATTATGGTAATATATGCTAAACGAATGTGCGGGCACATTATTGTGTGTTCTTCCTCTTTCATCTTTATCTTTGTAAGTGACTGGATTTGTTCAAATAATGTTAAAAGTGAAATCAATTAAAATATAAAACATCATCATACAAAAATGCAATATTCTGCCTTTTAATTAAATAGATCAATTAAACATAAACATTAATACATAGATTTCAACAGGTTATGGGCCCAGTCCCTGCAAAGTGAAAAGAAGTTCAATAAAATTTAAATAGCTGTAATAAAAGTTCTTCTGATAGTGAGCATATTAGAAGTGTTACAGAATGCAAAGCATTAAGAACAATATTAAGCCCTTCGATGGACAAAAGTATTCAGTATTGGAAATTTCGCATTAAGGCTATATTTGCTGAGTTAGATGTACCCCATGTGGTTGAACAACAGAAGCCGCACGAAATAGACGATACTTGGAAAAAGGCGGACATGTGTGCTAAGAGCGTAATTATTCAGAACTTGAGTGACTCTTTTCTGAGTTTCGCAGCAAACAGCCTTTCGGCACGTGAAGTTATTGTGAACTTAGATGCCATTTATGAGCGTAGAAGTCTGACAACTCAATCAGCTGAGCGGACACGTTTAGTTTCTCTCAGACTTTTGAGTGAAATGTCGCAACTTTTCATTACATTTGATGAAATAGTGAGTGAGTTAGTAGCGGCTGGTGCAAGAATGGACGAAATGGAAAGAATTGCGTATTTGCTGCAGACTTTGCCTTCAGCTTACAATAGTGTTATTACTGCTATCGAAACATTGTCAGCAGAAGATCTCACACTAGCCTTCGTTAAAAATCGTTTGTTAGACCATGAAATAAAAATTAAAAGCGATAACAATGACACAAGTAAAAGGATAATGCATATTAATACAAAAAATAATTTGAATCACAATTTTAATAATAATAATAACAAAACTCATATTAAATATAAACCAAATACAAATAAAAATTATAATAATAATAAACCATATAATAGAAACAAAACACCAAATAACCTAAAATGTCACTTCTGCGGAAAGTTAGGGCATATTAGAAGAGACTGCTATAAATATAAAAATCAAATAAATAATATTAAAAATAAAGAAACTGTCACACAAGACACGTCGCAACCACCAATCAAGGATTTGCATTCATGTTAAAAAATGTGAACAAAATTAAAAAAAGTGAGTTTAATAATGTCAATTTTATTCTTGACTCGGTTGCTTCAGATCATATAATAAATAATGAGGCATTATTTATTGATTACGTCGACTTGGAAGTTCCAATAAAAATTGCCGTTGCAAAGAATGATGAATTCATTTACGCAACCAAACGGGGAATTGTTATTCTGTGGAGAAGTGGCTGAAAACTTAATTTCAGTAAAAAGACTGCAAGAATCTGGAGTGACTGTCAATTTTAATGAAAATGGTGTTAAGATGACAAAAGGAGATATCGTCATTGCGGAAAATTCAGGTTCGTACGAAATTCCAATAATAAAATTTAAAGCGTACAATATTAAAGCAGAAAATAAAAAAATTTGTTTAAATTATGGCATGAGAGAATAGGTCATATAAGTAAAGGTAAAATGTTAGAAATAAAAAGAAATAATTTATTCTATGATAATAGACTTCTTGACAATGTCATTCGTACAGATGAAATATGTGAAGCTTGTTTAAAATTCAACTATTGATGATAAAAATTACTATGTCATTTTTCTAGATCATGTTTTTCTGTATATGTACATGACAAAACCAGAAAACGAAAATTTGATGACAAATCATTTTAAAGTATTTTTGTTGGCTATGAACCAAAGGATTTAAAATTATGGGATGTGGAAAACGAAAAATTTGTTGTTGCTAGAGATGTGGTCGTAGATGAAATAAATATGATTAACTCTAGAGCTGTTAGAATTGAAAACCTGAATGATATGGAAGGTGAAAATATTAAGGTTCTGAAAGAGAGTAAGGAAAGTAATCATCCGAATGAGAGTACGGATGATAATAATGATAAATTCAAGAATGAGAGAATATAGTGTTGTATCCAGAATGAGAGTATGGAGTGTTATATCCCGAACGAGAGTAAGGATAATGATAATTTCAAAAACAAAAGTATGGAAATTGAAAAGCCACGTAAATTAGAAAAAGAAATCGCAAATAAAGATAATAGCATATTATATAGAAGAAGCAATAGATTAAAGAATAAACCACACATATCCTATGATGAAGAAGAAAGTAGTCTAAATAATTACATATTGAATGAATAAATAAGACATGGACAATTGTTAAAAGGCCTGAAAATAAGAACATTGTAGATAGTAAATGGGTATTTACATTAAAACATGATGAACTGGGAAATCCAGTTAGATGTAAAGCTAGATTAGTTGCACGTGGATTCACACAAAAATTTGCAAGAATTGCAAGTTTCCGATTTATATTGTCTATTGCAGTCCAATATAATTTGGATGTAAAACTGCTTTCCTTAATGGTATACTAAAAGAGGAAATTTATATGACAGTTCCTCAAGGGATTGTTTGTAATACTGGTAGTGTATGCAAATTAAATAAAGCAATCTATGGGCTCAAACAAGCAGCAAGATGCTGGTTTGAAGTATTTGAGGAGGCCTTAAATGAATGTGGATTCCAGAGTTCTCCAGTTGATCGATGCAGTTATGTTAAAGATAGTGTCGATATAAAGAAGAGAATATATGTTCTACTTTATGTAGATTACTTAATTATAGCAACATTAGATTTAGAAACATTAAACAATTTAAAGCAATATCTAGTGACAAAATTCCGAATGACTGATTTGTGCGAGATATGAAATTTTATTGGAATTAAAATTGAAATAGGAAAAGATAAGATAAGCCAATCCGCTTATATTAAAAGGGTTTTAAATAAGTTTGGTATGGAAGAATCAAAAGGTGTAAGTACTTCATTACCAAGTAAACTTAACTATGAAAAACTAAATTCAGACGACAAGTATAACGCTCCTTGTCGAAATTTAAAAGGTAGTTTAATGTACATCATGTTATGTACACGCCCCGATATAGCTACAGCTATAATCATCCTAAGTAGATATACAAATAAGAACAATATAAAATTAGGGCAAGGTTTAAAAAGAATTCTCAGATATTTAAAAGGGAACGTAGATATGAAACTAAATTTTATAAAGAATATTAATTATGATCATACATTTACTGGCTATGTTGACTCAGATTGGATTGGGTGGAAATGAGATTGACAGAAATAGCACAACGGGCTTCTTATTTAAAATGTATAATTCAAATCTTATTTGCTGGATACAAAAAGGCAAAATTCGGTAGCAGCTTCATCCACTGAAGCCGAATACATGGCCTTATTTGAAGCTGTTAGAGAAGCATTATGGCTGAAATCTCTGTCAGAAAGTATACATATAAAAATAGATAAGCCAATAAAGATGTTTGAAGATAATCAGGGTTGTATAAGTATAGCCAGTAAACCTTCTTGCCATAAGAGATCGAAACATATCGATATAAGGTATTATTTTACCAGAGAACAAATTGAAAACAATACCATTTCTCTTGAGTACATATCTACAGATATTCAACTGGCGGACATGTTCACAAAACCATTATCAGCTGGAAGATTCATCGAATTGAGATACAAAATTGGACTGAAGGACACTGAAGAACTACCAAAGCATTGACGACACGATGGATTTTTTTATTAAACTATATCAATTAAATATGAAATTACTTATAATTTTAATTTAATGAATCTAAAGAAATGAAATATGTGAAATCCCATTTAATTTTAATTTAAAAAAAAAAAAAAAGGAAATAGAAATGACATGATTTATTATTTTATCCGTCCCAAAGATATTGAATTATGTTCCTAATAATTGATAATTTAATTGAACTAATAAGTAATAAGTTTATTTACATCATATATGAATGTATATATATATGTATGTATATTTATGTAAAGTTCGTTAATGTATGTTGATCTGATTAGGTTTTTCTGGGTTTTCCTAATTCTTGCAGCAAATGCTGTATCATTTTAAGTATTCCCCAGAGAACACACCAGTCACAGCAAATAATATAAATTATAATAAGTAATGATATAATGTAATTTTTGAGGGGGCGTGTTGAATAACATAACTCATTATTGCGCTCTGAGTTATGTTAGTTGCAAAAATCCCATTATGGTAATATATGCTAAACGAATGTGCGGGCACATTATTGTGTGTTCTTCCTCTTTCATCTTTATCTTTGTAAGTGACTGGATTTGTTCAAATAATGTTAAAAGTGAAATCAATTAAAATATAAAACATCATCATACAAAAATGCAATATTCTGCCTTTTAATTAAATAGATCAATTAAACATAAACATTAATACATAGATTTCAACAGGTTATGGGCCCAGTCCCTGCAAAGTGAAAAGAAGTTCAATAAAATTTAAATAGCTGTAATAAAAGTTCTTCTGATAGTGAGCATATTAGAAGTGTTACAGAATGCAAAGCATTAAGAACAATATTAAGCCCTTCGATGGACAAAAGTATTCAGTATTGGAAATTTCGCATTAAGGCTATATTTGCTGAGTTAGATGTACCCCATGTGGTTGAACAACAGAAGCCGCACGAAATAGACGATACTTGGAAAAAGGCGGACATGTGTGCTAAGAGCGTAATTATTCAGAACTTGAGTGACTCTTTTCTGAGTTTCGCAGCAAACAGCCTTTCGGCACGTGAAGTTATTGTGAACTTAGATGCCATTTATGAGCGTAGAAGTCTGACAACTCAATCAGCTGAGCGGACACGTTTAGTTTCTCTCAGACTTTTGAGTGAAATGTCGCAACTTTTCATTACATTTGATGAAATAGTGAGTGAGTTAGTAGCGGCTGGTGCAAGAATGGACGAAATGGAAAGAATTGCGTATTTGCTGCAGACTTTGCCTTCAGCTTACAATAGTGTTATTACTGCTATCGAAACATTGTCAGCAGAAGATCTCACACTAGCCTTCGTTAAAAATCGTTTGTTAGACCATGAAATAAAAATTAAAAGCGATAACAATGACACAAGTAAAAGGATAATGCATATTAATACAAAAAATAATTTGAATCACAATTTTAATAATAATAATAACAAAACTCATATTAAATATAAACCAAATACAAATAAAAATTATAATAATAATAAACCATATAATAGAAACAAAACACCAAATAACCTAAAATGTCACTTCTGCGGAAAGTTAGGGCATATTAGAAGAGACTGCTATAAATATAAAAATCAAATAAATAATATTAAAAATAAAGAAACTGTCACACAAGACACGTCGCAACCACCAATCAAGGATTTGCATTCATGTTAAAAAATGTGAACAAAATTAAAAAAAGTGAGTTTAATAATGTCAATTTTATTCTTGACTCGGTTGCTTCAGATCATATAATAAATAATGAGGCATTATTTATTGATTACGTCGACTTGGAAGTTCCAATAAAAATTGCCGTTGCAAAGAATGATGAATTCATTTACGCAACCAAACGGGGAATTGTTATTCTGTGGAGAAGTGGCTGAAAACTTAATTTCAGTAAAAAGACTGCAAGAATCTGGAGTGACTGTCAATTTTAATGAAAATGGTGTTAAGATGACAAAAGGAGATATCGTCATTGCGGAAAATTCAGGTTCGTACGAAATTCCAATAATAAAATTTAAAGCGTACAATATTAAAGCAGAAAATAAAAAAATTTGTTTAAATTATGGCATGAGAGAATAGGTCATATAAGTAAAGGTAAAATGTTAGAAATAAAAAGAAATAATTTATTCTATGATAATAGACTTCTTGACAATGTCATTCGTACAGATGAAATATGTGAAGCTTGTTTAAAATTCAACTATTGATGATAAAAATTACTATGTCATTTTTCTAGATCATGTTTTTCTGTATATGTACATGACAAAACCAGAAAACGAAAATTTGATGACAAATCATTTTAAAGTATTTTTGTTGGCTATGAACCAAAGGATTTAAAATTATGGGATGTGGAAAACGAAAAATTTGTTGTTGCTAGAGATGTGGTCGTAGATGAAATAAATATGATTAACTCTAGAGCTGTTAGAATTGAAAACCTGAATGATATGGAAGGTGAAAATATTAAGGTTCTGAAAGAGAGTAAGGAAAGTAATCATCCGAATGAGAGTACGGATGATAATAATGATAAATTCAAGAATGAGAGAATATAGTGTTGTATCCAGAATGAGAGTATGGAGTGTTATATCCCGAACTAGAGTAAGGATAATGATAATTTCAAAAACAAAAGTATGGAAATTGAAAAGCCACGTAAATTAGAAAAAGAAATCGCAAATAAAGATAATAGCATATTATATAGAAGAAGCAATAGATTAAAGAATAAACCACACATATCCTATGATGAAGAAGAAAGTAGTCTAAATAATTACATATTGAATGAATAAATAAGACATGGACAATTGTTAAAAGGCCTGAAAATAAGAACATTGTAGATAGTAAATGGGTATTTACATTAAAACATGATGAACTGGGAAATCCAGTTAGATGTAAAGCTAGATTAGTTGCACGTGGATTCACACAAAAATTTGCAAGAATTGCAAGTTTCCGATTTATATTGTCTATTGCAGTCCAATATAATTTGGATGTAAAACTGCTTTCCTTAATGGTATACTAAAAGAGGAAATTTATATGACAGTTCCTCAAGGGATTGTTTGTAATACTGGTAGTGTATGCAAATTAAATAAAGCAATCTATGGGCTCAAACAAGCAGCAAGATGCTGGTTTGAAGTATTTGAGGAGGCCTTAAATGAATGTGGATTCCAGAGTTCTCCAGTTGATCGATGCAGTTATGTTAAAGATAGTGTCGATATAAAGAAGAGAATATATGTTCTACTTTATGTAGATTACTTAATTATAGCAACATTAGATTTAGAAACATTAAACAATTTAAAGCAATATCTAGTGACAAAATTCCGAATGACTGATTTGTGCGAGATATGAAATTTTATTGGAATTAAAATTGAAATAGGAAAAGATAAGATAAGCCAATCCGCTTATATTAAAAGGGTTTTAAATAAGTTTGGTATGGAAGAATCAAAAGGTGTAAGTACTTCATTACCAAGTAAACTTAACTATGAAAAACTAAATTCAGACGACAAGTATAACGCTCCTTGTCGAAATTTAAAAGGTAGTTTAATGTACATCATGTTATGTACACGCCCCGATATAGCTACAGCTATAATCATCCTAAGTAGATATACAAATAAGAACAATATAAAATTAGGGCAAGGTTTAAAAAGAATTCTCAGATATTTAAAAGGGAACGTAGATATGAAACTAAATTTTATAAAGAATATTAATTATGATCATACATTTACTGGCTATGTTGACTCAGATTGGATTGGGTGGAAATGAGATTGACAGAAATAGCACAACGGGCTTCTTATTTAAAATGTATAATTCAAATCTTATTTGCTGGATACAAAAAGGCAAAATTCGGTAGCAGCTTCATCCACTGAAGCCGAATACATGGCCTTATTTGAAGCTGTTAGAGAAGCATTATGGCTGAAATCTCTGTCAGAAAGTATACATATAAAAATAGATAAGCCAATAAAGATGTTTGAAGATAATCAGGGTTGTATAAGTATAGCCAGTAAACCTTCTTGCCATAAGAGATCGAAACATATCGATATAAGGTATTATTTTACCAGAGAACAAATTGAAAACAATACCATTTCTCTTGAGTACATATCTACAGATATTCAACTGGCGGACATGTTCACAAAACCATTATCAGCTGGAAGATTCATCGAATTGAGATACAAAATTGGACTGAAGGACACTGAAGAACTACCAAAGCATTGACGACACGATGGATTTTTTTTATTAAACTATATCAATTAAATATGAAATTACTTATAATTTTAATTTAATGAATCTAAAGAAATGAAATATGTGAAATCCCATTTAATTTTAATTTAAAAAAAAAAAAAAGGAAATAGAAATGACATGATTTATTATTTTATCCGTCCCAAAGATATTGAATTATGTTCCTAATAATTGATAATTTAATTGAACTAATAAGTAATAAGTTTATTTACATCATATATGAATGTATATATATATGTATGTATATTTATGTAAAGTTCGTTAATGTATGTTGATCTGATTAGGTTTTTCTGGGTTTTCCTAATTCTTGCAGCAAATGCTGTATCATTTTAAGTATTCCCCAGAGAACACACCAGTCACAGCAAATAATATAAATTATAATAAGTAATGATATAATGTAATTTTTGAGGGGGCGTGTTGAATAACATAACTCATTATTGCGCTCTGAGTTATGTTAGTTGCAAAAATCCCATTATGGTAATATATGCTAAACGAATGTGCCCTATTGTGTGTTCTTCCTCTTTCATCTTTATCTTTGTAAGTGACTGGATGTGTTCAAATAATGTTAAAAGTGAAATCAATTAAAATATAAAACATCATCATACATAAATGCAATATTCTGCCTTTTAATTAAATAGATCAATTAAACATAAACATTAATACATAGATTTCAACACTATACATATGTACATACAGATTTACACATGTACACACTATACGAGTATACACACAATTTTCTATGTATGCATACAAAAGTTTGCATGCCAGAATATTCTAAGAATTGTGGATTTTTCGATCGTTACTTAAGTTTTGTCAAAATGCGCTCTAGCAATGGATTACTTGGTTTTAGTTAACAAAGCCTACATCAGGGCAGTGGCGCTGGTGGTAAGCGCTATGCAAGCTATACTTAGGTGCGTGGGTTCGAATCCCGCAAAGACATTTTTTCAACAAGTAAGAAGGCTCTAGTCGGCTCGACTGCGAGATCCCCTGAACCCTGCAAAAGCGCGAGCTCTGCTAAACATCCAAAATCTGAAAATTACATAATCTGCGTATTCATAATATCTATCTAAATATGCAAATTCGAAGTCTTTAGCTAAAACGGTGAAGAAGCTATTCTCAAAAAAACCAAAAAAATTGAAACGAATTTTCGATTTTTTATCGATAATTTGGAAATGGGATGAGTTATCGAAAAAACAAAATAAACTCGTACTGCGTAGCTAACATATGAGTGTTCATGTGAAATTTCAGCTCTCTAGCTCTTGTAGTTTCTCGACGTTCATACGGACGGACAGGGCTCAATCAACTTATTTTTTTATGCTGATCAAGATCTGGCTGTTACATACATTTTCACAAAACCATTATACCCTGAATTCCCATTTTCAATGGGTTATTTATATGGGTTATATTATTATCTTTTTTATATCCTGAGCCCATTGAAAATGGGAAATGTAACAGGCAGAAGGAGGAAGTATATATATTCTTGATCAGGGTGACGAGAAAAGTTGATATAGCCATGTCCGCCTGTCTGTCCGTATGTTTGAACGCGTCGATTTCCGAAGATACAAAAGCTAGAGAGTTTATTCTTTTTGTGTTAGGTTCGTATATTGCACGCGCAGTACGAGTTTGTTTCAGAAATTCGATAACTTGTATATTTGCAAAGTTATCGATAAACGAATTTATCGGGAACCAGTTTTAAAATTCGAGCTAATTCATCTTTAGAGTTAGAGTCTCCAAGTCTTCTGCATATATATAGTTACTAATTTAATACAATTTCGGTTTTTGTCATACTTTGGATTCCGGTCCCGAATTCGCCCCACCACCCCCAAATGTTTAAAAAATGCATTTCAAATACTAGAGACATACAGTTTAGTTTGGCATATAGATATGAATATCATAATCTTAATCTGAACATATCAAAATGATTGTCCATCTAGAAACAGAATTATTAGTCCATAAAGTTTTCTATTCAAAACCCATGTGGCGCAGCAAGCAAGGCAGCGATACAGCAAGACGCATTGCGGGCGCACATACATACATACATACATATGTATGTATGTATGTATGTATATGTGTGCAAGCGTAGATCAGCGTGTGGCTGCAATCATACATACATATGTACATATTTGGGCATGTAAAGCTAATTGTAAAAGAGTTATGATTTCTAAAAAAAACCTAAAATGTTAAATAGAATATGTAGATCATATGCTGAACTCTCATTACATTCCATTATATATTTTTAAAATTTTAAAACAATTAAAATAACAATGGAAATGCAAGCAACGTTGAGCAATGCAAATCAATTTTCGTATGCGTGTGCACATATGTATGTATGTATGTATGTATACACACAAAAAGTCTTGTGCTGTTTTCTATGTTGCTATGCGTGTATATTCTAAGAATCACAATTGTTTTTGAATTGCGTTAGAATTGTCTTTGAATTGTATTTGTATTTTCAGCCACTGCTTTAGTGTTTTTTTCGTATATGACGAATTTCATTCATTTTCTCTACTCTGCCGTTTAAGTGAGCCGTGGTGTAGATGGCTAGACAGAAGCAACGAGTGTTAGGGTGTCGAAGGTTCTAGGCTCGCCTAAGCCCTTCATAATTTATTGTTTTTATTTTTATTTTTTTTATTATTTCTTTCTTTTTTATTATTATTTATTCTTTTCTATTTGATTTTCGAAGATACAAGAGCAACTGCGCGGTTAGCAGAGCGGGTGCTTATACGTGCGTGAAGAAGAAGAGTATCACTTTTTTGCAGGGTTCAGGGTATCTCGTAGTCGAGCCGTCTCGACTAGAGCCTTCTTACTTGTTTTTTTTTTTTTATATATGTATATTTATTATAAAAGGCATGCTGCCAATTGATAATAATTTATAAACATACGCATAAACAAAAAATAAAACAACTTTTCCGATTTACCACGCTGCGTGGCAAGTAGTTTTTCTATGCATGCATATATGTATGTATGCATGTGTAAACAGCTGTTTGTAAGTGTATACACATCCAAGAGTGTATACATTATTTTGTTTCGAACCAAGCTGCTGATCAGCTGATGAGCTCATCAGCTGTGATTTGTTTTGGGTTTAGCTAATGATTTCATGTTATTTTAAATGACCTGGGATCGAGTCCCGCTGGAAACTTTTTGTTTATTAATCGAAAACTTATAATTTTTATTTTTAAATTCATTAATATTATTATATTTATGTTAAAATGCTTTCTGCCATCTTAGCAATTGCTACTAAGCTATTATACACATGAATTATGCAGTTGGCCACAACAAACTTCTTTGCTGATTTGCCACGCCCCAAGTGGCCGTAGACGCATAATATTTGGCCAGTTCTTAGAAAAGGCCGAGGCTAACATGACTGCAAAATTTGGTTGCTTACATTCCAAAAATGTGAAAATTACAGGGTATTTTTCGATATGCCACGCCCCCAAAGAGGCTGAAAAATTATTTTTGGGTCGTCGATAGAGGAGAACATTAGTAACTCAACCATCCAATTTTCAAGCTTCTAGCTCTAAAACTGTAGGAGATATAAACTTTTGCGGTTTGCCACGCCCCCTGTGGGCGTAGCTATATCTACCATAGCTTATTGGTCTTGGGTTGTCAACCCGAGTATAGATGCCAAATTGCAAGTCTCTAGTGTCAATAATGTTCAAAATATAGCACAATTTGAAAAATCACTAAATATTCAGACCGATTTGCCACGCCCCCAATGGGCGTAGACATATAACTTTTTGATCGATCTTCTTAGAATCATAACATTAACTTACATGCCAAATTTCAGAGTTCTATCTTCAACGGTGTAGAAGATACGTATTTCCCGATTTGCAACGCCCCCAATGGGCGTAGATATATCCGCCATAGCTTTTTGAACTTGGGTTGCCACCCCGAGTATTCATTCCAAATTGCAACTCTCGATTTGCCACGCCCATAGTGGGCGGATCGGGGAAATTTTAGTGAGAAAAAGGAAAATTAATAAAAATACAAAATTAGAGATGAAGAAAGAAAATAAGGATAGGAATAGAAAATATAAAAGTCAGCAGCATCCAAACTCAACTCGGGGCATTTCGAGTAACTACAGTAAGATGAGCTGAAAGCAATGATTTTATTAGAGGAAGAGAGAGCTCTGAGGAAAATACGTGATGAAAATTTATTATAATTAACACATAAGACATGAAAAGCATAATGTAATGAATAATCCGTGGTGCACTATGGTATTTGTAAGGGGCGATAGTTCCTGGTGATTCGGCAAGGAACAGAAAAATGGAGCCGCATTAACAAGCTGGGCCAGTTAATGTTACCAATGATTAAGTTATGTAGGAATGTAATACGTAAAATTGTCCTACGATTAACTAATGATGGCAGGTCAATAAGTAGAAGCCTACTATAATAGGAAGGTCAACGCAAATTGTTGTCCCAATTAATATCCCTTAAAGCAAAGAGTAGAAACTGTTTCTGAACCGATTCAATGCAACCCTTATACAGTTTATACTGCGGAGACCAAATAACTGAACAATATTCTAAGATAGGGCAAACAAGTGAAATAAATAACTGCTTCGTAATAAAAGAATCTTTAAATTCCTTAGACCATCGTTTAATAAAGGCAAGCACACATTTAGCTTCATTTGTGATGGCGGAAATATGCAGATTGAAATGAAGTTTAGTGTCAAAGAGATCGCCAAGATCTTTGACGGTAAAAATGCGTTTTAAGGAAATATTATTAATATTATAGTCGACAATGTATGGAATAGTTCGACTGAAGGTCATAGACATACACTTAGAGTAATTTAAGTGCAATTGATTAACCTCACACCAACATTGAAACGCATTAGGGTCTTAAGATCTTGAAGGTGTGCATGCTCAAGTAGACTATAATATGATAGTCAAAGTTTTACATCGTATGCATACATAAATATAGTTGAATGAGAAATACAACTTGGCAGATCATTTATAAAAAGAGAAAAGAGCAAAGGTCCTAAATGACTACCCTGAGGAACCCCCGACGTAACAGAGATTAGTTTAGAAATTGATGATCTCAGAAAAATTCTCTGAGTTCTAATTTTTAAGTAGGATGAAATCCACGATAAAAGTTTAGGGGAAAATCCTAAGCGTCCCGGTTTAAAATTAACAAGTGATGGTGAACTGAATCAAATGCTTTACTGAAGTCAGTATAAATAACATCAGTTTGCATTCTATTCGAAAAACTGTCGTTTACTAGGGAGGTAAATTCTAATAGATTCGTGGCGGTAGATCGATTTTGAAAAAACCCATGTTGCGATGGGTGAATAATCGATTTACAAAAGTGTTGTATGTATGAGGTTATTATTTTTTCAAATAGCTTCGGAATAGCATATAATTTCGCAATACCTCTATAATTGGAAATGTCAGATCTTCCGCCTTTTTTATGTAACGGAATGATAAACGACTCTTTCCAAATTAAAGGAAAAACTGAGGTCTCCAAAGACAAATCAAACAATTTTAATAATGGTGACAGAAGAGCAGCACTACACTCTTTAGTCACAATACTTGGAATATTATCACCACCAGGAGAGAACGATGATTTCAGTGTCCTAATGTCTGCAACCAAGTAATCTGCTGAAATCTTAGGAATATTAACTGAATAAGATACAGAAAAGGAATATGTGTTTGAGTAATTAATTGAATCAACGGAAGAATAAGTTGATTGGAAAAATTTTACAAAAAGATCAGAAGACTCTTGATCATCACAAGATTTTTTTAAACCAAAGAAAAATGAGGTTGGCAAACCGGAAGATTTACGTTTAGAATTTACAAAAGTGTAAAATTGTTTCGGATCCCGAGAAAACTGGCGTTTGACACGTATAAGATAATTCTCATAACAGCGAGAATTTAAGATATTAAAGTTAGACTTAGCTATAGAATATTTAGCCCAATCAACAGCCGAACCAGACTTTTTAAAATATTTTGGTTTAATATTTCTTAAATTAGAAAGCGTCTTAGAAAACCAGGGCGGCTTATTCCGAACAGGCGAATTACTACTGAGGGGAATACATACATCTATAATAGCATCTAGAGTTGAGTAAAAAAGGGATGTTGCTAGATTAACATCAACCGACTCATATAAACTTGACCAGTCAGTTGAACTAATCAATTCGTTTAGCGAAAGCAACGTCTACGATTTGAAAGTGCTTCTGATACAGGTAATGGATTCCTAACAGTTAAAGAAACCTCTAAAGTGGGATGATAAATATCCTCTGGTAAACAAAAAGGGTTTGATCTCGATACATTAATGATGGAATCATTATTTGTGAACACAAGATCAAGCGAGCGATTCTGATAATTAGAAATAGAGTTCATTTGAAGCAAAGAAAGGTTGAACAATTCATCAAAAAAATCGTGATCAAGTGTCGGAATAAGGTATTTTACATTACAAGGTAAAGACCAAGAAGTATTGGGAATATTAAAATCACCCAACACAAGAAACAAGTCATTGTCATTGGTATGTCCATAAATTTCTTTAATACAAGTTATGTGATGCTCATAAAATTGTAAATCAGGAGAAGGAGGAATATATGAACATGTAATAAATAATGAGCACGATGGGAGAGTTAATTTAACACCTATAATCTCCACATCATGAAGGGAGGATAATGTAAACAATTCCGAGAGGATACTGGACTTAACAGCGATTAAAACTCCACATCCACTACGGTTTAAGCGATCAAGTCTATAAATAGTGTAATTACTTGACAGAATTTCACTATTATGAATACTATGACTTAACCACGTTTCTATTAACGCAATGAGATCAAATGAAGAACTGAAACTATTGAGGAATATGCTTTTAAGCTTAGAGTTTATCCCCGAACATTTTGGTAGATTAGGGACAATTGAGAATAGTCTAATTTATTTCTTAGTTTTTTGGTGCAGTTTTTGATGAAGATTGCACCGAAGGTATATTCAATGCTACAGGACTTGATCTATTACGATTTTTCCGTTTGAATTCATACACAACTATATGTGGAGACCAAAATTTGGGATCACATATAGTTGTGAAATATTCAAAAATTCAAATTCACGAGGAGTCGAGAAATTAAACTTCGATTTGGAAACAGAAACACTCACAGAGGTCTTAAAGCAAATGTATGAAGATATTGCTTCACATGTTGTATCCGCCAAAAGCCTAGATAAAAAAACTTGCTTTCGAGGAGCTACAACGCATAAAGTGGGAGCAGTAATATTCGAATTGGTTACCGTATTTCCATACTCTGTATGAACAACACTTGGAGGAGGATCCAATTTTTGAACAGGGAGAAGAGATTCAGTAACACCATCAACTGCTAAGGCAGTAGCAGGCGAGGGAACACAAATCGAGCGACGGGATGAAGACAGAACAGGAACACAAGGTGAGGGAGGAGCAAGTGAGTTGGGAGACGATGTTAGTACAGGAGGAGGTACTAACAAAGACGGATACTCAGCTTTAGATTGAGGGTCATCAAACTTAAAATTGACTAATAAATCTTCAGCAGCTACCAGGTCACTGGATAACTGCTTAGAAATTTTATTCAATTTAAAAAATTGAACCCTCTCAGTATTATACATCTTTGAAAAATTAATTTGTGTTTCCAAGCATGTCGGACAAGACCAACGTAAGCCACCACTACCAATTTTAACAGTGGTCATATCGTAGTCTCGCCCAGTAAGTCCAGCACATTTAGTGTGCATAAGATTTTCACAAAGCCAACAATTAATAAATTGAGCCTGTGCCGAATCAGCTGCTTGTCTAACAGTGCAAGCTTTTTTGCAGCAGCTCATATTCGCAATTGGGATTCAAAAGAAATCAGTTGGAAATAACAAATGTTGCGAGAGCTAGTCACAGCAACAAACAATAGCGAAAGTGCAAAGGCAAAAACAAAAACAAGAAGGCTCTAGTCGAGACGGCTCGACTACGAGATACCTTGAACCCAACTTTACGCACGTATAGGAGCGCGCTCTGCTAACTGCGCAGTTGCTGTCGTGGCTTGGGGGTGGGTTGGGCTATACTTTGAACGCTTATAACTCAATTTCTAGATGGATGATCTTAATGAAACTCAGAGTAGATTAAGAATATCTAAATGTATCTATGTGCCAAATTTCAAGTCTCTAGTATTTTAAATGCGTTTTTTACAAAATCTGAAAATTACATAATCTTCGTATTCATAATATCTATCTAAATATGCAAATTCGAAGTCTTTAGCTAAAACGGTGAAGAAGCTATGCTCAAAAAACCAAAAAAAATTAAAAAGATTTTTCGATTTTTTATCGATAATTTGGAAATGGGATGAGTTATCGAAAAAAACAAAATAAACTCGTACTGCGTAGCTAACATATGAGTGTTCATGTGAAATTTCAGCTCTCTAGCTCTTGTAGTTTCCGAAATCTCGACGTTCATACGGACGGACGGACAGACGGACAGGGCTCAATCAACTTATTTTTTTATGCTGATCAAGAATATATATACTTTATGGGGTCTGCGACGTCTCCTTCTGCCTGTTACATACATTTTCACAAAACCATTATACCCTGAATTCCCATTTTCGAAGTGGGGACCGGAATCCAAAATCTGACAAAAACCGAAATTGTATTAAATTAGTATACATTATATATGCAGAAGACTTTTTTTTATACCCTGAGCCCATTGAAAATGGGAAATCAGGGTATAATGGTTTTGTTAAAAGTATGTAACAGGCAGAAGGAGGCGTGGCAGACCCCACAAAGTATATATATTCTTGATCAGGGTGACGAGAAAAGTTGATATAGCCATGTCCGTCTGTCCGTCCGTCCGTCCGTCCGTCCGTCCGTCCGTCCGTCCGTCCGTCCGTCCGTCCGTCCGTCCGTCCGTCCGTATGTATGAACGCGTCGATTTCCGAAGATACAAAAGCTAGAGAGTTCATTCTTTTTGTGTTAGGTCCGTATATTGCACGCGCAGTACGAGTTTGTTTCAGAAATTCGATAACTTGTATATTTGGCAAGTTATCGATAAACGAATTTATCGGGAACCAGTTATAAAATTCTAGCTAATTCATCTTTAGAGTTAGACCCTCCAAATCTTCTGCATATATATAGATACTAATTTAATACAATTTCGGTTTTTGTCAGATTTTGGATTCCGGTCCCCACTTCGCCCCACCACCCCCCAAATATGAAAAAAATGCATTTCAAATACTAGAGACATGCAATTTAGTTTAGCATATAGATATGAATATCATAATCATAATCTGAAGATATCAATACGATTGTCCATCTAGAAACAGAATTATTAATCATCAAAGTTTTCTCATCAAAACCCATGCGGCGCAGCAACAAAGGCAGAGAGAGACAGCAAGACGCTTGCAATGCTTACACACATGCACACACACATACATGCATGCACGCGTAGATCAATGTCTATGTGTGCGTGTGGTTTTGCATGCGTGTAGAAACGAATCGAATAATTCTTGGAATATTATTCGTTCGAAGAAGGGCTCAGGGGATTTCGTAGTCGAGCAGTCTCGACTACAGCTTTCTTACTTGTTTATAACTGGTTCCCGATAAATTCGTTTATCGATAACTTTGCAAATATACAAGTTATCGAATATCTGAAACAAACTCGTACTGCGCCTGCAATATACGAACCTAACACAAAAAGAATGAACTCTCTAGCTTTTGTATCTTCGGAAATCGACGCGTTCAAACATACGGACAGACGGACGGACAGACAGACGGACATGGCTATATCAACTTTTCTCGTCACCCTGATCAAGAATATATATACTTTATGGGGTCTGCCACGCCGCCTGTTACATACTTTTAACAAATCCATTATACTCTGATTTCCCATTTTCAATGGGTTCAGTATAAAAAGATTCAATGACAAAAAGTTGAGCAAAGCCAGAGACTGATTGGACGATAGGATTTGCCTTCCGAATATGTTTTGCTTGGCTTCAGTATCATTGTGATAACAGCGTGTTTCCACTTGCTAGGAAAGTGGCCAGTTCTTAGCATCGAATTATAAATTAATAAAAGATATAAAAGTGCTTTCTGCGGTAATTGTTTTATTAATCTGTTATCAATCTTGTCATCTCAGGGCGCCTTCGCTGTCTCCAGTGCAGCAATTGTTGTTCTCAGCTCGATGATTGTTATTGGCCTGATGGGATGCGTTGTTGATTATGCTGTTGGTTAAACAGTCTCAGCTCATTGGATATTGTTGCTCTCTCTTCCTGCGTGTTGGCAAGTTTGGGTGAGAATCTTTCCTCTAAATGTGCAGCAAATGCTTCCGCTTTCTCAGCTGTTGTTTTTTTCCATTGTTGCTGGTTTCTTGTTGCTCCTGTCGAGGATGCGCTGCTCAAGCATACTGGATAATTTGGTTGAGGTTGCCTTTTAATGCCTTTAGTAAGTCGCCATAACTTTCTCATGCTATACTGATCAGTCGTATCGATGCCTTCAAATAGTTTATTGATTTGAGTTTATTTTTTGAGTCTATTTTGTGCCGCTCTATACTGGATTCTAGCCTCTGTGGTGCGTGTAGCTAAAAAAAACTCTTTTGCAGTGTTTTTATACCCTGAACCCATTGAAAATGGGAATTCAGGTTATAATGATTTTGTGAAAATGTATGTAACAGGCAGAAGGAGACGTCCCAGACCCCATAAAGTATATATATTCTTGATCAGCATAAAAAAATAAGTTGATTGAGCCCTGTCCGTCTGTCCGTCCGTCCGTCCGTCCGTATGAACGTCGAGATTTCGGAAACTACAAAAGCTAGAGAGCTGAAATTTTAATGAACACTCGTATGTTAGCTACGCAGTACGAGTTTAATTTGTTTTTTTCGATAACTCATCCCATTTCCAAATTATCGATAAAAATCGGAAATTCGTTTAAATTTTTTATGTTTTTCGAGCATAACTTCTACACCGTTTTAGCTAAACTCTTCAAATTTGTATATTTGCTATTATACGCAGATTATGTAATGTTTGGATTTTGGATCCCACGCCCCCTTCGCCCACAATTTGCAAAAAACGCATTTCAAATACTAGAGACTTGAAATTTGGTACATAGATCCACTAAGATATTTTTAAACTACTCTCTTTCATCAAGATCATGCATCTAGAAATGGAGTTATAAGTGTTCAAAGTATAGCCCAACCCACCCCCAAGCCACGGCAGCATCTGCGCCGTTAGCAGAGCGGGGGCCTATACCCGCGTAAAGAAGAAGAGTATCACCTTTTTTGGGTTCAGGGTATCTCGTAGTCGAGCCGTCTCGACTAGAGCCTTCTTACTTGTTATACCCTGAGCCCATTGAAAATGGGAAATCAGGGTATAATGGTTTTGTTAAAAGTATGTAACAGGCAGAAGGAGGCGTGGCAGACCCCATAAAGTATATATATTCTTCATCAGGGTGACGAGAAAAATTGATATAGCCATGTCCGTCTGTCCGTCCGTCCGTCCGTCCGTCCGTCCGTATGTATGAACGCTTCGATTTCCGAAGATACAAAAGCTAGAGTGTTCATTCTTTTTGTGTTAGGTTCGTATATTGCGCGTGCAGTACGAGTTTGTTTCAGAATTCGATAACTTGTATATTTGCCAAGTTATCGATAAACGAATTTATCGGGAACCAGTTTTAAAATTCTAGCTAATTCATCTTTAGAGTTAGAGTCTCCAAGTCTTCTGCATATATATAGATACTAATTTAATACAATTTCGATTTTTGTCAGATTTTGGATTCCGGTCCCCAATTAGCCCTACCACCCCCAAATGTGTAAAAAATGCATTTCAAATACTAGAGACATACAGTTTGGTTTGGCATATAGATATGAATATCATAATCTTAATCTGAACATATCAATATGATTGTCCATCTAGAAACAGAATTATTAGTCCATAAAGTTTTCTATTCAAAACCCATGTGGCGCAGCAAGCAAGGCAGCGACACAGCAAGACGCATTGCGGGCGCACATACATACATACATATGTATGTATGTATATGTGTGCAAGCGTAGATCAGCGTGTGGCTGCAATCGTACATACATACATATGTATGTACATATTTGTGCATGTAAAGCTAATTGTAAAAGAGTTATGATTTCTAAAAAAAAAAAAACCTAAAATGTTAAATAGAATATGTAGATCATATGCTGAAATCTCATTACATTCCATTATATATTTAAAAATTTTAAAACAATTAAAATAACAATGGAAATGCAAGCAACGTTGACCAATGCAAATCAATTTTCGTATGCGTGTGCACATATGTATGTATGTATGTATGTATACACACAAAAAATCTTGGGCCGTTTTCTATGTTGCTATGCGTGCATATTCTAAGAATCACAATTGTTTTTGAATTGCGTTAGAATTGTCTTTGAATTGTATTTGTATTTTCAGCCACTGCTTTAGTGTTTCTTTCATATATGGCGAATTTGATTCGTTTTCGCTACTCTGCCGTTTAATTGAGCTGTGGTGTAGATGGCTAGACAGATGAAACGAATGTTAGGCTGTCGAAGGTTCTAGCCTCGCCTAAGCCCTTCATAATTTATTATTTTTATTTATTTTTTTTTATACCCTGAGCCCATTGAAAATGGGAAATCAGGGTATAATGGGCAGAAGAAGGCGTGGCAGACCCCACAAAGTATATATATTCTTGATCAGGGTGACGAGAAAAGTTGATATAGCCATGTCCGTCTGTCCGTCCGTCCGTCCGTCCGTCCGTCCGCCCGTATGTATGAACGCGTCGATTTCCGAAGATACAAAAGCTAGAGAGTTCATTCTTTTTTGCAGGGTTCAGGGTATCTCGTAGTCGAGTCGTCTTGACTAGAGCCTTCTTACTTGTTAATATATTGGATAGCTATTTGAAAGATAGGACATTTGCAGTCAATTGTAATCACACAATGTCTAGAATGGGTCGAGTGTCTGCTGGTGTGCCGCAGGCAGTGTGTTGTGGCCTATCCTCTATACAATCTATTCATCAGATATGCCCCTCCCTTCCTACATGCAAAGAAACCAAGTTGGTCTTCCACGTTGGCAACACCAACAGCAACCACAAGAACAGTGGCTGCTATCAACATTTGCAGACGACACAGTTATTATGTGCGCAGCTGAACTACCCATTTATGCAAGGCTATTGGAGTTTGAGATATGGGCAAAAAAATGGGCTATAAACTTAAATATCGTAAAGACTAATGCTTAGAACCTTCTTCTTAGAGCCTTCTTCCCGTCGCATACAAGGTTCTCACGAGCGTAATGTGTGAGAGACTGAAACCATATGCTGAAGCATTGATAGGTCCGTATCAATGCGGTTTCCGTCCTGGCAAGTCTACAGTTGACCAGATCTTCACATTGCGCCAAATCCTGGAGAAAACACACGAGAACCAATTCGACACATACCACCTGTTCGTCGATTTTAAAGCTGCATTTGATAGTCCACGGCGAGACTGCCTATACGCTACCATGTCTGAGCTTGGTATTCCTGCAAAGCTAATACGGCTTTGTAGCATGACATTGAGCAACACCATCAGCTCTGTCAAGGTAGGAAATGACCAATCCGAAACCTTCAATACCAAGCGGGGTCTCAGACAAGGCGACTCGCTGTCTTGTGTGCTCTTCAATTTACTTATGGAGAGTATAATAAGGAAAGCTGGAGTGCATCGGATGGGCACAATACTGGGAAACAAATGTGTCCAGCTCCTTGGTTACGCTGATGATATTGATATCATTGGTCGTACCAAGCGTGATGTAACTGCGGCTTTTGGAGCTATCGAAAGGGAATCAGCTAAAGTTGGTCTTGCAGTAAACATGGGCAAAACAAAGTTTATGGTGTGCAGTACTAGAGAGTCGCGGCGTCTTGACTCTTACCTTATTGCTGGAGACTATAACTTTGAGTCTGTCAAGGACTTTGTCTATTTGGGAACTGCAGTGACCAACAAAAATGATGTCAGCCTGGAGATCAAGCGGAGAATTACACTTGCCAACAAATGTTACTTTGGGCTCAGTAGGCAAATGAACAGTAGAGCCCTCTCTCGAAAGACAAAGGTAACCCTCTACAAGACACTCATCATTCCAGTGCTGCTTTATGGAGCGGAAGCCTGGACCGTGACGCAGTCAGATGCAGCTGCTCTTGGTGTCTTTGAGAGAAAGATTCTTCGCAAGATCTTTGGACCAATTTGCGTTGGCGAAACCTATCGTATCAGGTGGAACGACGAGCTATACGAGCTATACGGCGATGTTGACATTGGCAAGCGAATTGACATTCAGCGTCTTCGTTGGTTGGGTCACATTGCTCGTATGGAGGAAAACACTCCAGCTCGTTCGGTTTTTGATGCGGTAGTAAGAGGACAACGAAGAAGGGGTAGACCTCGAACCCGTTGGAAGGACCAGATGGAGGCAATCCTGAATGGTGTTACCAACTGGAGAAGTCGCGCACAGGACAGAGAAGCGTGGAGGCAAATTGTGCATCAGGCTGTGCTCCGATAGGGGTGTTATTGCCAATTTTATTTTATAATGCTTAGAACGCCTAAAGTATTTGGCCAAGAAATACCTCACAAGACCTCACACACATATCTTGGTGTAATCCTAGATAGAAAGCTCAATATGAACCAGCATATTGCACGACTGAGAGTAAATATAAAGACGAGAGCAGCGAAACTGGACTGGCTACTAGGTCATAAGAGTCAACTGGCAAATAACTGCAAGGCTGTTTTAATAAAACAATTAATCATGCCAATATGGCAATATGGGCTGCCAGTATGGGGAGCACTCACATACGATACGCAAGTACTACGCATACAAAGCATGCAAAACACAATAATGAGAAAAGCATTGAATGTACCTTGGCTTACACGCAATGCTACAATGAATCTAAAATATGGATTTACTACAATCAATGAAGCATTTGAATAGGTAAGCAATCGCTTCGCATGCTCACTGGCCAATCACAACAATCAAGTAGCACGCAGAATAATAACAAATGCCTATGAGCCACAGCGACTGCAGAGGCCACGCTATATGGCAGCTGCAACGCCATATACGCCCACTGCAAACAACTATTGCACAGGCAGCTACTAACAGCAACAACAGAAACAACAACAATAACACTAATACTAACACTAACAGCAACAACAATAACACTAACACTAACAGCAACAACACTAACAACAACAACAACAACAAAAATGGCTGGCCAATAGACGAAACCAATGATCCGCTGCCAACACTACTACGACTGGAAGCTGAAGAAGAAGACGAGAGGCTGCCAGGGAGGCAGAGATGCAAGCCAGACGACAGCAAGAACCACAATACAGACCACCACCAAGCAGATTCGGCGAAACTCTAATCAACTGGTATAGAAGAGACTATCGGGACGGGAAGATGAACAGAGCAGCAGCTATTAAATTGGTGCAAGGGCAACCAATATCAATAAAAATATTATAATACAACGAACAATTAGATGACAACTCACCATCGACAACAGCATCAACAATGCCACTGGCTGTGGCGCGAAGGGCAGTGAGAGCAGCAGCTCTAACAGCAACTCTGACTGTGGCGTCAACAACAACAGCAGCAATGACAGCAGTGGCCATTACAACAACTAACGCGTCACTGCCAATGATGTTGCAACCCCGCAATTGTCTCTAGCTGCCGCAGCCAGCCAAGAGACACTGCTGGATGATGGGCTGAAGAGAATAAGAGTCAGTCTGGAACGCATAATCGATGACGACGAGCCTGAGCCTGAGCAAGAGCAGCAGCAGCAGCCGCACTTACCTGTGAATACTCTGGACGTGTTAACTCCTCTGCTGGTCACTCATGGCGGCCCTGATGAGTTCGCCTACACAAATCGTGCTCTTGGCGTGCACGCTCGACCTTCAGGCGTGGCCTGTTACGCGCACGCTGCGTGTCTACTCCAGGCGCCTGTTGCGGCCTTTGCGTATCCACATGCAAGGCGCTTCCACCCGTTGCGCCCTCCGGAGGCAACGACAGCATCGATGACAATAGCAGCACATATGCAAATAAGAGAAAGAAGAAGATTAATCAGAATATGCAAATTGGGCCGATATGGACGGCCTACTCACAGCCTCACAGACACTGGCTCTGCACGAGCCCGCAATCTGGACTAGAAGATCTGCTTGGTCTTCGCCAATTGGAGCGGCTCCGCATCGGCATGCTCTCTATACATACAACACCAAGGTTGTATGCGAGACAGCCGACACGGATGCGATTCACGATGACAACGATCCAAACTGCTCCGCTAAAATACATAGTGGACACTTGGATTAGCAATAAGAAAAGATGAATGAATAATTCTACTTACATACATATGTACATATCTGCACACACATGTGTGTGTGTGTGTGAGAAAGAAGCTGAAAATAGAATTAGGAAAAATAATATATTATTGTTAGTTTTAATTAGTTTAATATTAATACAGTTTTCTAATAAGATTAAATTCATTGACAATATTAGTTAATACAGTTTTCTAATAAGATTAAATTCATTGACAAAAATATATACTCACATGCAAATATGGCCGCCGGCGAATGATCGTGTCGGTGTTGCCACCTCGTCTATCAATATGGTTGCCAATATCGATAGGTTTAGTTAACATCGATAGAATGACAGGAGGTGCCAGAATGTTAAATGGCCCTCTGTAATGTTAAAAGCGCCTGCTGTAAATCAAATTTAAAATGTTGCGAGATTGTAATGTTAAATTGAATTAAGTAACTGCCAGTGGTAAACTGGGAGGCAAGTGGTGCTCACCTAGTAAAAAAAAAAAAAAAAAAATAGTTGAAAAAGAAATAAGTTTAAAAAAAAGCAAAGTTACAAAAAAATTAATTTTTAATACAAAAGTAAAAGTAAATAAAACATTTAAGTAATTAAAATGCCGAGATCAGACGACGACAAGACGCCCTCCAATGGATCACATATACGTATTGGTGGCCACATGGACTGCAAAATGCACCTCTCAGACGGCTCTGACGACTCTGATGACTCTATGGCGATTTTACTCAAGATGGACGACCTCTCAAGAAGCCACAATATGACTGCCATAAATGCACCAGATGACAAGACTGCTAAAAATAAAAGCGGTGAGTTAATAGTGTCCCTACTGTCCCAGACAGATTCGGCCATATCGACTGGGCCCTGCTTTAACGTCACAAATGATGACGCCGGTAACCTAGCGCTGGCCGAAGAAATGGTCTCGTTCGATAAGCTAGTAAAGAAGATGACAAAAGTGCCGCCAAACGAAGCTTCATCCGATGCCGTTACAGGGCACAAAGTTCATCCTCTCTTGCCAAGCTGTCAACAGCTGCAACAACAACAGCAGCAGCAGCAGCGAACCGAACATAGAGAAAAAGAAACTGAAAATGCATCCTCTCACACAACAACAACAACAATTACTAATCCTCCTATAACTAATGACGGAACAAACGGCAACATTTCATGTATATAGCCCATGCATAAAAACGAAAGCATAATCCATGCAAAAGCCCAAAGAGAAAGCACAAAGACATATCTGCGCAAAATGATCCAAACAACTCAGCCACTAATACACAAAATGCATATAAATAGGGAAATTATCTCACAAAACTCAACTCTCACTCAAACAAGCACTCACACTCACTCCCATGCTCATACACGCTTTCGCACTCAAACTCACCCATACACAAACGCAAACATAAAGACTCGACAAGCACAGCAAAAGATCGCACTCACACAGCCACTAAAAATTCCCCAGACACAGCACTTGCATTGCAGCCTACGAAAGCAAGGGAAATTTCCCCTCCAGCGACCAAATGCACTCACACACACTTAAAGACTAAAGCACTAGCCACTAATACCAATACCAATGCCAATAACAACAGCCGTAACAGCTTGCCATTAAAACATAAATTAAACAGTCGTATCAAATTCAATTCTCCCACACACCACACGATATAATTGACAAAACATAATACATAAGGAAATTGACAAATGCCCAATTTGCTGATAGACAACAACAGAAACAGCAATATAAACAATAGCGACACCAGCCTCTGACGCAGCAAGATGCAACTTGCATGAGAAATGAAGCTAGCATACCTGCTAGAAGAAAACTAATACTACAATCACAAAGCCCTCCAGCTCAGTCAATACCACCACCACCAGCAACAACAATAGCAACAGCGCCAGCTACAACAGCACCACCTTCAACAGCATCATCAACAACAACAACACGAATACCAGCAACTACAGCAACAGCCTAAGCTTCAGCAACAACATCAGAGGAAGCAGCCAATAAGTTCATGGTCCAAAGATGGCTGACTAGTGTGCCACCGCTATTAGCCCACGAACTGCCTATCCCAGGCCCAATTGGAAACACAACCAAAGCAACAACAACAATACCTACCACTACGACTGCATGTCAATCGCCACTAAAGAGGCGATGTACTGAATTGGACGATCCTGATGACTATCTGTTCTCCTTGCCGCTTGTAACGCCACAGTTTAAAAGCAATTTTGCCAAAAAACTGCTTTTACAAAGCCGGCAACAAGCCAAGATGAAGATACAGACACAATCACAGATACTAATCCGCCGCAGTCCTCTTACACGATAATCCAGCAATTTGAAACAGCTTCGTATCCAGTGCGAAGACGCGTCCACATACAACGCTATATCAATATTAGAAACAGATGGCACTTACCTGCACACATACCAATCACGCAGCCAAAAAGGGTTCAGAGTGATAATGAGGCATGCACATCACTCGACTCCATGTGAATGGATAAAACTCAAATTGTGTTCAAGCATGAACATGCCTCATAAATAAACATATTAAAAAATAGGCAATAGTCGATAACGTGCGCGTTATCTGAAGTCAAGTAATAAACATATCATCCCTTAGCTGCAGCGACCAACGCAGCAAGTAATAACAAGTAAGAAAGCTGTAGTCGAGACTGCTCGACTACGAAATCCCCTGAGCCCTTCTTCGAACGAAGAAGAATCCAAGAATCATTTGATTCGTTTCTGCACGCATGCAAAACCACACGCACACATAGACATTGATCTACGCGTGCATGCATGTATGTGTGTATGCATGTGTGTAAGCATTGCCAGCGTCTTGCGGTCTCGCTACTTTGCTGCTGCGCCGCATGGATTTTGATGACAAAACTTTGATGATTACTAATTCTGTTTCTAAATGGACAATCGTACTGATATCTTCAGATTATGATTATGATATTCATATCTATACGCTAAACCAAACTGCATGTCTCTAGTATTTAAAATGCATTTTTTTCATATTTGGGGGTGGTGGGGCGAAGTGGGGACCGGAATCCAAAATCTGAAAAAAACCGAAATTGTATTAAATTAGTATCTATATACAGCTGCGAAAAAAAAAATAGCACCACTTTGCATTTCAAAGTTTAAGAAGTTCTCCTGGCTACATTTATCAATGGATTGATCTGCAGATTACTTTTATTAAAGCAGTAAACTATTAGTTATTGCTACAAAAAAGAATTTTCATAAAAATATTCAAAGTTTTTATGTAATTCAAAAAATGCTGAAAAAAGTCGAAAAATCGACGAAAGAAATAATAGCACCACTTTATCATTTTGCGCTAAAAATTATTAAAAAAATAAAAATAAGTTAGCAACTTTATTTTATAGTTAATAATAAGTGAAAATAATAATATTCCTTTAGTTTAGCATTTAGTTGTGTTGCCCTAATTGGATATTATGGCTGCACAACGCCTAGCTATGGAGTCAACCATGTCCTGGCATCGTTTAAGGAGAATTTGAGCCCAGGACTCAAGAACGACTACCCAAATCATTTTTATATTAGTTGACTTAGATTCAGAAACTATTTTTTTGTCATCCGCCCACAAGTTTCCGATCGGACGTCGAGTCCTGATCCAACATCATGTCATTCGACACATTCGCGAGAGTAAAAAGGATCCTTTAAAGTGGGCTACTCAACTGAAAAAGGACCTAAACTTATCAGCAATGGACCAAACAGTACGGACATATTTAAAACATCACTATTTAAATGCCCGCCGTCCCAGAAGAGTACCATATTTGAATATAAAACACATTGCCAGACGGGTGACGTTCGCAAAGGAAAACAAAAATTGGTCTAAACAGGAATGGAGAAGCATACTTAGGACTAACGAAAGCAAGGTGGTCATGTTTGGTGGAAAATGATCGAGGTCCTACATGAGACGTCCACAGAAGTCAGAATTCAACCCTAGACATACAATAAATCCATTTAACATGGAGGATCAAGTGCAATGGTATGCGGTCGCTTTTCTTAATATGGTGTCGGCTCAATTCTGCTGTACCAACCCATAATGGATCGACATGTTTATGTTGATATATTGGAAAAAATTGATGCTGCCCTACGTAGAATACAATATGCTACTAAAATGGGTCATCCAGCAAGATTATGATCCCAAACCCAGCAGTAAGAAAGCGAAGGACTGGTTCCAGGAGAATTCAATCAACGTAATGGAGTGGCCTGCACAGTCGCTGGACCTAAATCCAATCGAAAACTTGTGGGCAGATGACAAAAAATTAGTTTCTGAATCTAAGTCAACTAATATAAAAATGATTTGGGTAGTCGTTCTTGAGTCCTGGGCTCAAATTCTCCTTAAACGATGCCAGGACATGGTTGACTCCATAGCTAGGCGTTGTGCAGCCATAATATCCAATTAGGGCAACACAACTAAATGCTAAACTAAAGGAATATTATTATTTTCACTTATTATTAACTATAAAATAAAGTTGCTAACTTATTTTTATTTTTTTAATAATTTTTAGCGCAAAATGATAAAGTGGTGCTATTATTTCTTTCGTCGATTTTTCGACTTTTTTCAGCATTTTTTGAATTACATAAAAACTTTGAATATTTTTATGAAAATTCTTTTTTGTAGCAATAACTAATAGTTTACTGCTTTAATAAAAGTAATCTGCAGATCAATCCATTGATAAATGTAGCCAGGAGAACTTCTTAAACTTTGAAATGCAAAGTGGTGCTATTTTTTTTTTCGCAGCTGTATATGCAGATTTGGTGGGTCTAACTCTAAAGATGAATTAGCTAGAATTTTATAACTGGTTCCCGATATATTCGTTTATCGATAACTTGGCAAATATACAAGTTATCGAATTTCTGAAACAAACTCGTACTGCGCGTGCAATATACGGACCTAACACAAAAAGAATGAACTCTCTAGCTTTTGTATCTTCGGAAATCGACGCGTTCATATATACGGACGGACGGACGGACGGACGGACGGACGGACGGACGGGCGGACGGACGGGCGGACGGACGGGCGGACGGACGGGCGGACGGACGGACAGACGGACAGGGCTCAATCAACTTATTTTTTTATGCTGATCAAGAATATATATACCTTATGGGGTCTGCGACGTCTCCTTCTGCCTGTTACATACATTTTCACAAAACCATTATACCCTGAATTACCATTTTCAATGGGTTCAGGGTATAAAAAGAGAATTTTGTAGTGCAACTAAGTCCGTATCCCAAAAATAACAAGTAAGAAGGCTCTAGTCGAGACGGCTCGACTACGAGATCCCCTGAACCCTGCAAAAGCGCGACCTCTGCTAACCGCTCAGTTGCTGTCGTGCCTTGGGGGTGGGTTGGGCTATACTTTGAACACTTATAACTCCATTTCTAGATGCATGATCTTGATAAAATTTTCAGAGTAGATTAAGAATATCTATATGTATCTATGTTCAAGTCTCTAGTATTTTAAATGCGTTTTTTACAAAATCTGAAAATTACATAATCTGCGTATTCATAATATCTATCTAAATATGCAAATTCGAAGTCTTTAGCTAAAACGGTGAAGAAGCTATGCTTAAAAAACCAAAAAAATTGAAACGAATTTTCGATTTTTTATCGATTTGGAAATGGGATGAGTTATCGAAAAAAACAAAATAAACTCGTACTGCGTAGCTAACATATGAGTGTTCATGTGAAATTTCTAGATGGACAATCGTATTGATATCTTCAGATTATGATTATGATATTCATATCTATATGCTAAACCAAGCTGCATGTCTCTAGTATTTGAAATGCATTTTTTTTATAATTGGGGGTGGTGGGGTGAAGTGGGGACCGTAATCTAAATTCTGACAAAAACCGAAATTGTATTAAATTAGTATCTATATATATGCAGAAGACTTGGAGACTCTAACTCTAAAGATGAATTAGCTAGAATTTTATAACTGGTTCCCGATAAATTTGTTTATAGATAACTTTGCAAATATACAAGTTATCGAATTTCTGAAACAAACTCGTACTGCGCGTGCAATATACGAACCTAACACAAAAAGAATGAACTCTCTAGCTTTTGTATCTTCGGAAATCGACGCGTTCAAACATACGGACAGACGGACAGACATACAGACGGACATGGCTATATCAACTTTTGTCGTCACCCTGATCAAGAATATATATACTTTATGGGGTCTGCCACGCCTCCTTCTGCCTGATACATACTTTTAACAAACCCATTATACCCTGATTTCCCATTTTCAATGGGCTCAGGGTATAAAAAACAGACCGCAACTGTGTGAAATTTAAATAAAATAAGTAATCAAATACAAAAATAAAAAAGTGATCACAGAGCGCAAAAAAAACTCGTCTAACTCATTCAACTGAGAACTCTCTATCGAGCCTGCAACAAGCCTAGACAAATGGCCCCAAAATGCGCCAATTGCAATGGCGAACCCATCAGTAGCTACAAAGGCTGCCCCGAACACAAAATGGCTAGAAACCAACTGTTGGCCAATCGACACAACTAATGCTAATTTAAATACAAACCATAAAAGCCAGCAAACATATATAAAGATTGAAAACACACAGCAACATCAACAGCAACAAAAACTGGTTCACTTAAATAAAGCTGAAATTGCCCGCCAACGAATGACAAAGCAACATCTACAACAACTAGCTCAATCCGTAGCTACAGCTCTAGCTCGAATTTAAACTCTAGCTCCAGCTTTGGCTCGTACGACAGCAGCATCTAGAATAAAAGTTCCATACAAGCTGCCATACATTTCGTACAGCGTACGAGGCAGCCGACGCCACTCTCAAGCGCAACGGAGAGCAGCGAAGCCAGCAACAAGAACCACAAGGAATGCAGCACAGCGAGACAGCACCGCATGGAGACAAAAATGGACAAGCTGTACAATGCATTTCTGCAATTGGTGCCACTTATGTCCCAACAGCATCAGCAACAGCACAGCCATCTAAAAAA
Organism: Drosophila buzzatii; assembly: GCA_035045845.1. Lineage (NCBI taxonomy): Eukaryota > Metazoa > Arthropoda > Insecta > Diptera > Drosophilidae > Drosophila > Drosophila buzzatii. The sequence goes on along the minus strand of JAWNOS010000128.1, from coordinate 272,956 downwards.
CACAACAGTCAATGAGGGCCTTAATAATGAATAGGCAACACACAAATACATTACCTGATAGCAACCGCCATTCATACTCACACACACAGTACCCAAAACGGTAACTCTTTCAAAATTGCCTTTTGGAACGCGTGTGGCGTGAGCAAGAAAATACACGAGATTGAGCTGTTTATTAAACGAGAAGAAATCCAATTAATGATGATCACTGAAGTTAGAATACCACAAAGCTCTACTGTTTTAAACTTACTACTAATCCTACTCCATTGCCACTAATCCTAATTCATATAAAAGGGGCGGAGCTGCAATCCTCGTCCGCACAGATGTCAAACATGCCGTCCATCAGCCAATGAGCGATTGCACTGTTACCTGAAAAAGAAAATAAAAAAGATATTATAATTGTAACACCAATATATTGTCCACCTTCATTGAAATGGTCTGTGAATCATTTCAAAAAGCTTCTCAGTCACTTTGACAGCTTGTCGGGGTGGAACGCAACACTCTTTATTCTCTGCGGTGATTGGAATGCCAAGCATTCGACAATAAAAATTTTGTTATATTGCTCTGTTCTCCCCCACCAGAGGTAAGAGGCAGCGTATATATAACAAATAGTGCTCAAGTTTAAAAAAAAAGATAATAAAAGATTGTAGTGCAAATAAGTCCGTATCCCAAAATAAGGGAGCGGGCAACATTAATAAGTCCACGTAGGACAACAAATAGTGCTCAAGTTTTAAAACAAGTAAGAAGGCTCTAGTCGAGACGGCTCGACTACGAGATACCCTGAACCCAAAAAAGGTGATACTCTTCTTCTTTACGCACGTATAGGCGCGCGCTCTACTAACCGCGCAGTTGCTGCCGTGGCTTGGGGGTGGGTTGGGCTATACTTTGAACGCTTATAACTCCATTTCTAGATGCATGATCTTGATGAAATTTTCAGAGTGGATTTAGAATATCTATATGTATCTATGTGCCAAATTTCAAGTCTCTAGTATTTGAAATGCAAATTGGGGGCGAAGGGGACGTGGCATCCTAAATCTGAATTACATAATCTGCGTATTCATAATATCTATCTAAATATACACATTTCAAGTCTCTAGCTAAAACAATGTAGAAGTTATGCTCAAAAAACCTAAAAAATTGAAATTTGAATTTCGATTTTTTATCGATAATTTGGAAATGGGATGAGTTATCGAAAAAACAAAATAAACTCGTACTGCGTAGCTAACATACGAGTGTTCATGTAAAATTTCAGCTCTCTAGCTTTTGTAGTTTCCGAAATCTCGACGTTCATACGGACGGACGGACAGACGGACAGGGCTCAATCAACTTATTTTTTTATACTGATCAAGAATATATATACTTTATGAGGTCTGCGACGTCTCCTTCTGCCTGTTACATACATTTTCACAAAACCATTATACCCTGAATTACCATTTTCAATGGGTTCAGGGTATAAAAAGAGAATTTTGTAGTGCAACTAAGTCCGTATCCCAAAAATAACAAGTAAGAAGGCTCTAGTCGAGACGGCTCGACTACGAGATCCCCTGAACCCTGCAAAAGCGCGAGCTCTGCTAACCGCTCAGTTGTTGTCGTGGCTTGGGGGTGGGTTGGGCTTTACTTTGAACACTTATAACTCCATTTCTAGATGCATGATCTTGATGAAATTTTCAGAGTAGATAAAGAATATCTAAATGTATCTATGTGCCAAATTTCAAGTCTCTAGTATTTTAAATGCATTTTTTACAAAATCTGAAAATTACATAATCTGCGTATTCATAATATCTATCTTAATATGCAAATTCGAAGTCTTTACCTAAAACGGTGACGAAGCTATGCTCAAAAAACCAAAAAAATTGAAACGAATTTTCGATTTTTTATCGATAATTTGGAAATGGGATGAGTTATCGAAAAAAAAAAACAGAATAAACTCGTACTGCGTAGCTAACATATGAGTGTTCATGTGAAATTCCAGCTCTCTAGCTCTTGTAGTTTCCGAAATCTCGACGTTCATACGGACGGACGGACAGACGGACAGGGCTCAATCAACTTATTTTTTTATGCTGATCAAGAATATATATACTTTATGGGGTCTGCGACGTCTCCTTCTGCCTGTTACATACATTTTCACAAAACCATTATACCCTGAATTCCCAATTTCAATGGGTTCAGGGTATAACAAGTAAGAAAGCTGTAGTCGAGACTACTCGACTACGAAATCCCCTGAGGCCTTCTTCGAATGAATAATATTCCAAGAATTATTCGATTCGTTTCTACACGCATGCAAAACCACACGCACACATAGACATTGATCTACGCGTGCATGCATGTATGTGTGTATGCATGTGTGTAAGCATTGCAAGCGTCTTGCTGTCTCGTTGTTGTTGCTGCGCCGCATGGGTTTTGATGAGAAAACTTTGATGATTAATAATTAATAATTAATATAATTAATTAATAATTATGTTTCTAGATGGACAATCGTATTGATATTTTCAGATTATGATTATGATATTCATATCTATATGCTAAACCAAACTACATGTCTCTAGTATTTGAAATGCATTTTTTTTTCATATTTGGGGGTGGTGGGGCGAAGTGGGGACCGGAATCCAAAATCTGACAAAAACCGAAATTGTATTAAATTAGTATCTATATATATGCAGAAGATTTGGTGGGTCTAACTCTAAAGATGAATTAGCTAGAATTTTATAACTGGTTCCCGATAAATTCGTTTATCGATAACTTGGCAAATATACAAGTTATCGAATTTCTGAAACAAACTCGTACTGCGCGTGCAATATACGGACCTAACACAAAAAGAATGAACTCTCTAGCTTTTGTATCTTCGGAAATCGACGCGTTCATATATACGGACGGACGGACGGACGGACGGGCGGACGGACGGGCGGACGGACGGACGAACGGGAGGACGGACGGACGGACGGACGGACAGTTGGACATGGCTATAGCAACTTTTCTCGTCACCCTGATCAAGAATATATATACTTTATGTGGTCTGCCACGCCTCCTTCTGCCTGTTACATACTTTTAACAAAACCATTATACCCTGATTTTCCATTTTCAATGGGCTCAGGGTATAAAAAGGGAACGGACAACATAATAGGACATAATAGGACATAATAGGACATAAAAAAAAAAGTGCTCAAAAATAATTAAAATTTGTAGTGCGAAATAAGTCCGTCTCCCAAAATAAGGGAACGGACAACATGAATAAGTCCAAAGAGACAAGAAGTCCAAAAAAGGACAACAAAAACCGCGAAAAAAAAAGCGGACAAACAAAAAACAAAGAACAACAACAGCAGCAATTAACGACGCAGAAGCCATTCTGAAGACAGAAGGATTCCATCGATCACGCAGAGCCACCCTTCGGAGAAGATGGAGCTAAGATAAGTCGTAATTTTATTTACTTTATTGTTAAAAATAAGATAAAACAATGCTGTCAGAGAAAATCATAGTACATAGCCCTTCATCGAACGAATAATATTCCAATAATTACTCGATTCGTTTCTGCACGCATTCAAAACCACGCGCACACATAGACACTGATCTACGCTTGTATGCATGCATGTGTGTATGCATGTGTGTAAGCATTGCAAGCGTCTTGCTGTCTCGTTGCTTTGTTGCTGCGCCGCATGGGTTTTGATGAGAAAACTTTGATTATTAATAATTCTGTTTCTAGATGGACAATCGTATTGATATCTTCAGATTATTATTATGATATCATATCTATATGCTAAACCAAACTGCATGTCTCTAGTATTTGATATGCATTTTTTTTCATATTTGGGGGTGGTGGGGCGAAGTGGGGACCGGAATCCAAAATCTGACAAAAACCGAAATTGTATTAAATTAGTATACATTATATATGCAGAAGACTTTTTTTTTTATAACTGGTTCCCGATAAATTCGTTTATCGATAACTTTGCAAATATACAAGTTATCGAATATCTGAAACAAACTCGTACTGCGCCTGCAATATACGAACCTAACACAAAAAGAATGAACTCTCTAGCTTTTGTATCTTCGGAAATCGACGCGTTCAAACATACGGACAGACGGACGGACAGACAGACGGACATGGCTATATCAACTTTTCTCGTCACCCTGATCAAGAATATATATACTTTATGGGGTCTGCCACGCCGCCTTCTACCTGTTACATACTTTTAACAAAACCATTATACTCTGATTTCCCATTTTCAATGGGTTCAGTATAAAAAGATTCAATGATAAAAAGTTGAGCAAAGCCAGAGACTGATTGGACGATAGGATTTGCCTTCCGAATATGTTTTGCTTGGCTTCAGTATCATTGTGATAACAGCGTGTTTCCACTTGCTAGGAAAGTGGCCAGTTCTTAGCATCGAATTATAAATTAATAAAAGATATAAAAGTGCTTTCTGCGGTAATTGTTTTATTAATCTGTTATCAATCTTGTCATCTCCGGGCGCCTTCGCTGTCTCCAGTGCAGCAATTGTTGTTCTCAGCTCGATGATTGTTATTGGCCTGATGGGATGCGTCTGTTGATTATGCTGTTGGTTAAACAGTCTCAGCTCATTGGATATTGTTGCTCTCTCTTCCTGCGTGTTGGCAAGTTTGGGTGAGAATCTTTCCTCTAAATGTGCAGCAAATGCTTCCGCTTTCTCAGCTGTTGTTTTTTTCCATTGTTGCTGGTTTCTTGTTGCTCCTGTCGAGGATGCGCTGCTCAAGCATACTGGATAATTTGGTTGAGGTTGCCTTTTAATGCCTTTAGTAAGTCGCCATAACTTTCTCATGCTATACTGATCAGTCGTATCGATGCCTTCAAATAGTTTATTGATTTGAGTTTATTTTTTGAGTCTATTTTGTGCCGCTCTATACTGGATTCTAGCCTCTGTGGTGCGTGTAGCTAAAAAAACTCTTTTGCAGTGTTTTTATACCCTGAACCCATTGAAAATGGGAATTCAGGTTATAATGATTTTGTGAAAATGTATGTAACAGGCAGAAGGAGACGTCCCAGACCCCATAAAGTATATATATTCTTGATCAGCATAAAAAAATAAGTTGATTGAGCCCTGTCCGTCTGTCCGTCCGTCCGTCCGTCCGTATGAACGTCGAGATTTCGGAAACTACAAAAGCTAGAGAGCTGAAATTTTAATGAACACTCGTATGTTAGCTACGCAGTACGAGTTTATTTTGTTTTTTTCGATAACTCATCCCATTTCCAAATTATCGATAAAAATCGGAAATTCGTTTAAATTTTTTATGTTTTTCGAGCATAACTTCTACACCGTTTTAGCTAGACTCTTCAAATTTGTATATTTGCTATTATACGCAGATTATGTAATGTTTGGATTTTGGATCCCACGCCCCCTTCGCCCACAATTTGCAAAAAACGCATTTCAAATACTAGAGACTTGAAATTTGGCACATAGATCCACTAAGATATTTTTAAACTACTCTCTTTCATCAAGATCATGCATCTAGAAATGGAGTTATAAGTGTTCAAAGTATAGCCCAACCCACCCCCAAGCCACGGCAGCATCTGCGCCGTTAGCAGAGCGGGGGCCTATACCCGCATAAAGAAGAAGAGTATCACCTTTTTTGGGTTCAGGGTATCTCGTAGTCGAGCCGTCTCGACTAGAGCCTTCTTACTTGTTATACCCTGAGCCCATTGAAAATGGGAAATCAGGGTATAATGGTTTTTTTTAAAGTATGTAACAGGCAGAAGGAGGCGTGGCAGACCCCATAAAGTATATATATTCTTCATCAGGGTGACGAGAAAAGTTGATATAGCCATGTCTGTCTGTCCGTCCGTCCGTCCGTCCGTCCGTATGTATGAACGCTTCGATTTCCGAAGATACAAAAGCTAGAGTGTTCATTTTTTTTGTGTTAGGTTCGTATATTGCGCGTGCAGTACGAGTTTGTTTCAGAATTCGATAACTTGTATATTTGCCAAGTTATCGATAAACGAATTTATCGGGAACCAGTTTTAAAATTCTAGCTAATTCATCTTTAGAGTTAGAGTCTCCAAGTCTTCTGCATATATATAGATACTAATTTAATACAATTTCGATTTTTGTCAGATTTTGGATTCCGGTCCCCAATTAGCCCCACCACCCCCAAATGTGTAAAAAATGCATTTCAAATACTAGAGACATACAGTTTGGTTTGGCATATAGATATGAATATCATAATCTTAATCAGAACATATCAATATGATTGTCCATCTAGAAACAGAATTATTAGTCCATAAAGTTTTCTATTCAAAACCCATGTGGCGCAGCAAGCAAGGCAGCGATACAGCAAGACGCATTGCGGGCGCACATACATACATACATACCTATGTATGTATGTATGTATATGAGTGCAAGCGTAGATCAGCGTGTGGCTGCAATCATACATACATATGTACATATTTGTGCTTGTAAATCTAATTGTAAAAGAGTTGTGATTTCTAAAAAAAACCTAAAATGTTAAACTCTCATTGCATTCCCTTATATATTTAAAAATTTTTAAAACAATTAAAATAACAATGGAAATGCAAGCAACGTTGACCAATGCAAATCAATTTTCGTATGCGTGTGCACATATGTATGTATACACACAAAAAATCTTGGGCCGTTTTCTATGTTGCTATGCGTGCATGTTCTAAGAATCACAATTGTTTTTGAATTGCGTTAGAATTGTCTTTGAATTGTATTTGTATTTTCAGCCACTGCTTTAGTGTTTCTTTCATATATGGCGAATTTGATTCGTTTTCGCTACTCTGCCGTTTAATTGAGCTGTGGTGTAGATGGCTAGACAGATGAAACGAATGTTAGGCTGTCGAAGGTTCTAGCCTCGCCTAAGCCCTTTATAATTTATTATTTTTATTTATTTTTTTTTATACCCTGAACCCATTGAAAATGGGAAATCAGGGTATAATGGTTTTGTTAAAAGTATGTAACAGGCAGAAGAAGGCGTGGCAGACCCCATAAAGTATATATATTCTTGATCAGGGTGACGAGAAAAGTTGATATAGCCATGTCCGTCTGTCCGTCCGTCCGTCCGTCCATCCGTATGTATGAACGCTTCGATTTCCGAAGATACAAAAGCTAGAGTGTTCATTCTTTTTGTGTTAGCTTCGTATATTGCGCGTGCAGTACGAGTTTGTTTCAGAATTCGATAACTTGTATATTTGCAAAATTATCGATAAACGAATTTATCGGGAATCAGTTATAAAATTCTAGCTAATTCATCTTTAGAGTTAGAGTCTCCAAGTCTTCTGCATATATGTAGATACTAATTTAATACAATTTCGGTTTTTGTCAGATTTTGGATTCCGGTCCCCAATTAGCCCCACCACCCCCAAATGTGTAAAAAATGCATTTCAAATACTAGAGACATACAGTTTGGTTTGGCATATAGATATGAATATCATAATCTTAATCTGAACATATCAATATGATTGTCCATCTAGAAACAGAATTATTAGTCCATAAAGTTTTCTATTCAAAACCCATGTGGCGCAGCAAGCAAGGCAGCGATACAGCAAGACGCATTGCGGGCGCACATACATACATACATACCTATGTATGTATTTATGTATATGTGTGCAAGCGTAGATCAGCGTGTGGCTGCAATCGTACATACATACATACATATGTATGTACATATTTGTGCATGTAAAGCTAATTGTAAAAGAGTTATGATTTCTAAAAAAAAAAAAAACCTAAAATGTTAAATAGAATATGTAGATCATATGCTGAAATCTCATTACATTCCATTATATATTTAAAAATTTTAAAACAATTAAAATAACAATGGAAATGCAAGCAACGTTGACCAATGCAAATCAATTTTCGTATGCGTGTGAACATATGTATGTATGTATGTATGTATACACACAAAAAATCTTGGGCCGTTTTCTATGTTGCTATGCGTGCATATTCTAAGAATCACAATTGTTTTTGAATTGCGTTAGAATTGTCTTTGAATTGTATTTGTATTTTCAGCCACTGCTTTAGTGTGTCTTTCATATATGGCGAATTTGATTCGTTTTCGCTACTCTGCCGTTTAATTGAGCTGTGGTGTAGATGGCTAGACAGATGAAACGAATGTTAGGCTGTCGAAGGTTCTAGCCTCGCGTAAGCCCTTCATAATTTATTATTTTTATTTATTTTTTTTTATACCCTGAGCCCATTGAAAATGGGAAATCAGGGTATAATGGGCAGAAGAAGGCGTGGCAGACCCCACAAAGTATATATATTCTTGATCAGGGTGACGAGAAAAGTTGATATAGCCATGTCCGTCTGTCCGTCCGTCCGTCCGTCCGCCCGTATGTATGAACGCGTCGATTTCCGAAGATACAAAAGCTAGAGTTCATTCTTTTTTGCAGGGTTCAGGGTATCTCGTAGTCGAGTCGTCTTGACTAGAGCCTTCTTACTTGTTAATATATTGGATAGCTATTTGAAAGATAGGACATTTGCAGTCAATTGTAATCACACAATGTCTAGAATGGGTCGAGTGTCTGCTGGTGTGCCGCAGGCAGTGTGTTGTGGCCTATCCTCTATACAATCTATTCATCAGATATGCCCGTCCCTTCCTACATGCAAAGAAACCAAATTGGTCTTCCACGTTGGCAACACCAACAGCAACCACAAGAACAGTGGCTGCTATCAACATTTGCAGACGACACAGTTATTATGTGCGCAGCTGAACTACCCATTTATGCAAGGCTATTGGAGTTTGAGATATGGTAAAAAAAATGGGCTATAAACTTAAATATCGTAAAGACTAATGCTTAGAACGCCTAAAGTATTTGGCCAAGAAATACCTCACAAGACCTCACACACATATCTTGGTGTAATCCTAGATAGAAAGCTCAATATGAACCAGCATATTGCACGACTGAGAGTAAATATAAAGACGAGAGCAGCGAAACTGGACTGGCTACTAGGTCATAAGAGTCAACTGGCAAATAACTGCAAGGCTGTTTTAATAAAACAATTAATCATGCCAATATGGCAATATGGGCTGCCAGTATGGGGAGCACTCACATACGATACGCAAGTACTACGCATACAAAGCATGCAAAACACAATAATGAGAAAAGCATTGAATGTACCTTGGCTTACACGCAATGCTACAATGAATCTAAAATATGGATTTACTACAATCAATGAAGCATTTGAACAGGTAAGCAATCGCTTCGCATGCTCACTGGCCAATCACAACAATCAAGTAGCACGCAGAATAATAACAAATGCCTATGAGCCACAGCGACTGCAGAGGCCACGCTATATGGCAGCTGCAACGCCATATACGCCCACTGCAAACAACTATTGCACAGGCAGCTACTAACAGCAACAACAGCAACAACAACAATAGCACTAATACTAACACTAACAGCAACAACAATAGCACTAACACTAACAGCAACAACACTAACAACAACAACAACAACAAAAATGGCTGGCCAATAGACGAAAGCAATGATCCGCTGCCAACACTACTACGACTGGAAGCTGAAGAAGAAGACGAGAGGCTGCCAGGGAGGCAGAGATGCAAGCCAGACGACAGCAAGAACCACAATACAGACCACCACCAAGCAGATTCGGCGAAACTCTAATCAACTGGTATAGAAGAGACTATCGGGACGGGAAGATGAACAGAGCAGCAGCTATTAAATTGGTGCAAGGGCAACCAATATCAATAAAAATATTATAATACAACGAACAATTAGATGACAACTCACCATCGACAACAGCATCAACAATGCCACTGGCTGTGGCGCCAAGGGCAGTGAGAGCAGCAGCTCTAACAGCAACTCTGACTGTGGCGTCAACAACAACAGCAGCAATGACAGCAGTGGCCATTACAACAACTAACGCGTCACTGCCAATGATGTTGCAACCCCGCAATTGTCTCTAGCTGCCGCAGCCAGCCAAGAGACACTGCTGGATGATGGGCTGAAAAGAATAAGAGTCAGTCTGGAACGCATAATCGATGACGACGATCCTGAACCTGAGCAAGAGCAGCAGCAGCAGCCGCACTTACCTGTGAATACTCTGGACGTGCGTAGGCTGCGACACTCAAATGGCACACGACTGAGTGACCAACTCCTCTGCTGGTCACTCATGGCGGCCCTGATGAGTTCGCCTACACAAATCGTGCTCTTGGCGTGCACGCTCGACCTTCAGGCGTGGCCTGTTACGCGCACGCTGCGTGTCTACTCCAGGCGCCTGTTGCGGCCTTTGCGTATCCACATGCAAGGCGCTTCCACCCGTTGCGCCCTCCGGAGGCAACGACAGCATCGATGACAATAGCAGCACATATGCAAATAAGAGAAAGAAGAAGATTAATCAGAATATGCAAATTGGGCCGATATGGACGGCCTACTCACAGCCTCACAGACACTGGCTCTGCACGAGCCCGCAATCTGGACTAGAAGATCTGCTTGGTCTTCGCCAATTGGAGCGGCTCCGCATCGGCATGCTCTCTATACATACAACACCAAGGTTGTATGCGAGACAGCCGACACGGATGCGATTCACGATGACAACGATCCAAACTGCTCCGCTAAAATACATAGTGGACACTTGGATTAGCAATAAGAAAAGATGAATGAATAATTCTACTTACATACATATGTACATATCTGCACACACATGTGTGTGTGTGTGTGAGAAAGAAGCTGAAAATAGAATTAGGAAAAATAATATATTATTGTTAGTTTTAATTAGTTTAATATTAATACAGTTTTCTAATAAGATTAAATTCATTGACAATATTAGTTAATACAGTTTTCTAATAAGATTAAATTCATTGACAAAAATATATACTCACATGCAAATATGGCCGCCGGCGAATGATCGTGTCGGTGTTGCCACCTCGTCTATCAATATGGTTGCCAATATCGATAGGTTTAGTTAACATCGATAGAATGACAGGAGGTGCCAGAATGTTAAATGGCCCTCTGTAATGTTAAAAGCGCCTGCTGTAAATCAAATTTAAAATGTTGCGAGATTGTAATGTTAAATTGAATTAAGTAACTGCCAGTGCTAAATTGGGAGGCAAGTGGTGCTCACCTAGTAAAAAAAAAAAAAAAAAAATAGTTGAAAAAGAAATAAGTTTAAAAAAAAAACAAAGTTACAAAAAAATTAATTTTTAATACAAAAGTAAAAGTAAATAAAACATTTAAGTAATTAAAATGCCGAGATCAGACGACGACAAGACGCCCTCCAATGGATCACATATACGTATTGGTGGCCACATGGACTGCAAAATGCACCTCTCAGACGGCTCTGACGACTCTGATGACTCTATGGCGATTTTACTCAAGATGGACGACCTCTCAAGAAGCCACAATATGACTGCCATAAATGCACCAGATGACAAGACTGCTAAAAATAAAAGCGGTGAGTTAATAGTGTCCCTACTGTCCCATACAGATTCGGCCATATCGACTGGGCCCTGCTTTAACGTCACAAATGATGACGCCGGTAACCTAGCGCTGGCCGAAGAAATGGTCTCGTTCGATAAGCTAGTAAAGAAGATGACAAAAGTGCCGCCAAACGAAACTTCATCCGATGCCGTTACAGGGCACAAAGTTCATCCTCTCTTGCCAAGCTATCAACAGCTGCAACAACAACAGCAGCAGCAGCAGCGAACCGAACATAGAGAAAAAGAAACTGAAAATGCATCCTCTCACACAACAACAACAACAATTACTAATCCTCCTATAACTAATGACGGAACAAACGGCAACATTTCATGTATATAGCCCATGCATAAAAACGAAAGCATAATCCATGCAAAAGCCCAAAGAGAAAGCACAAAGACATATCTGCGCAAAATGATCCAAACAACTCAGCCACTAATACACAAAATGCATATAAATAGGGAAATTATCTCACAAAACTCAACTCTCACTCAAACAAGCACTCACACTCACTCCCATGCTCATACACGCTTTCGCACTCAAACTCACCCATACACAAACGCAAACATAAAGACTCGACAAGCACAGCAAAAGATCGCACTCACACAGCCACTAAAAATTCCCCAGACACAGCACTTGCATTGCAGCCTACGAAAGCAAGGGAAATTTCCCCTCCAGCGACCAAATGCACTCACACACACTTAAAGACTAAAGCACTAGCCACTAATACCAATACCAATGCCAATAACAACAGCCGTAACAGCTTGCCATTAAAACATAAATTAAACAGTCGTATCAAATTCAATTCTCCCACACACCACACGATATAATTGACAAAACATAATACATAAGGAAATTGACAAATGCCCAATTTGCTGATAGACAACAACAGAAACAGCAATATAAACAATAGCGACACCAGCCTCTGACGCAGCAAGATGCAACTTGCATGAGAAATGAAGCTAGCATACCTGCTAGAAGAAAACTAATACTACAATCACAAAGCCCTCCAGCTCAGTCAATACCACCACCACCAGCAACAACAATAGCAACAGCGCCAGCTACAACAGCACCACCTTCAACAGCATCATCAACAACAGCAACACGAATACCAGCAACTACAGCAACAGCCTAAGCTTCAGCAACAACATCAGAGGAAGCAGCCAATAAGTTCATGGTCCAAAGAACTGCCTATCCCAGGCCCAATTGGAAACACAACCAAAGCAACAACAACAATACCTACCACTACGACTGCATGTCAATCGCCACTAAAGAGGCGATGTACTGAATTGGACGATCCTGATGACTATCTGTTCTCCTTGCCGCTTGTAACGCCACAGTTTAAAAGCAATTTTGCCAAAAAACTGCTTTTACAAAGCCGGCAACAAGCCAAGATGAAGATACAGACACAATCACAGATACTAATCCGCCGCAGTCCTCTTACACGATAATCCAGCAATTTGAAACAGCTTCGTATCCAGTGCGAAGACGCGTCCACATACAACGCTATATCAATATTAGAAACAGATGGCACTTACCTGCACACATACCAATCACGCAGCCAAAAAGGGTTCAGAGTGATAATGAGGCATGCACATCACTCGACTCCATGTGAATGGATAAAACTCAAATTGTGTTCAAACATGAACATGCCTCATAAATAAACATATTAAAAAATAGGCAATAGTCGATAACCTGCGCGTTATCTGAAGTCAAGTAATAAACATATCATCCCTTAGCTGCAGCGACCAACGCAGCAAGTAATAACAAGTAAGAAAGCTGTAGTCGAGACTGCTCGACTACGAAATCCCCTGAGCCCTTCTTCGAACGAATAATATTCCAAGAATCATTTGATTCGTTTCTGCACGCATGCAAAACCACACGCACACATAGACATTGATCTACGCGTGCATGCATGTATGTGTGTATGCATGTGTGTAAGCATTGCCAGCGTCTTGCGGTCTCGATACTTTGCTGCTGCGCCGCATGGATTTTGATGAGAAAACTTTGATGATTAATAATTCTGTTTCTAAATGGACAATCGTACTGATATCTTCAGATTATGATTATGATATTCATATCTATACGCTAAACCAAACTGCATGTCTCTAGTATTTAAAATGCATTTTTTTCATATTTGGGGGTGGTGGGGCGAAGTGGGGACCGGAATCCAAAATCTGACAAAAATCGAAATTGTATTAAATTAGTATCTATATATATGCAGAAGATTTGGTGGGTCTAACTCTAAAGATGAATTAGCTAGAATTTTATAACTGGTTCCCGATAAATTCGTTTATCGATAACTTGGCAAATATACAAGTTATCGAATTTCTGGAACAAACTCGTACTGCGCGTGCAATATACGGACCTAACACAAAAAGAATGAACTCTCTAGCTTTTGTATCTTCGGAAATCGACGCGTTCATATATACGGACGGACGGACGGACGGACGGACGGGCGGACGGACGGGCGGACGGACGAACGGGCGGACGGACGGACGGACGGACAGTTGGACATGGCTCAATCAACTTATTTTTTTATGCTGATCAAGAATATATACCTACCTTATGGTATATATATACCTTATGGGGTCTGCGACGTCTCCTTCTGCCTGTTACATATATTTTCACAAAACCATTATACCCTGAATTCCCATTTTCAATGGGTTCAGGGTATAACAAGTAAGAAGGCTCTAGTCGAGACGGCTCGACTACGAGATACCCTGAACCCTGCAAAAAAGTGATACTCTTCTTCTTTACGCACGTATAAGCACGCGCTCTGCTAACCGCGCAGTTGCTCTTGTATCTTCGAAAATCAAATAGAAAAGAATAAATAATAATAAAAAAGAAAGAAATAATAAAAAAAATAAAAATAAAAATAATAAATTATGAAGGGCTTAGGCGAGGCTAGACCTCCGACACCCTAACACTCGTTGCTTCTGTCTAGCCATCTACACCACGGCCCACTTAAACGGCAGAGTAGAGAAAATGAATGAAATTCGTCATATACGAAAAAAACACTAAAGCAGTGGCTGAAAATACAAATACAATTCAAAGACAATTCTAACGCAATTCAAAAACAATTGTGATTCTTAGAATATGAACGCATAGCAACATAGAAAACGGCCCAAGATTTTTTGTGTGTATACATACATACATACATACATATGTGCACACGCATACGAAAATTGATTTGCATTGCTCAACGTTGCTTGCATTTCCATTGTTATTTTAATTGTTTTAAAATTTTTAAAATATATAATGGAATGTAATGAGAGTTCAGCATATGATCTATGTACATATTCTATTTAACATTTTAGATTTTTTTTAGAAATCATAACTCTTTTACAATTAGCTTTACATGCACAAATATGTACATATGTATGTATGATTGCAGCCACACGCTGATCTACGCTTGCACACATATACATACATACATACATACATATGTATGTATGTATGTATGTGCGCCCGCAATGCGTCTTGCTGTATCGCTGCCTTGCTTGCTGCGCCACGTGGGTTTTGAATAGAAAACTTTATGGACTAATAATTCTGTTTCTAGATGGACAATCATATTGATATGTTCAGATTAAGATTATGATATTCATATCTATATGCCAAACCAAACTGTATGTCTCTAGTATTTGAAATGCATTTTTTACACATTTGGGGGTGGTGGGGCTAATTGGGGATCGGAATCCAAAATCTGACAAAAATCGAAATTGTATTAAATTAGTATCTATATATATGCAGAAGACTTGGAGACTCTAACTCTAAAGATGAATTAGCTAGAATTTTAAAACTGGTTCCCGATAAATTCGTTTATCGATAACTTGGCAAATATACAAGTTATCGAATTTTTGAAACAAACTCGTACTGCGCGTGCAATATACGAACCTAACACAAAAAGAATGAACTCTCTAGCTTTTGTATCTTCGGAAATCGACGCGTTCAAACATACGGACAGACGGACAGACGGACAGACAGACAGACGGACATGGCTATATCAACTTTTCTCGTCACCCTGATGAAGAATATATATACTTTATGGGGTCTGCCACGCCTCCTTCTGCCTGTTACATACTTCTAACAAAACCATTATACCCTGATTTCCCATTTTCAATGGGCTCAGGGTATAAAAATAAAAAATCGAAAATTCGTTTCAATTTTTATGTTTTTTGAGCATAACTTCTACACCGTTTTTTCAAATTTGTATATTTAGATAGATATTATGAATACGCAGATTATGTAATTTTCAGATTTTGGATGCCACGCCCCCTTCGCCCATAATTTGCAAAAAACCCATTTCAAATACTGAAATTTGACACATAGATACATATAGATACTCTTAATCTACTCTGAAAATTTCATGAAGATCATGAATCTAGAAATGAAGTTATAAGCGCTCAAAGTTCAGCCCAACCCACCACCAAGCCACGTCGCGGTTAGCAGAGCGCGCGCCTATACGTGCGTAAAGAAGAAGAGTATAACCTTTTCTGGGTTCAGGGTATCTCGTAGTCGAGCCGTCTCGACTAGAGCCTTCTTACTTGTTTTCAATGGGTTCATTATTTGTATTATTTGTCATGTGATTTCTATATAAATTACCGTTTTAGAAGCGTCTTTTATTAGATTACTTATATATATCTAAAGATTTTTTATAGTCTAAGAACTTTTTGAAATATTCACATCAATCCATCAATAGACTCCTTGAAGTTGAAAGCAGGAAATTATATAGTTTTGAGGTTTAACCGGCAAAACCCGAATTATATGTTCCAATTGATTTCATTATGGCATACCGTTTTTAAAGCGTGTTTTATCTTATTACTCAGATATATCTAAAGATTTAGCATAGTCCCAATTTCAATTGTTGGGCTACGGGGGAGGGAGGTGTGACTGTTTGCTTAGCTGTTTCAAATTGCTGGATTATCGTGTAAGAGAACTGCGGCGGATTAGTATCTGTGATTGTGTCTGTATCTTCATCTTGATCCATGTTGCCGGCTTTGTAAATGCAGTTTTTGGCAAAATTGCTTTTAAACTGTGGCGTTACAAGCGGCAAGGAGAACAGATTGTCATCAGGATCGTACAATTCATTGCATCGCCTCTTTAGTGGCGATTGACATGCAGTCGTAGTGGTAGGTATTGTTGTTGTTGTTGCTTTGGTTGGGTTTTCAATTGGGCCTGGGATAGGCAGTTCATGGGTAATAGCGGTGGCACACTAGTCAGCCATCTTTGGACCATGAACTTATTGGCTGCCTCCTCTGATGTTGTTGCTGAAGCTTTGGCTGTTGCTGTAGTTGCTGGTACTCGTGCTGTTGTTGACGATGCTGTTGAAGGTGGTGTTGTTGTAGCTGGCGCTGTTGCTATTGTTGTTGCTGGTGGTAGTGGTGTTGGAGCGGTAGGGTGTGACTGAGGTGGAGGGCTTTGTGCTTGTAGTATTAGTTTTCTTCTAGCAGGTATGCTAGATTTATTTCTCATGCAAGTTGAATCTTGCTGCGTCAGAGGCTGGTGTAGCTGTTGTTTATGTTGCTATTGCTGTTGCTGTTTCTGTTGTTTGGGGCATTTTGCGCAGATATGTCTTTGTGCTTTCTCTTTGGGCTCTTACATGGATTATGCTTTTGTTTTTATGCTTGGGCTGTATACATGAAATGTTGCCGTTTGTTACGGCATTAGTCATAGGGGGATTAGTAATTGTTGTTGTTGTTGTGTGAGAGGATGCATTTTCAGTTTCTTTTTCTCTATGTTCGGTTCGCTGCTGCTGTTGTTGTTACAAGCTTATCGAACGACATCATTTCTTCGGCCAGCGCTAGGTTATCGGCGCCGATATGTCCGAATCTGTCTGGGACAGTAGGGACACTATTAACTCACCGCTTTTATTTTTAGCAGTCTTGTCATCTGGTGCATTTATGGCAGTCATATTGTGGCTTCTTGAGAGGTCGTCCATCTTGAGTAAAATCGCCATAGAGTCATCAGAGTCGTCAGAGCCGTCTGAGAGGTGCATTTTGCAGTCCATGTGGCCACCAATACGTATATGTGATCCATTGGAGGGCGTCTTGTCGTCGTCTGATCTCGGCATTTTAATTACTTAAATGTTTTATTTACTTTTACTTTTGTATTAAAAATTAATTTTTTTTGTAACTTTGCTTTTTTTAAACTTATTTCTTTTTCAACTATTTTTTTTTTTTTTTAATAGGTGAGCACCACTTGCCTCCCAGTTTAGCACTGGCAGTTACATAATTCAATTTAACATTACAATCTAGCAACATTTTAAATTTGATTTACAGCAGGCGCTTTTAACATTACGAGGGCCATTTAACGTTCTGGCACCTCTTGTCATTCTATCGATGTTAACTAAAACTATCGATATTGGGAACCATATTGATAGACTAGATGGCAACACCGACACGATCATTCGCCGGCGGCCATATTTGCATGTGAGTATATATTTTTGTCAATGAATTTAAGCTTATTAGAAAACTGTATTAATATTAAACTAATTAAAACTAACAATAATATTTTATTTTTCCTAATTCTATTTTCAGCTTCTTTTGGATCACTGGACTGGACATGGGCAGCGTTGGACCTCTTATTGAGCGGACTGTGCAGAAACTTCTCACACACACACACACATGTGTGTGCATATATGTATGTAAGTAGAATTATTCATTCATCTTATGCTAATCCAAGTGTCCACTATGTATTTTAGCGGAGCAGTTTGGATCGTTGTCATCGTGAATCGCATCCGTGTCGGCTGTCTCACATACAACCTTGGTGTTGTATGTATAGAGAGCATGCCGATGCGGAGCCGCTCCAATTGGCGAAGACCAAGCAGATCTTCTAGTCCAGATTGCGGGCTCGTGCAGAGCCAGTGTCTGTGAGGCGGTGAGTAGGCCGTCCATATCGGCCCAATTTGCATATTCTGATTAATCTTCTTCTTTCTCTTATTTGCATATCTGCAGCTATTGTCATCGATGCTGTCGTTGCCTCCGGAGGGCGCAACGGGTGGAAGCGCCTTGCCATGTGGATACGCAAAGGCCGCAACAGGCGCCTGGAGTAGACACGCAGCGCGCGCGTAACAGGCCACGCCTGAAGGTCGAGCGTGCACGCCAAGAGCACGATTTGTGTAGGCGAAATCATCAGGGCCTCCATGAGTGACCAGCAGAGGAGTTGGTCACTTTGTCGTGTGCCAGCAGAGGAGTTGGTCACTTTGTCGTGTGCCATTTGAGTGTCGCAGCCTACGCACGTCCAGAGTATTCGCAGGTAAGTGCGGCTGCTGCTGCTGCTCTTGCTCAGGCTCAGGCTCGTCGTCATCGATTATGCGCTCCAGACTGACCCTTATTCTTTTCAGCCCATCATCCAGCAGTGTCTCTTGGCTGGCTGCGGCAGCTAGAGACAATTGCGGGCGTTGCAACATCATTGGCAGTGACGCGTTAGTTGTTGTAATGGCCACTGCTGTCATTGCTGCTGTTGTTGTTGACGCCACAGTCACAGTTGCTGTTAGAGCTGCTGGTCTCACTGCCAGTGGCATTGTTGATGCTGTTGTCGATGGTGAGTTGTCATCTAATTGTTCGTTGTATTATAATATTTTTAATTGATATTGGTTGCCCTTGCACCAATTTAATAGCTTCTGCTCTGTTCATCTTCCCGTCCCGATAGTCTCTTCTATACCAGTTGATTAGAGTTTCGCCGAATTTGCTTGGTGGTGGTCTGTATCGTGCCTCTTGCTGTCGTCTGGCTTGCATCTCTGCCTCCCTGGCAGCCTCTCGTCTTTCTTCTTCTTCACCTTCCAGTCGTAGTAGCGTTGGCAGCGGATCATTGGTTTCGTCTATTGGCCAGCCATTGTTGTTGTTGTTAGTGTTGTTGCTGTTAGTGTTAGTGTTATTGTTATTGTTATTGTTGCTGTTAGTCGCTGCCTGTGCAATAGTTGTTTGCAGTGGGCGTATATGGCGTTGCAGCTGCCATATAGCGTGGCCTCTGCAGTCGCTGTGGCTCATAGGCATTTGTTATTATTCTGCGTGCTGCTTGATTGTTGTGAGCATGCGAAGCGATTGCTTACCTGTTCAAATGCTTCATTGATTGTAGTAAATCCATATTTTAGATTCATTGTAGCATTGCGTGTAAGCCAAGGTACATTCAATGCTTTTCTCATTATTGTGTTTTGCATGCTTTGTATGCGTAGTACTTGCGTATCGTATGTGAGTGCTCCCCATACTGGCAGCCCATATTGCCATATTGGCATGATTAATTGTTTTATTAAAACAGCCTTGCAGTTATTTGCCAGTTGACTCTTATGACCTAGTAGCCAGTCCAGTTTCGCTGCTCTCGTCTTTATATTTACTCTCAGTCGTGCAATATGCTGGTTCATATTGAGCTTTCTATCTAGGATTACACCAAGATATGTGTGTGAGGTCTTGTGAGGTATTTCTTGGCCAAATACTTTAGGCGTTCTAAGCATTAGTCTTTACGATATTTAAGTTTATAGCCCATTTTTTTGACCATATCTCAAACTCCAATAGCCTTGCATAAATGGGTAGTTCAGCTGCGCACATAATAACTGTGTCGTCTGCAAATGTTGATAGCAGCCACTGTTCTTGTGGTTGCTGTTGGTGATGCCAACGTGGAAGACCAACTTGGTTTCGTTGCATGTAGGAAGGGAGGGGCATATCTGATGAATAGATTGTATAGAGGATAGGCCCCAGCACACTGCCTGCGGCACACCAGCAGACACTCGACCCATTCTAGACATTGTGTGATTACAATTGACTGCAAATGTCCTATCTTTCAAATAGCTATCCAATATATTAAAAAGATTCAATGACAAAAAGTTTAGCAAAGCCAGAGATGAGACTGATTGCACGATAGGATTTGACTTCCGAATATGTTTTGCCTGGCTTCAGTATCATTGTGATAACAGCGTGTTTCCACTTGCTAGGAAAGTGGCCAGTTCTTAGCATCGAATTATAAATTAATAAAAGATATAAAAGTGCTCGCTAAAAAGCTCGATGATTGTTATTGGCCTGATGGGATGCGTCTGTTGATTATGCTGTTGGTTAAACAGTCTCAGCTCATTAGATATTGTTGCTCTCTCTTCCGGCGTGTTGGCAAGTTTGGGTGAGAATCTTTCCTCTAAATGTGCAGCAAATGCTTCCGCTTTCTCAACTGTTGTTTTTGTCCATTGTTGCTGGCTTCTTGTTGCTCCTTTCGAGGATGCGCTGTTCAAGCATACTGGATAATTTGGTTGAGGTTACCTTTTAATACCTTTAGTAAGTCGCCATAACTTTCTCATGCTATATTGATCAGTCGTATCGATGCCTTCAAATAGTTTATTGATGTTTTGGTTTCTTAGCTTCCATATAGCCTTTTTGAGTCTATTTTGTGCCGCTCTATACTGGATTCTAGCCTCTGTGGTGCGTGTAGCTATAAAAACTCTTTTGCAGTGTTTTTCCATTCGAGTAGCGACCTGGTATGTTCATCCAGTGCAGATATTGGATGATGGCCACGATATCGTCGACCATTTTGGCGGCTGCCATTGCGAGTTGTGTTGTTGTTGTTGTTGTTGTTGTTGTTGTTGTTGTTGTTGTTGTTGTTGTTGCTGTTGCTGTTGCGAGTAGACAAAGTGACAGCCTCTTTGATGTTGCGCAGAATCACCTCAATGGCGTCATCAATGGCTGCGCTGGATACAATTTCCGTATTTAGATGGATTCGCCTCTCGAGTGTATCTTGGAATTGCCTAACTCTTACATCTGGTACCTTTAGACGACAGCCGCTGCCTGTTGGGCCCTCTGCTCGATTATGATGTTAACTGGTATGCAGATCCAATATAAGTGGTAGATGATCCGAATCCAGATCCGTCGTAGATGTGATATTCATATGTATGCCATTCATGTTGCCATAGATGGCAAAACCAATGGCTCATGGCGTTTCCAGTTGCAAGAATATTGTAACGTCTGCGTGAATGGATTGCCTCGTATATTGCCTTGCCTCTCTGGCAATAGCGTGGATTGCCCCACCACGAATGCTTGGCATTCCAATCACCGCAGAGAATAAAGTTTCTTGCGTTCCACCCCGACAAGCTGTCAAAGTGACTGAGAAGCTTTTTGAAATGATTCACAGACCATTTCAATGAAGGCGGACAATATATTGGTGCTACAATTATAATATCTTTTTTATTTTCTTTTTCAGGTAACAGTGCAATCGCTGATTGGCTGAAGGACGGCATGTTTGACATCTGTGCGGACGAGGATTGCAGCTCCGCCCCTTTTATATGAATTAGTGATTAGTGGCAATGGATTAGGATTAGTGGTAAGTTTAAAACAGTAGAGCTTTGTGGTATTCTAACTTCAGTGCTCATCATTAATTGGATTTCTTCTCGTTTAATAAACAGCTCAATCTCGTGTATTTTCTTGCTCACGCCACTCGCGTTCCACAAGGCAATTTTGAAAGAGTTGCCGTTTTGGGTACTGTGTGAGTGAATGGCGGCAGTGCTATGGCCGTTGCTATGCTGTTGGGACATAAGTGGTACCAATTGCAGAAATGCATTGAACAGCTGGTCCATTTTTGTCTCCATGCGACTGAACAGTGCCATGTTCAGCTCAAGTGCCTGCAGCAGAGACTTTGCTGGATCTGATGGAGCTGCTTCAGTTGCTGGTGCAGGTATCTGTTCCGTTTGCACTGGCATTCTTCTCGCAACTTTTGCTGCAGCTTGTCCAGATGACTTTCAGCTGGATTGTGTGCTTGCCGGTCTTCATTGGTTGGAGTTGTTACTGTGCTGTCTCGCTGTGCTGCATTCCTTGTCGTTCTTGTTGCTGGCTTCGCTGCTCTCCGTTGCGCTTGAGAGTGGCGTCGGCTGCCTCGTACGCTGTACGAAATGTATGGCAGCTTGTATGGAACTTTTATTCTGGATGCTGCTGTCGTCCGAGCCAAAGCTGGAGCTAGAGCTGGAGTTCGTGCTAGAGCTGTAGCTGCGGCTTGAGCTTTAGCTTCAGCTGCTGCTCTTGATGCACTGGCTGCATATGGATGTGGTAGTTTATATTGCTGCTGATGTCTGTGCTGCTGTTGTTTGTCAGCATGTAGGCTAGAGTTTCGAGCTATTGTTATACCCTGAACCCATTGAAAATGGGAATTCAGGGTATAATGGTTTTGTGAAAATGTATGTAACAGGCAGAAGGAGACGTCGCAGACCCCATAAAGTATAAATATTCTTTATCAGCATAAAAAAATAAGTTGATTGAGCCCTGTCCGTCTGTCCGTCCGTATGAACGTCGAGATTTCAGAAACTACAAAAGCTAGAGAGCTGAAATTTCACATTTCGTATGTTAGCTACGCAGTACGAGTTTATTTTGTTTTTTCGATAACTCATCCCATTCGAAAATACGTTTCCATTTTTTATGTTTTTTGAGCATAACTTCTACACCGTTTTTACGAAAGACTTTAAATTTGTAAATTTAGATAGATATTAGAATATCTCCCTTTCCCCCCCCCCCCCCCCCCTCCCTTCGCCCCCAATTTCAAATACTAGAGACTTGAAATTCGGCACATATTTACATTTAGACACTCTTAATCTACTCTGAAAATTTCATTAAGATCATCCATTTAGAAATGGAGTTATAAGCGTTCAAAGTATAGCCCAACCCACCCCCAAGCCACGGCAGCAACTGCGCGGTTAGCAGAGCGCGCGCCTATACGTGCGTAAAGAAGAAGAGTATCACCTTTTTTTGGGTTCAGGGTATCTCGTAGTCGAGCCGTCTCGACTAGAGCCTTCTTACTTGTTATACCCTGAGACCATTGAAAATGGGAAATCAGGGTATAATGGTTTTGTTAAAAGTATGTAACAGACAGAAGGAGGCGTGGCAGACCCCACAAAGTATATATATTCTTGATCAGGGTGACGAGAAAAGTTGATATAGCCATGTCCGTCTGTCCGTCCGTCCGTCCGTATGTATGAACTCGTCGATTTCCGAAGATACAAACGCTAGAGAGTTCATTCTTTTTGTGTTAGGTTCGTATATTGCACGCGCAGTACGAGTTTGTTTCAGAAATTCGATAACTTGTATATTTGCAAAGTTATCGATAAACGAATTTATCGGGAACCAGTTATAAAATTCTAGCTAATTCATGTTTAGAGTTAGAGTCTCCAAATCTTCTGCATATATATAGATACTAATTTAATACAATTTCGATTTTTGTCAGATTTTGGATTCCAATCACCACTTCGCCCCACCACCCCATAATATGAAAAAAAATGCATTTCAAATACTAGAGACATGCAGTTTGGTTTAGCATATAGATATGAATATCATAGTAATAATCTGAAGATATCAATACGATTGTCCATCTAGAAACAGAATTATTAATCATCAAAGTTTTCTCATCAAAATCCATGCGTCGCAGCAGCAAAGCAACGAGACAGCAAGACTCTTGCAATGCTTACACACATGCATACACGCATACTTGCAAACAAGCGTAGATCAGTGTCTATGTGTGCGTGTGGTTTTGCATGCGTGCAGAAACGAATCGAACAATTCTTGGAATATTATTCGTTCGAAGAAAGGCTCAGGGGATTTCGTAGTCGAGCAGTCTCGACTACAGCTTTCTTACTTGTTTTTGAACTATGTTTGCTGGCTTTGATGGTTTGTATTTAAATTAGCATTAGTTGTGTAAGTTTGTATCTAGCCATTTTGTGTTCGGGGCAGCCTTTGTAGCTATTGATGTGTTCGCCATTGCAATTGGCGCATTTTGGGGCCATCTGTCTAGGCTTGTTGCAGGCAACAGAGGGACTTCATGCAGCGAAATGGACGTCTACAATAATTTTTAGTGTGCCCATAGGCCTGACAGCGGTGGCATTGGGCTGGATCAATCGGCTTTGCTTCCGTTCAAAACGCACAGACTGGCCGCCTAACTCTTTCAACTCAATGATCTTGAAGTGGCTGCCATCTATTGTGGCTGCAGCTCCAGCTCAAAGAGATTAAGCGACTTGCCCGTGAAACGGTGGCTAACATTGCGAATGAATTTGACTGTATAACCTAATTCAGTCAATTTGTGTTTTATCCATTCACATGGAGTCGAGTGATGTGCATGCATTATCACTCTTAACCCTTTTTGGCTGCGTGATTGCAGTTGTTTTTGTTGTAAATTTCCCTACAGATGGATTCTTTTTAAATTTATCTAAGACTGGCATTATTTGCTTAGCTGTTTCAAATTGATGGATTATCGTGTTAGAGGACTGCGGCTGATTAGTATCTGTGATTGTGTCTGTATCTTCATCTTTATCCATGGCCTGTTGCCGGCTTTGTAAAAGCAGTTTTTTGGCAAAATTGCTTTTAAACTGTGGCGTTACAAGCGGCAAGGAGAAAAGATTGTCATCAGGATCGTCCAATTCAGTACATCGCCTCTTTAGTGGCGATTGGCATGCAGTCGTAGGCTAGGTATTGTTGTTGTTGTTGCTTTGGTTGTGTTTTCAATTGGGCCTGGGATAGGCAGTTCGTGGGCTTATAGCGGTGGCACACTAGTCAGCCATCTTTGGACCATGAACTTATTTGCTGCTTCCGCTGATGTTGTTGCTGAAGCTTTGGCTGTTGCTGTAGTTGCTGGTATTTGTGCTGTTGTTGTTGATGATGCTGTTGTTGATGATGCTGTTGTTGATGATGCTGTTGAAGGTGGTGCTGTTGTAGCTGGCGCTGTTGCTATTGTTGTTGCTGTTGGTGGTGGTATTGACTGAGCTGGAGGGCTTTGTGATTGTAGTATTAGTTTTCTTCTAGCAGGTATGCTAGCTTCATTTCTCATGCAAGTTGCATCTTGCTGCGTCAGAGGCTGGTGTCACTATTGTTTATATTGCTGTTTCTGTTGTTGTCTATCAGCAAATTGGGCATTTGACAATTTCCTTATGTATTATGTTTTGTCAATTATATCGTGTGGTGTGTGGGAGAATTGAATTTGATACGACTGTGTTTAATTTATGTTTTAATGGCAAGCTGTTACGGCTGTTGTTATTGGCATTGGTATTGGTATTAGTGGCTAGTGCTTTAGTCTTTAAGTGTGTGTGAGTGCATTTGGATGCTGGAGTGGCTGAGTTGTTTGGGGCATTTTGCGCAGATATGTCTTTGTGCTTTCTCTTAGGGCATTTGCATGGATTATGCTTTCGTTTTTATGCTTGGGCTGTATACATGAAATGTTGCCGTTTGTTACGGCATTAGTCATAGGAGGATTAGTAATTGTTGTTGTTGTTTTGTGAGAGGATGCATTTTCTGTTTCTTTTTCTCTATGTTCGGTTCTCTGCTGCTGCTGCTGTTGTTGTTGCAGCTGTTGGCAGCTTGATGTTTCGTTTGGCGGCACTTTTGTCATCTTTACTAGCTTATCGAACGAGACCATTTCTTCGGCCAGCGCTAGGTTACCGGCGCCATCATGTGTGACGTTAAAGCAGGGCCTAGTCGATATGTCCGAATCTGTCTGGGACAGTAGGGACACTATTAACTCACCGCTTTTATTTTTAGCAGTCTTGTCATCTGGTGCATTTATGGCAGTCATATTGTGGCTTCTTGAGAGATCGTCCATCTTGAGTAAAATCACCATAGAGTCATCAGAGCCGTCTGAGAGGTGCATTTTGCAGTATGTGGTCACCAATAAGTATATGTGATGCATTGGAGGGCGTCTTGTCGTCTGATCTCGGCATTTTAATTACTTAAATGTTTTATTTACTTTTACTTTTGTATTAAAAATTAATATTTTTTTGAACTTTCTTTTTTTTTTTTTAACTTATTTCTTTTTCAACTATTTTTTTTTTTTTTTTTTAATAGGTGAGCTCTGTTGAGCACCACTTGCCTCCCAGTTTAGCACTGGCAGTTACCACTAACCACTATGGTTAGTGCAGTTACTTTATTCAATTTAACATTACAATCTCGCAATATTTTAAATTTGATTTACAGCAGGCGCTTTTAACATTACAGAGGGCCATTTAACATTCTGGCACCTCTTGTCATTCTATCGATGTTAACTAAACCTATCGATATTGGGAACCATATTGATAGACTAGGTGGCAAGACCGACACGATCATTCGCCGGCGGCCATATTTGCATGTGAGTATACATTTTTGTCAATGAATTTAAGCTTATTAGAAAACGATATTAATATTAAACTAATTAAAACTAACAATAATATTTTATTTTTCCTAATTCTATTTTCAGCTTCTTTTGGATCACTGGACTGGACATGGGCAGCGTTGGACCTCATATTGGGCGGACTGTGCAGAAAATTCTCACACACACACACATGTGTGTGCATATATGTATGTAAGTAGAATTATTCATTCATCTTATGCTAATCCAAGTGTCCACTATGTATTTTAGCGGAGCAGTTTAGATCGTTGTCATCGTGAATCGCATCCGTGTCGGCTGTCTCGCATACAACCTTGGTGTTGTATGTATAGAGAGCATGCCGATGCGGAGCCGCTCCAATTGGCGAAGACCAAGCAGATCTTCTAGTCCAGATTGCGGGCTCGTGCAGAGCCAGTGTCTGTGAGGCTGTGAGTAGGCCGTCCATATCGGCCCAATTTGCATATTCTGATTAATCTTCTTTCTCTTATTTGCATATGTGCTGCTATTGTCATCGATGCTGTCGTTGCCTCCGGAGGGCGCAACGGGTGGAAGCGCCTTGCATGTGGATACGCAAAGGCCGCAACAGGCGCCTGGAGTAGACACGCAGCGTGCGCTTAACAGGCCACGCCTGGAGGTCGAGCGTGCACGCCAAGAGCACGATTTGTGTAGGCGAACTCATCGGGGCCGCCATGAGTGACCAGCAGAGGAGTTGGTCACTCAGTCGTGTGCCATTTAAGTGTCGCCGCCTACACGCCCAGAGAATTCGCAGGTAAGTGCGGCTGCTGCTGCTGCTCTTGCTCAGGCTCAGGCTCGTCGTCATCGATTATGCGCTCCAGACTGACCCTTATTCTTTTGTTAGTTGTAATGGCCACTGCTGTCATTGCTGCTGTTGTTGTTGACGCCAATGCACTCGCTGTTGGCTCTGTTGTTGCCACAGTCGATTTAAGAGGCACTGCTGTCGTCGTCGTCGCTGGAATCGATGTCATATATTCAGGAGTCGCTGCTGTTGTTGTTGCAGCCGCAGATGCTGCCATCGCCGTTGGAGTTGCCGCTAGTTGCGCCACAGCTGGTGCTGTCATCGTCGTCGTCGTTGGAGTTGCTGCTGTCGCCGTTGGCTTTGCTACGACCGCCGCCTTTCAGCTTTGTATGCAAGCATAAAGAATTGCACTCTGTATTGTGTTTCTCAACCTTTACAGCTGTCTAGCAGCTTAAAGGAGAGGAAAACAATGGTCAGGGTATCTTTTCATTTTCATTAATGTTATCATTTACATTTTTTGAAAATTTAATGGAACCTTAAAATTAACTTAAATATAAGAATTAATATTAACAAAAATGAGATCTTTTTATTTTAATTTAAAAATATAAAATTATTTTTTAATAGCAGCTAATATAGCATTAAATGTATATTCGAAGTTTTGTAGTTTCATTGGTTTGTATAGGGTAAATATTTTTAAATTTAGGGGGGGAAGGGTCGGGACAGTGTCTTGTGAGCTTCCTTAACTTAATTATACCACTAACCATACAACACATAGACTGGACAACTAGAACAAAATTTTTCACGCATGAAAATATGAGCGAATTGCCGCCCAACTTCGTATTTGTTCGGTTTGGGCAATTCGAGCTCGGGCAGTCAAAATTTGAAACGACGTATTCATTACGCTGCCAGCGTTCGACCGGCACGGTCATATTTTCATATGAGCACATCCTATGTGCTATTTTTCTTTACTCTCCCTCTCTCTTTTTTCTCTCTCTCTCTCTCTCTCTCTCTCTCTCTATGCGAGCACAAGCCAGCAGCTCACAAACATTGAAATTTGTTCGCGAGTGGCAATTCGCGACGATCCTATCTGCCCTTCTTAGTAAGAGAATGCCGAACTCTTAAACGGCTTTGCCATGCTCATGCAAAATTTTAGTGTTTTCGTGATCATTTTTGGGAAGGGTATGAAAGCGCTGATGTGCATCAGTATAATTTTTTTGCGATGAGCATGCACACACACATTTACAATATCTTGCTACATGTATGAGCATTTATGTGACTGTTGCGAAACTATTGCTGCCTGTGGCAATTGTAGGGCCCAACATTTGCAGTTTGTTTTCTTGTTATACTACAATTGCCACAGGCAGCAATAGTTTCGCTCACAGTCACATAAATGCTCATACATGTAGCAAGATATTGTAAATGTGTGTGTGCATGCTCATCGCAAAAAAATTATACTGATGCACATCAGCGCTTTCATACCCTTCCCAAAAATGATCACGAAAACACTAAAATTTTGCATGAGCATGGCAAAGCCGTTTAAGAGTTCGGCATTCTCTTACTAAGAAGGGCAGATAGGATCGTCACGAATTGCCACTCGCGAACAAATTTCAATTTTTGTGAGCTGCTGGCTTGTGCTCGCATAGAGAGAGAGAGAGAGAGAGAGAGAGAAAAGAGAGAGGGAGAGTAAAGAAAAATAGCACATAGGATGTGCTCATATGAAAATATGACCGTGCCGGTCGAACGCTGGCAGCGTAATGAAAACGTCGTTTCAAATTTTGACTGCCCGAGCTCGAATTGCCCAAACCGAACAAATACGAAGTTGGGCGGCAATTCGCTCATATTTTCATGCGTGAAAAAATTTTGTTCTAGTTGTCCAGTCTATGTGTTGTATGGTTAGTGATTATACTATATCGAATTATATTTTCCTTTGTTGGCGATTTCGTCTAGTGGTGGCGTAGTTTGTTTTGATGTTGGGCTGGTTGATCTTATTGTTTTGAATGGAGGTGACTGACTTCTTTTTTTATTTTGTTTGAAGAGTTATGGAAACTGTCAATTAGAGTTTGAGAGATAAGTGTTTTGTTCTTTTAGTTATTAAATAAAATTTTATTTACTGTTTATTTGCTTTCAGGAGTTGTTATTATTTAGTTATTTTTATACCCTGAGCCCATTGAAAATGGGAAATCAGGGTATAATGGTTTTGTTAAAAGTATGTAACAGGCAGAAGGAGGCGTGGCAGACCCCACAAAGTATATATATTCTTGATCAGGGTGACGAGAAAAGTTGATATAGCCATGTCCGTCTGTCCGTCCGTCCGTCCGTCCGTCCGTCCGTCCGTCCGTATGTATGAACGCGTCGATTTCCGAAGATACAAAAGCTAGAGAGTTCATTCTTTTTGTGTTAGGTTCATATATTGCACGCGCAGTACGAGTTTGTTTCAGAAATTCGATAACTTGTATATTTGGGAAGTTATCGATAAACGAATTTATCGGGAACTAGTTATAAAATTCTAGCTAATTCATCTTTAGAGTTAGAGTCTCCAAGTCTTCTGCATATATATAGATACTAATTTGATACAATTTCGGTTTTTGTCAGATTTTGGATTACGGTCCCCACTTCGCCCCACCACCCCCAAATATGAAAAAAATGCATTTCAAATACTAGAGACATGCAGTTTGGTTTAGCATATAGATATGAATATCATAATCATAATCTAAAGATATCAATACGATTGTCCATCTAGAAACAGAATTATTAATCATCAAAGTTTTCTCATCAAAATCCATGCGGCGCAGCAACAAAGACAGAGAGAGACAGCAAGACGCTTGCAATGCTTGCAATATTTTTCGTTCGAAGAAGGGCTCAGGGGATTTCGTAGTCGAGCAGTCTCGACTACAGCTTTCTTACTTGTTATTTATTTTGCAGGTTTCTGGTGGTTTGGGCTGGATTGACTTGTTATTACTATTTTGGTAAGTATAGTTATTTGTGTTTATTCGGCCGCCGATGGCGGCGGGTGCAGCAACGTCAGCGGTTTCGCATGACCGTTGCTGAGGCCGCGGATCGGTTTCCGATGTTGCAACTTCTAAATGCGGAGTGGGGAGGCAGAGAGTGGTTCTATTGGCGTTGTTGGTGCGCAATTATGCTCTTTTTGATATTTGAGTAGAGTGGCATAGTCGACGGGCATGGGGAAGCTTGGCGTTGGCTGGTGTTAGCTTATATGTATGCATAGGGCATATATTAAGATGTATTTCAATAATTCTGCTCGGTATGTATGTTTATACATAGCGAAAAAGTGCGCATTTAGTATACACTGTCATACACTGAGCATATAACGCATTTATATGTAGAATACTCTACATTGCATTGGGTATTATTTTAAGATATGACGTAATATATGTAGTCATTTAATGAAAGTGTTAATATTAAAGAAATTAATATTAATTTTGGTTTTTATACCCTGAACCCATTGAAAATGGGAATTCAGGGTATAATGGTTTTGTGAAAATGTATGTAACAGGCCGAAGGAGACGTCGCAGACCCCATAAAGTATATATATTCTTGATCAGCATAAAAAAATAAGTTGAATGAGCCCTGTCCGTCCGTCCGTCCGTCCGTATGAACGTCGAGATTTCGGAAACTACAAGAGCTAGAGAGCTGAAATTTCACATGAACATTCATATGTTACCTACGCAGTACGAGTTTATTTTGTTTTTTCGATAGCTCATCCCATTTCCAAAAATTCGAAAATTCGTTTCAATTTTTTACGTTTTTTGGGCATAACTTCTACACCGTTTTAGTGAAAGACTTTAAATTTATATATTTAGATAGATATTATGATTACGCAGATTATGTATATTTCAGATTTTGGATGCCACGCCCCCTTCGCCCCCAATTTGGAAAAAACGCATTTCAAATACTAGAGACTTGAAATTTGACACATAGATACATTTAGATATTCTTTATTTACTCTGAAAATTTCATGAAGATCATGCATCTAGAAATGGAGAGTTATAAGCGTTCAAAGTATAGCCCAACCCATCCCCCAGCCACAACAGCAACGAGCCGTCTCAATTAGAGCTTTTTTACTTGTTGTAAACTAACGTATTAGGAAAAGAAGAAAGAAAACAATTTTTTGTTTAGTTTATTTAAGCATTTGTGATCTTTGATAAATTTTATGTTGGTATTTGAATTGAATTTACGTTATATTTTAATTTTAATTTTTTTCTTGAATAAAAAAGTTTTCTTTCCGTATTTTAATATTATTATTATTATTATCATTTTTTTTTTGGTTGATCAGACCTTTCTTTTTTCGAACGTTTCATTGATGCGTCTTAATTTCTCGGTTCCGTCCCGAACAACTAGACATTATCGTCCGCTTCATTTACCTATTTGCACTACGGATTATTCTTTGCATAGTGCGTTTCATGTTCTTTGTGTTAATTTTAATAAATATTATCACGTATTTTCCTTAGAATTCTCTCTTCCTAAAATTAAATCGTTGCTTTTAGCGCACTTTAGGGAAATCACTCGCAATTCACAAGCATAAGCTACGTTATGTTGCTATTGCTGCTTGCAGTGATTTCTCAATTCCTATAAAATATTCTATATTACAGCTCTACTTTGATCTATCTTTCAATCATGTTAATATATTCCTTGTTTCTTTACTAATTTTTATCTTACTTTAATTAATTTATTTTTTTATTTTGATTTATTTGTATTATTTTTTTGTTATTTTTTGTTGAAAATGTAACTGAAAGCATTAACATAAGCAAACATGTAATCTGGCATCACCATACAAAGAATGTAATTAACATTCTATTCTGTTTCACTCTTTATTAAACCACTAACCGAATCACATCGTTTCACTCTCGTGGGTATTGCAACGCAAAGTCAAATTACCCAACATTGGTTATCGGCCCAGAGTAATCGCTATTCGGTTTAAAAATATAAAAGTGTTTAAGAGTCGTTTTTAATTTTGCTTAGTGGTCAATAGTTAATATCGTGTGCGAATTAACGAGGAATTGCAAGCAAAATGAACATGTCGTACCAAATTGAAAAGCTTGATGAAAGTAATTACGGCGTGTGGCATATGGCCATGGAAAGTGTACTAGAGACTTATGGGAAGTTGTCTGTGGAAGATATGAGGGTCAAGATGATGCAGCAGCCGCAAAATGGCTTAAGGATGATAAGAAGGCAAGAGCATATATAACCCTAAACGTAAAGCCATCTCAGTTGATGCATATTAAAAGGTGCACAACAGCCGAAGAAATCTGGAAAAAACTCAAAGAGTTACACATGCCAGTTGGACCGATTCAAAAGGTGCAAGCATATCAGAAGCTGATTCGATTAAGCATGCAGCAGGGAGATGACATCGTCACTTATATCAATTCATTTGTGGAAATAATTGATAAATTGGCAGAGCTAGATATAACTCTAAACGACGAGTTAAAGGTAATTATGCTACTGAGCAGTTTACCAGATACGTGGGAGAGCTTTATAGTAGCTATAGTTACGCGCGATGAGTTGCCAAAATTTGATGCTGTAAAAATCAAATTAATAGAAGAAGGAAATGAAAGCAGGAAATTATATAGTTTTGAGGTTTAACCGGCAAAACCCGAATTATATGTTCCAATTGATTTCATTATGGCATACCGTTTTTAAAGCGTGTTTTATCTTATTACTCAGATATATCTAAAGATTTAGCATAGTCCCAATTTCAATTGTTGGGCTACGGGGGAGGGAGGTGTGACTGTTTGCTTAGCTGTTTCAAATTGCTGGATTATCGTGTAAGAGAACTGCGGCGGATTAGTATCTGTGATTGTGTCTGTATCTTCATCTTGATCCATGTTGCCGGCTTTGTAAATGCAGTTTTTGGCAAAATTGCTTTTAAACTGTGGCGTTACAAGCGGCAAGGAGAACAGATTGTCATCAGGATCGTACAATTCATTGCATCGCCTCTTTAGTGGCGATTGACATGCAGTCGTAGTGGTAGGTATTGTTGTTGTTGTTGCTTTGGTTGGGTTTTCAATTGGGCCTGGGATAGGCAGTTCATGGGTAATAGCGGTGGCACACTAGTCAGCCATCTTTGGACCATGAACTTATTGGCTGCTTCCTCTGATGTTGTTGCTGAAGCTTTGGCTGTTGCTGTAGTTGCTGGTACTCGTGCTGTTGTTGACGATGCTGTTGAAGGTGGTGTTGTTGTAGCTGGCGCTGTTGCTATTGTTGTTGCTGGTGGTGGTGGTATTGGAGCGGTAGGGTGTGACTGAGGTGGAGGGCTTTGTGCTTGTAGTATTAGTTTTCTTCTAGCAGGTATGCTAGATTTATTTCTCATGCAAGTTGAATCTTGCTGCGTCAGAGGCTGGTGTAGCTGTTGTTTATGTTGCTATTGCTGTTGCTGTTTCTGTTGTTTGGGGCATTTTGCGCAGATATGTCTTTGTGCTTTCTCTTTGGGCTCTTACATGGATTATGCTTTTGTTTTTATGCTTGGGCTGTATACATGAAATGTTGCCGTTTGTTACGGCATTAGTCATAGGGGGATTAGTAATTGTTGTTGTTGTTGTGTGAGAGGATGCATTTTCAGTTTCTTTTTCTCTATGTTCGGTTCGCTGCTGCTGTTGTTGTTACAAGCTTATCGAACATCATTTCTTCGGCCAGCGCTAGGTTATCGGCGCCGATATGTCCGAATCTGTCTGGGACAGTAGGGACACTATTAACTCACCGCTTTTATTTTTAGCAGTCTTGTCATCTGGTGCATTTATGGCAGTCATATTGTGGCTTCTTGAGAGGTCGTCCATCTTGAGTAAAATCGCCATAGAGTCATCAGAGTCGTCTGAGAGGTGCATTTTGCAGTCCATGTGGCCACCAATACGTATATGTGATCCATTGGAGGGAGAGATCGTCGTCTGATCTCGGCATTTTAATTACTTAAATGTTTTATTTACTTTTACTTTTGTATTAAAAATTAATTTTTTTTGTAACTTTGCTTTTTTTAAACTTATTTCTTTTTCAACTATTTTTTTTTTTTTTTAATAGGTGAGCACCACTTGCCTCCCAGTTTAGCACTGGCAGTTACATAATTCAATTTAACATTACAATCTAGCAACATTTTAAATTTGATTTACAGCAGGCGCTTTTAACATTACGAGGGCCATTTAACGTTCTGGCACCTCTTGTCATTCTATCGATGTTAACTAAAACTATCGATATTGGGAACCATATTGATAGACTAGATGGCAACACCGACACGATCATTCGCCGGCGGCCATATTTGCATGTGAGTATATATTTTTGTCAATGAATTTAAGCTTATTAGAAAACTGTATTAATATTAAACTAATTAAAACTAACAATAATATTTTATTTTTCCTAATTCTATTTTCAGCTTCTTTTGGATCACTGGACTGGACATGGGCAGCGTTGGACCTCTTATTGAGCGGACTGTGCAGAAACTTCTCACACACACACACACATGTGTGTGCATATATGTATGTAAGTAGAATTATTCATTCATCTTATGCTAATCCAAGTGTCCACTATGTATTTTAGCGGAGCAGTTTGGATCGTTGTCATCGTGAATCGCATCCGTGTCGGCTGTCTCACATACAACCTTGGTGTTGTATGTATAGAGAGCATGCCGATGCGGAGCCGCTCCAATTGGCGAAGACCAAGCAGATCTTCTAGTCCAGATTGCGGGCTCGTGCAGAGCCAGTGTCTGTGAGGCGGTGAGTAGGCCGTCCATATCGGCCCAATTTGCATATTCTGATTAATCTTCTTCTTTCTCTTATTTGCATATATGCAGCTATTGTCATCGATGCTGTCGTTGCCTCCGGAGGGCGCAACGGGTGGAAGCGCCTTGCATGTGGATACGCAAAGGCCGCAACAGGCGCCTGGAGTAGACACGCAGCGCGCGCGTAACAGGCCACGCCTGAAGGTCGAGCGTGCACGCCAAGAGCACGATTTGTGTAGGCGAGTCCAGAGTATTCGCAGGTAAGTGCGGCTGCTGCTGCTGCTCTTGCTCAGGCTCAGGCTCGTCGTCATCGATTATGCGCTCCAGACTGACCCTTATTCTTTTCAGCCCATCATCCAGCAGTGTCTCTTGGCTGGCTGCGGCAGCTAGAGACAATTGCGGGCGTTGCAACATCATTGGCAGTGACGCGTTAGTTGTTGTAATGGCCACTGCTGTCATTGCTGCTGTTGTTGTTGACGCCACAGTCACAGTTGCTGTTAGAGCTGCTGGTCTCACTGCCAGTGGCATTGTTGATGCTGTTGTCGATGGTGAGTTGTCATCTAATTGTTCGTTGTATTATAATATTTTTAATTGATATTGGTTGCCCTTGCACCAATTTAATAGCTTCTGCTCTGTTCATCTTCCCGTCCCGATAGTCTCTTCTATACCAGTTGATTAGAGTTTCGCCGAATTTGCTTGGTGGTGGTCTGTATCGTGCCTCTTGCTGTCGTCTGGCTTGCATCTCTGCCTCCCTGGCAGCCTCTCGTCTTTCTTCTTCTTCACCTTCCAGTCGTAGTAGCGTTGGCAGCAGATCATTGGTTTCGTCTATTGGCCAGCCATTGTTGTTGTTGTTAGTGTTGTTGCTGTTAGTGTTAGTGTTATTGTTATTGTTATTGTTGCTGTTAGTCGCTGCCTGTGCAATAGTTGTTTGCAGTGGGCGTATATGGCGTTGCAGCTGCCATATAGCGTGGCCTCTGCAGTCGCTGTGGCTCATAGGCATTTGTTATTATTCTGCGTGCTGCTTGATTGTTGTGAGCATGCGAAGCGATTGCTTGCCTGTTCAAATGCTTCATTGATTTTAGTAAATCCATATTTTAGATTCATTGTAGCATTGCGTGTAAGCCAAGGTACATTAAATGCTTTCCTCATTATTGTGTTTTGCATGCTTTGTATGCGTAGTACTTGCGTATCGTATGTGAGTGCTCCCCATACTGGCATCCCATATTGCCATATTGGCATGATTAATTGTTTTATTAAAACAGCCTTGCAGTTATTTGCCAGTTGACTCTTATGACCTAGTAGCCAGTCCAGTTTCGCTGCTCTCGTCTTTATATTTACTCTCAGTCGTGCAATATGCTGGTTCATATTGAGCTTTCTAGGATTACACCAAGATATGTGTGTGAGGTCTTGTGAGGTATTTCTTGGCCAAATACTTTAGGCGTTCTAAGCATTAGTCTTTACGATATTTAAGTTTATAGCCCATTTTTTTTGCCTATATCTCAAACTCCAATAGCCTTGCATAAATGGGTAGTTCAGCTGCGCACATAATAACTGTGTCGTCTGCAAATGTTGATAGCAGCCACTGTTCTTGTGGTTGCTGTTGGTGATGCCAACGTGGAAGACCAACTTGGTTTCTTTGCATGTAGGAAGGGAGGGGCATATCTGATGAATAGATTGTATAGAGGATAGGCCCCAGCACACTGCCTGCGGCACACCAGCAGACACTCGACCCATTCTAGACATTGTGTGATTACAATTGACTGCAAATGTCCTATCTTTCAAATAGCTATCCAATATATTAAAAAGATTCAATGACAAAAAGTTTAGCAAAGCCAGAGATGAGACTGATTGCACGATAGGATTTGACTTCCGAATATGTTTTGCCTGGCTTCAGTATCATTGTGATAACAGCGTGTTTCCACTTGCTAGGAAAGTGGCCAGTTCTTAGCATCGAATTATAAATTAATAAAAGATATAAAAGTGCTCGCTAAAAAGCTCGATGATTGTTATTGGCCTGATGGGATGCGTCTGTTGATTATGCTGTTGGTTAAACAGTCTCAGCTCATTAGATATTGTTGCTCTCTCTTCCGGCGTGTTGGCAAGTTTGGGTGAGAATCTTTCCTCTAAATGTGCAGCAAATGCTTCCGCTTTCTCAACTGTTGTTTTTGTCCATTGTTGCTGGCTTCTTGTTGCTCCTTTCGAGGATGCGCTGTTCAAGCATACTGGATAATTTGGTTGAGGTTACCTTTTAATGCCTTTAGTAAGTCGCCATAACTTTCTCATGCTATATTGATCAGTCGTATCGATGCCTTCAAATAGTTTATTGATGTTTTGGTTTCTTAGCTTCCATATAGCCTTTTTGAGTCTATTTTGTGCCGCTCTATACTGGATTCTAGCCTCTGTGGTGCGTGTAGCTATAAAAACTCTTTTGCAGTGTTTTTCCATTCGAGTAGCGACCTGGTATGTTCATCCAGTGCAGATATTGGATGATGGCCACGATATCGTCGACCATTTTGGTGGCTGCCATTGCGAGTTGTGTTGTTGTTGTTGTTGTTGTTGTTGTTGTTGTTGTTGTTGTTGTTGTTGTTGTTGTTGTTGTTGTTGTTGCTGTTGCTGTTGCTGTTGCGAGTAGACAAAGTGACAGCCTCTTTGATGTTGCGCAGAATCACCTCAATGGCGTCATCAATGGCTGCGCTGGATACAATTTCCGTATTTAGATGGATTCGCCTCTCGAGTGTATCTTGGAATTGCCTAACTCTTACATCTGGTACCTTTAGACGACAGCCGCTGCCTGTTGGGCCCTCTGCTCGATTATGATGTTAACTGGTATGCAGATCCAATATAAGTGGTAGATGATCCGAATCCAGATCCGTCGTAGATGTGATATTCATATGTATGCCATTCATGTTGCCATAAATGGCAAAACCAATGGCTCATGGCGTTTCCAGTTGCAAGAATATTGTAACGTCTGCGTGAATGGATTGCCTCGTATATTGCCTTGCCTCTCTGGCAATAGCGTGGATTGCCCCACCACGAATGCTTGGCATTCCAATCACCGCAGAGAATAAAGTTTCTTGCGTTCCACCCCGACAAGCTGTCAAAGTGACTGAGAAGCTTTTTGAAATGATTCACAGACCATTTCAATGAAGGCGGACAATATATTGGTGCTACAATTATAATATCTTTTTTATTTTCTTTTTCAGGTAACAGTGCAATCGCTGATTGGCTGAAGGACGGCATGTTTGACATCTGTGCGGACGAGGATTGCAGCTCCGCCCCTTTTATATGAATTAGTGATTAGTGGCAATGGATTAGGATTAGTGGTAAGTTTAAAACAGTAGAGCTTTGTGGTATTCTAACTTCAGTGCTCATCATTAATTGGATTTCTTCTCGTTTAATAAACAGCTCAATCTCGTGTATTTTCTTGCTCACGCCACTCACGTTCCACAAGGCAATTTTGAAAGAGTTGCCGTTTTGGGTACTGTGTGAGTGAATGGCGGCAGTGCTATGGCCGTTGCTATGCTGTTGGGACATAAGTGGTACCAATTGCAGAAATGCATTGAACAGCTGGTCCATTTTTGTCTCCATGCGACTGAACAGTGCCATGTTCAGCTCAAGTGCCTGCAGCAGAGACTTTGCTGGATCTGATGGAGCTGCTTCAGTTGCTGGTGCAGGTATCTGTTCCCGTTTGCACTGGCATTCTTCTCGCAACTTTTGCTGCAGCTTGTCCAGATGATTTTCAGCTGGATTGTGTGCTTGCCGGTCGTCATTGGTTGGAGTTGTTACTGTGCTGTCTCGCTGTGCTGCATTCCTTGTCGTTCTTGTTGCTGGCTTCGCTGCTCTCCGTTGCGCTTGAGAGTGGCGTCGGCTGCCTCGTACGCTGTACGAAATGTATGGCAGCTTGTATGGAACTTTTATTCTGGATGCTGCTGTCGTCCGAGCCAAAGCTGGAGCTAGAGCTGGAGTTCGTGCTAGAGCTGTAGCTGCGGCTTGAGCTTTAGCTTCAGCTGCTGCTCTTGATGCACTGGCTGCATATGGATGTGGTAGTTTATATTGCTGCTGATGTCTGTGCTGCTGTTGTTTGTCAGCATGTAGGCTAGAGTTTCGAGCTATTGTTATACCCTGAACCCATTGAAAATGGGAATTCAGGGTATAATGGTTTTGTGAAAATGTATGTAACAGGCAGAAGGAGACGTCGCAGACCCCATAAAGTATAAATATTCTTTATCAGCATAAAAAAATAAGTTGATTGAGCCCTGTCCGTCTGTCCGTCCGTATGAACGTCGAGATTTCGGAAACTACAAAACCTAGAGAGCTGA
Organism: Drosophila buzzatii; assembly: GCA_035045845.1. Taxonomy (NCBI): domain Eukaryota; kingdom Metazoa; phylum Arthropoda; class Insecta; order Diptera; family Drosophilidae; genus Drosophila; species Drosophila buzzatii. The sequence continues at coordinate 233,654 of JAWNOS010000128.1, read as the reverse complement.
AATTTCACATGAACACTCGTATGTTAGCTACGCAGTACGAGTTTATTTTGTTTTTTCGATAACTCATCCCATTCGAAAATACGTTTCCATTTTTTATGTTTTTTGAGCATAACTTCTACACCGTTTTTACGAAAGACTTTAAATTTGTAAATTTAGATAGATATTAGAATATCTCCTCACAAAGTATATATATTCTTGATCAGGGTGACGAGAAAAGTTGATATAGCCATGTCCGTCTGTCCGTCCGTCCGTCCGTATGTATGAACTCGTCGATTTCCGAAGATACAAACGCTAGAGAGTTCATTCTTTTTGTGTTAGGTTCGTATATTGCACGCGCAGTACGAGTTTGTTTCAGAAATTCGATAACTTGTATATTTGCAAAGTTATCGATAAACGAATTTATCGGGAACCAGTTATAAAATTCTAGCTAATTCATGTTTAGAGTTAGAGTCTCCAAATCTTCTGCATATATATAGATACTAATTTAATACAATTTCGATTTTTGTCAGATTTTGGATTCCAATCACCACTTCGCCCCACCACCCCATAATATGAAAAAAAATGCATTTCAAATACTAGAGACATGCAGTTTGGTTTAGCATATAGATATGAATATCATAGTAATAATCTGAAGATATCAATACGATTGTCCATCTAGAAACAGAATTATTAATCATCAAAGTTTTCTCATCAAAATCCATGCGTCGCAGCAGCAAAGCAACGAGACAGCAAGACTCTTGCAATGCTTACACACATGCATACACGCATACTTGCAAACAAGCGTAGATCAGTGTCTATGTGTGCGTGTGGTTTTGCATGCGTGCAGAAACGAATCGAACAATTCTTGGAATATTATTCGTTCGAAGAAAGGCTCAGGGGATTTCGTAGTCGAGCAGTCTCGACTACAGCTTTCTTACTTGTTTTTGAACTATGTTTGCTGGCTTTGATGGTTTGTATTTAAATTAGCATTAGTTGTGTAAGTTTGTATCTAGCCATTTTGTGTTCGGGGCAGCCTTTGTAGCTATTGATGTGTTCGCCATTGCAATTGGCGCATTTTGGGGCCATCTGTCTAGGCTTGTTGCAGGCAACAGAGGGACTTCATGCAGCGAAATGGACGTCTACAATAATTTTTAGTGTGCCCATAGGCCTGACAGCGGTGGCATTGGGCTGGATCAATCGGCTTTGCTTCCGTTCAAAACGCACAGACTGGCCGCCTAACTCTTTCAACTCAATGATCTTGAAGTGGCTGCCATCTATTGTGGCTGCAGCTCCAGCTCAAAGAGATTAAGCGACTTGCCCGTGAAACGGTGGCTAACATTGCGAATGAATTTGACTGTATAACCTAATTCAGTCAATTTGTGTTTTATCCATTCACATGGAGTCGAGTGATGTGCATGCATTATCACTCTTAACCCTTTTTGGCTGCGTGATTGCAGTTGTTTTTGTTGTAAATTTCCCTACAGATGGATTCTTTTTAAATTTATCTAAGACTGGCATTATTTGCTTAGCTGTTTCAAATTGATGGATTATCGTGTTAGAGGACTGCGGCTGATTAGTATCTGTGATTGTGTCTGTATCTTCATCTTTATCCATGGCCTGTTGCCGGCTTTGTAAAAGCAGTTTTTTGGCAAAATTGCTTTTAAACTGTGGCGTTACAAGCGGCAAGGAGAAAAGATTGTCATCAGGATCGTCCAATTCAGTACATCGCCTCTTTAGTGGCGATTGGCATGCAGTCGTAGGCTAGGTATTGTTGTTGTTGTTGCTTTGGTTGTGTTTTCAATTGGGCCTGGGATAGGCAGTTCGTGGGCTTATAGCGGTGGCACACTAGTCAGCCATCTTTGGACCATGAACTTATTTGCTGCTTCCGCTGATGTTGTTGCTGAAGCTTTGGCTGTTGCTGTAGTTGCTGGTATTTGTGCTGTTGTTGTTGATGATGCTGTTGTTGATGATGCTGTTGTTGATGATGCTGTTGAAGGTGGTGCTGTTGTAGCTGGCGCTGTTGCTATTGTTGTTGCTGTTGGTGGTGGTATTGACTGAGCTGGAGGGCTTTGTGATTGTAGTATTAGTTTTCTTCTAGCAGGTATGCTAGCTTCATTTCTCATGCAAGTTGCATCTTGCTGCGTCAGAGGCTGGTGTCACTATTGTTTATATTGCTGTTTCTGTTGTTGTCTATCAGCAAATTGGGCATTTGACAATTTCCTTATGTATTATGTTTTGTCAATTATATCGTGTGGTGTGTGGGAGAATTGAATTTGATACGACTGTGTTTAATTTATGTTTTAATGGCAAGCTGTTACGGCTGTTGTTATTGGCATTGGTATTGGTATTAGTGGCTAGTGCTTTAGTCTTTAAGTGTGTGTGAGTGCATTTGGATGCTGGAGTGGCTGAGTTGTTTGGGGCATTTTGCGCAGATATGTCTTTGTGCTTTCTCTTAGGGCATTTGCATGGATTATGCTTTCGTTTTTATGCTTGGGCTGTATACATGAAATGTTGCCGTTTGTTACGGCATTAGTCATAGGAGGATTAGTAATTGTTGTTGTTGTTTTGTGAGAGGATGCATTTTCTGTTTCTTTTTCTCTATGTTCGGTTCTCTGCTGCTGCTGCTGTTGTTGTTGCAGCTGTTGGCAGCTTGATGTTTCGTTTGGCGGCACTTTTGTCATCTTTACTAGCTTATCGAACGAGACCATTTCTTCGGCCAGCGCTAGGTTACCGGCGCCATCATGTGTGACGTTAAAGCAGGGCCTAGTCGATATGTCCGAATCTGTCTGGGACAGTAGGGACACTATTAACTCACCGCTTTTATTTTTAGCAGTCTTGTCATCTGGTGCATTTATGGCAGTCATATTGTGGCTTCTTGAGAGATCGTCCATCTTGAGTAAAATCACCATAGAGTCATCAGAGCCGTCTGAGAGGTGCATTTTGCAGTATGTGGTCACCAATAAGTATATGTGATGCATTGGAGGGCGTCTTGTCGTCTGATCTCGGCATTTTAATTACTTAAATGTTTTATTTACTTTTACTTTTGTATTAAAAATTAATATTTTTTTGAACTTTCTTTTTTTTTTTTAACTTATTTCTTTTTCAACTATTTTTTTTTTTTTTTTTTTAATAGGTGAGCTCTGTTGAGCACCACTTGCCTCCCAGTTTAGCACTGGCAGTTACCACTAACCACTATGGTTAGTGCAGTTACTTTATTCAATTTAACATTACAATCTCGCAATATTTTAAATTTGATTTACAGCAGGCGCTTTTAACATTACAGAGGGCCATTTAACATTCTGGCACCTCTTGTCATTCTATCGATGTTAACTAAACCTATCGATATTGGGAACCATATTGATAGACTAGGTGGCAAGACCGACACGATCATTCGCCGGCGGCCATATTTGCATGTGAGTATACATTTTTGTCAATGAATTTAAGCTTATTAGAAAACGATATTAATATTAAACTAATTAAAACTAACAATAATATTTTATTTTTCCTAATTCTATTTTCAGCTTCTTTTGGATCACTGGACTGGACATGGGCAGCGTTGGACCTCATATTGGGCGGACTGTGCAGAAAATTCTCACACACACACACATGTGTGTGCATATATGTATGTAAGTAGAATTATTCATTCATCTTATGCTAATCCAAGTGTCCACTATGTATTTTAGCAGTTTGGATCGTTGTCATCGTGAATCGCATCCGTGTCGGCTGTCTCACATACAACCTTGGTGTTGTATGTATAGAGAGCATGCCGATGCGGAGCCGCTCCAATTGGCGAAGACCAAGCAGATCTTCTAGTCCAGATTGCGGGCTCGTGCAGAGCCAGTGTCTGTGAGGCGGTGAGTAGGCCGTCCATATCGGCCCAATTTGCATATTCTGATTAATCTTCTTCTTTCTCTTATTTGCATATATGCAGCTATTGTCATCGATGCTGTCGTTGCCTCCGGAGGGCGCAACGGGTGGAAGCGCCTTGCCATGTGGATACGCAAAGGCCGCAACAGGCGCCTGGAGTAGACACGCAGCGCGCGCGTAACAGGCCACGCCTGAAGGTCGAGCGTGCACGCCAAGAGCACGATTTGTGTAGGCGAAATCATCAGGGCCTCCATGAGTGACCAGCAGAGGAGTTGGTCACTTTGTCGTGTGCCATTTGAGTGTCGCAGCCTACGCACGTCCAGAGTATTCGCAGGTAAGTGCGGCTGCTGCTGCTGCTCTTGCTCAGGCTCAGGCTCGTCGTCATCGATTATGCGCTCCAGACTGACCCTTATTCTTTTCAGCCCATCATCCAGCAGTGTCTCTTGGCTGGCTGCGGCAGCTAGAGACAATTGCGGGCGTTGCAACATCATTGGCAGTGACGCGTTAGTTGTTGTAATGGCCACTGCTGTCATTGCTTCTGTTGTTGTTGACGCCACAGTCACAGTTGCTGTTAGAGCTGCTGGTCTCACTGCCAGTGGCATTGTTGATGCTGTTGTCGATGGTGAGTTGTCATCTAATTGTTCGTTGTATTATAATATTTTTAATTGATATTGGTTGCCCTTGCACCAATTTAATAGCTTCTGCTCTGTTCATCTTCCCGTCCCGATAGTCTCTTCTATACCAGTTGATTAGAGTTTCGCCGAATTTGCTTGGTGGTGGTCTGTATCGTGCCTCTTGCTGTCGTCTGGCTTGCATCTCTGCCTCCCTGGCAGCCTCTCGTCTTTCTTCTTCTTCACCTTCCAGTCGTAGTAGCGTTGGCAGCAGATCATTGGTTTCGTCTATTGGCCAGCCATTGTTGTTGTTGTTAGTGTTGTTGCTGTTAGTGTTAATGTTATTGTTATTGTTATTGTTGCTGTTAGTCGCTGCCTGTGCAATAGTTGTTTGCAGTGGGCGTATATGGCGTTGCAGCTGCCATATAGCGTGGCCTCTGCAGTCGCTGTGGCTCATAGGCATTTGTTATTATTCTGCGTGCTGCTTGATTGTTGTGAGCATGCGAAGCGATTGCTTGCCTGTTCAAATGCTTCATTGATTTTAGTAAATCCATATTTTAGATTCATTGTAGCATTGCGTGTAAGCCAAGGTACATTAAATGCTTTCCTCATTATTGTGTTTTGCATGCTTTGTATGCGTAGTACTTGCGTATCGTATGTGAGTGCTCCCCATACTGGCATCCCATATTGCCATATTGGCATGATTAATTGTTTTATTAAAACAGCCTTGCAGTTATTTGCCAGTTGACTCTTATGACCTAGTAGCCAGTCCAGTTTCGCTGCTCTCGTCTTTATATTTACTCTCAGTCGTGCAATATGCTGGTTCATATTGAGCTTTCTAGGATTACACCAAGATATGTGTGTGAGGTCTTGTGAGGTATTTCTTGGCCAAATACTTTAGGCGTTCTAAGCATTAGTCTTTACGATATTTAAGTTTATAGCCCATTTTTTTTGCCTATATCTCAAACTCCAATAGCCTTGCATAAATGGGTAGTTCAGCTGCGCACATAATAACTGTGTCGTCTGCAAATGTTGATAGCAGCCACTGTTCTTGTGGTTGCTGTTGGTGATGCCAACGTGGAAGACCAACTTGGTTTCTTTGCATGTAGGAAGGGAGGGGCATATCTGATGAATAGATTGTATAGAGGATAGGCCCCAGCACACTGCCTGCGGCACACCAGCAGACACTCGACCCATTCTAGACATTGTGTGATTACAATTGACTGCAAATGTCCTATCTTTCAAATAGCTATCCAATATATTAAAAAGATTCAATGACAAAAAGTTTAGCAAAGCCAGAGATGAGACTGATTGCACGATAGGATTTGACTTCCGAATATGTTTTGCCTGGCTTCAGTATCATTGTGATAACAGCGTGTTTCCACTTGCTAGGAAAGTGGCCAGTTCTTAGCATCGAATTATAAATTAATAAAAGATATAAAAGTGCTCGCTAAAAAGCTCGATGATTGTTATTGGCCTGATGGGATGCGTCTGTTGATTATGCTGTTGGTTAAACAGTCTCAGCTCATTAGATATTGTTGCTCTCTCTTCCGGCGTGTTGGCAAGTTTGGGTGAGAATCTTTCCTCTAAATGTGCAGCAAATGCTTCCGCTTTCTCAACTGTTGTTTTTGTCCATTGTTGCTGGCTTCTTGTTGCTCATTTCGAGGATGCGCTGTTCAAGCATACTGGATAATTTGGTTGAGGTTACCTTTTAATGCCTTTAGTAAGTCGCCATAACTTTCTCATGCTATATTGATCAGTCGTATCGATGCCTTCAAATAGTTTATTGATGTTTTGGTTTCTTAGCTTCCATATAGCCTTTTTGAGTCTATTTTGTGCCGCTCTATACTGGATTCTAGCCTCTGTGGTGCGTGTAGCTATAAAAACTCTTTTGCAGTGTTTTTCCATTCGAGTAGCGACCTGGTATGTTCATCCAGTGCAGATATTGGATGATGGCCACGATATCGTCGACCATTTTGGTGGCTGCCATTGCGAGTTGTGTTGTTGTTGTTGTTGTTGTTGTTGTTGTTGTTGTTGTTGTTGTTGTTGTTGTTGCTGTTGCCGTTGCTGTTGCTGTTGCTGTTGCGAGTAGACAAAGTGACAGCCTCTTTGATGTTGCGCAGAATCACCTCAATGGCGTCATCAATGGCTGCGCTGGATACAATTTCCGTATTTAGATGGATTCGCCTCTCGAGTGTATCTTGGAATTGCCTAACTCTTACATCTGGTACCTTTAGACGACAGCCGCTGCCTGTTGGGCCCTCTGCTCGATTATGATGTTAACTGGTATGCAGATCCAATATAAGTGGTAGATGATCCGAATCCAGATCCGTCGTAGATGTGATATTCATATGTATGCCATTCATGTTGCCATAAATGGCAAAACCAATGGCTCATGGCGTTTCCAGTTGCAAGAATATTGTAACGTCTGCGTGAATGGATTGCCTCGTATATTGCCTTGCCTCTCTGGCAATAGCGTGGATTGCCCCACCACGAATGCTTGGCATTCCAATCACCGCAGAGAATAAAGTTTCTTGCGTTCCACCCCGACAAGCTGTCAAAGTGACTGAGAAGCTTTTTGAAATGATTCACAGACCATTTCAATGAAGGCGGACAATATATTGGTGCTACAATTATAATATCTTTTTTATTTTCTTTTTCAGGTAACAGTGCAATCGCTGATTGGCTGAAGGACGGCATGTTTGACATCTGTGCGGACGAGGATTGCAGCTCCGCCCCTTTTATATGAATTAGTGATTAGTGGCAATGGATTAGGATTAGTGGTAAGTTTAAAACAGTAGAGCTTTGTGGTATTCTAACTTCAGTGCTCATCATTAATTGGATTTCTTCTCGTTTAATAAACAGCTCAATCTCGTGTATTTTCTTGCTCACGCCACTCACGTTCCACAAGGCAATTTTGAAAGAGTTGCCGTTTTGGGTACTGTGTGAGTGAATGGCGGCAGTGCTATGGCCGTTGCTATGCTGTTGGGACATAAGTGGTACCAATTGCAGAAATGCATTGAACAGCTGGTCCATTTTTGTCTCCATGCGACTGAACAGTGCCATGTTCAGCTCAAGTGCCTGCAGCAGAGACTTTGCTGGATCTGATGGAGCTGCTTCAGTTGCTGGTGCAGGTATCTGTTCCCGTTTGCACTGGCATTCTTCTCGCAACTTTTGCTGCAGCTTGTCCAGATGATTTTCAGCTGGATTGTGTGCTTGCCGGTCGTCATGGGTTGGAGTTGTTACTGTGCTGTCTCGCTGTGCTGCATTCCTTGTCGTTCTTGTTGCTGGCTTCGCTGCTCTCCGTTGCGCTTGAGAGTGGCGTCGGCTGCCTCGTACGCTGTACGAAATGTATGGCAGCTTGTATGGAACTTTTATTCTGGATGCTGCTGTCGTCCGAGCCAAAGCTGGAGCTAGAGCTGGAGTTCGTGCTAGAGCTGTAGCTGCGGCTTGAGCTTTAGCTTCAGCTGCTGCTCTTGATGCACTGGCTGCATATGGATGTGGTAGTTTATATTGCTGCTGATGTCTGTGCTGCTGTTGTTTGTCAGCATGTAGGCTAGAGTTTCGAGCTATTGTTATACCCTGAACCCATTGAAAATGGGAATTCAGGGTATAATGGTTTTGTGAAAATGTATGTAACAGGCAGAAGGAGACGTCGCAGACCCCATAAAGTATAAATATTCTTTATCAGCATAAAAAAATAAGTTGATTGAGCCCTGTCCGTCTGTCCGTCCGTATGAACGTCGAGATTTCGGAAACTACAAAACCTAGAGAGCTGAAATTTCACATGAACACTCGTATGTTAGCTACGCAGTACGAGTTTATTTTGTTTTTTCGATAACTCATCCCATTCGAAAATACGTTTCCATTTTTTATGTTTTTTGAGCATAACTTCTACACCGTTTTTACGAAAGACTTTAAATTTGTAAATTTAGATAGATATTAGAATATCTCCCCCCCCCCCCCCCCCCTCCCTTCGCCCCCAATTTCAAATACTAGAGACTTGAAATTCGGCACATAGTTACATTTAGACACTCTTAATCTACTCTGAAAATTTCATTAAGATCATCCATTTAGAAATGGAGTTATAAGCGTTCAAAGTATAGCCCAACCCACCCCCAAGCCACGGCAGCAACTGCGCGGTTAGCAGAGCGCGCGCCTATACGTGCGTAAAGAAGAAGAGTATCACCTTTTTTTGGGTTCAGGGTATCTCGTAGTCGAGCCGTCTCGACTAGAGCCTTCTTACTTGTTATACCCTGAGACCATTGAAAATGGGAAATCAGGGTATAATGGTTTTGTTAAAAGTATGTAACAGACAGAAGGAGGCGTGGCAGACCCCACAAAGTATATATATTCTTGATCAGGGTGACGAGAAAAGTTGATATAGCCATGTCCGTCTGTCCGTCCGTCCGTCCGTATGTATGAACTCGTCGATTTCCGAAGATACAAACGCTAGAGAGTTCATTCTTTTTGTGTTAGGTTCGTATATTGCACGCGCAGTACGAGTTTGTTTCAGAAATTCGATAACTTGTATATTTGCAAAGTTATCGATAAACGAATTTATCGGGAACCAGTTATAAAATTCTAGCTAATTCATGTTTAGAGTTAGAGTCTCCAAATCTTCTGCATATATATAGATACTAATTTAATACAATTTCGATTTTTGTCAGATTTTGGATTCCAATCACCACTTCGCCCCACCACCCCATAATATGAAAAAAAATGCATTTCAAATACTAGAGACATGCAGTTTGGTTTAGCATATAGATATGAATATCATAGTAATAATCTGAAGATATCAATACGATTGTCCATCTAGAAACAGAATTATTAATCATCAAAGTTTTCTCATCAAAATCCATGCGTCGCAGCAGCAAAGCAACGAGACAGCAAGACTCTTGCAATGCTTACACACATGCATACACGCATACTTGCAAACAAGCGTAGATCAGTGTCTATGTGTGCGTGTGGTTTTGCATGCGTGCAGAAACGAATCGAACAATTCTTGGAATATTATTCGTTCGAAGAAAGGCTCAGGGGATTTCGTAGTCGAGCAGTCTCGACTACAGCTTTCTTACTTGTTTTTGAACTATGTTTGCTGGCTTTGATGGTTTGTATTTAAATTAGCATTAGTTGTGTAAGTTTGTATCTAGCCATTTTGTGTTCGGGGCAGCCTTTGTAGCTATTGATGTGTTCGCCATTGCAATTGGCGCATTTTGGGGCCATCTGTCTAGGCTTGTTGCAGGCAACAGAGGGACTTCATGCAGCGAAATGGACGTCTACAATAATTTTTAGTGTGCCCATAGGCCTGACAGCGGTGGCATTGGGCTGGATCAATCGGCTTTGCTTCCGTTCAAAACGCACAGACTGGCCGCCTAACTCTTTCAACTCAATGATCTTGAAGTGGCTGCCATCTATTGTGGCTGCAGCTCCAGCTCAAAGAGATTAAGCGACTTGCCCGTGAAACGGTGGCTAACATTGCGAATGAATTTGACTGTATAACCTAATTCAGCGAAATGGACGTCTACAATAATTTTTAGTGTGCCCATAGGCCTGACAGCGGTGGCATTGGGCTGGATCAATCGGCTTTGCTTCCGTTCAAAACGCACAGACTGGCCGCCTAACTCTTTCAACTCAATGATCTTGAAGTGGCTGCCATCTATTGTGGCTGCAGCTCCAGCTCAAAGAGATTAAGCGACTTGCCCGTGAAACGGTGGCTAACATTGCGAATGAATTTGACTGTATAACCTAATTCAGTCAATTTGTGTTTTATCCATTCACATGGAGTCGAGTGATGTGCATGCATTATCACTCTTAACCCTTTTTGGCTGCGTGATTGCAGTTGTTTTTGTTGTAAATTTCCCTACAGATGGATTCTTTTTAAATTTATCTAAGACTGGCATTATTTGCTTAGCTGTTTCAAATTGATGGATTATCGTGTTAGAGGACTGCGGCTGATTAGTATCTGTGATTGTGTCTGTATCTTCATCTTTATCCATGGCCTGTTGCCGGCTTTGTAAAAGCAGTTTTTTGGCAAAATTGCTTTTAAACTGTGGCGTTACAAGCGGCAAGGAGAAAAGATTGTCATCAGGATCGTCCAATTCAGTACATCGCCTCTTTAGTGGCGATTGGCATGCAGTCGTAGGCTAGGTATTGTTGTTGTTGTTGCTTTGGTTGTGTTTTCAATTGGGCCTGGGATAGGCAGTTCGTGGGCTTATAGCGGTGGCACACTAGTCAGCCATCTTTGGACCATGAACTTATTTGCTGCTTCCGCTGATGTTGTTGCTGAAGCTTTGGCTGTTGCTGTAGTTGCTGGTATTTGTGCTGTTGTTGTTGATGATGCTGTTGTTGATGATGCTGTTGTTGATGATGCTGTTGTTGATGATGCTGTTGAAGGTGGTGCTGTTGTAGCTGGCGCTGTTGCTATTGTTGTTGCTGTTGGTGGTGGTATTGACTGAGCTGGAGGGCTTTGTGATTGTAGTATTAGTTTTCTTCTAGCAGGTATGCTAGCTTCATTTCTCATGCAAGTTGCATCTTGCTGCGTCAGAGGCTGGTGTCACTATTGTTTATATTGCTGTTTCTGTTGTTGTCTATCAGCAAATTGGGCATTTGACAATTTCCTTATGTATTATGTTTTGTCAATTATATCGTGTGGTGTATGGGAGAATTGAATTTGATACGACTGTGTTTAATTTATGTTTTAATGGCAAGCTGTTACGGCTGTTGTTATTGGCATTGGTATTGGTATTAGTGGCTAGTACTTTAGTCTTTAAGTGTGTGTGAGTGCATTTGGATGCTGGAGTGGCTGAGTTGTTTGGGGCATTTTGCGCAGATATGTCTTTGTGCTTTCTCTTAGGGCATTTGCATGGATTATGCTTTCGTTTTTATGCTTGGGCTGTATACATGAAATGTTGCCGTTTGTTACGGCATTAGTCATAGGAGGATTAGTAATTGTTGTTGTTGTTTTGTGAGAGGATGCATTTTCTGTTTCTTTTTCTCTATGTTCGGTTCTCTGCTGCTGCTGCTGTTGTTGTTGCAGCTGTTGGCAGCTTGATGTTTCGTTTGGCGGCACTTTTGTCATCTTTACTAGCTTATCGAACGAGACCATTTCTTCGGCCAGCGCTAGGTTACCGGCGCCATCATGTGTGACGTTAAAGCAGGACCTAGTCGATATGTCCGAATCTGTCTGGGACAGTAGGGACACTATTAACTCACCGCTTTTATTTTTAGCAGTCTTGTCATCTGGTGCATTTATGGCAGTCATATTGTGGCTTCTTGAGAGATCGTCCATCTTGAGTAAAATCACCATAGAGTCATCAGAGCCGTCTGAGAGGTGCATTTTGCAGTATGTGGTCACCAATAAGTATATGTGATGCATTGGAGGGCGTCTTGTCGTCTGATCTCGGCATTTTAATTACTTAAATGTTTTATTTACTTTTACTTTTGTATTAAAAATTAATATTTTTTTGAACTTTCTTTTTTTTTTTTTAACTTATTTCTTTTTCAACTATATTTTTTTTTTTTTTTTTAATAGGTGAGCTCTGTTGAGCACCACTTGCCTCCCAGTTTAGCACTGGCAGTTACCACTGTTAAAAGACTCAGTAGGTTACGCAAAGAGCAGTTCCGTTACTTTTGATGTTAACTAACAGACCCCCTGTGACGTCACAGGGTCCTAAGTGTGCTCTGTTATTCAATTGGCTACTTGGTGGGCACTGATGCAGAGATCCTCCTAGTGCTCATAAGCAGCCAAATAAAAGTTGTTTTGTAACGAATTCGAATAGTAAGAACAATAAAAATGATCAATTCTTACTTTTATTTACTTAAAATACAAAAACTTATTAGATAATGGAAGAAAGCGTGAGGCCTTCTGGCAGCAGCAACAGCAGTTCCTAAATGGGTACTACGTCCGAAAAAATGATCCGAAGGCATGATTCTTTTAATTTTCGTCATTAGTATTGTTTATAAATGCCAATATATTTCAATATTCAGATAGAGTACATGTTGAGGTCATATCAGGTAAGCTGCTGCTCACACCTGCTTCCATGTCGAAAAAAAAGCCCAAAGACTGAAATAAATTTTATGTATTAATTAAAAAATCCAAAAAGGATTGAGAGTATAAGTAGTCAAACATAAAGAAACAGATAATATGGTTCAACCAGCCATCAGGTATCTTGGTAGAAGCTAACAATGCCGCACCCAATCTTTGGCCAACAGATTTCTAATATGATGAATGAATATGATAGATATAATGATGTGGACTGATGGGAAATGATTAGTATATGTTATTACTAGTTACTTCTGTAAAATAAAGTCGTTTAAAATAAAGTTTAAGTTATATAAGATGAAGGTATTGGCGGTTGATCGCATTATCTTCAGCAATAACTGCCTAGAAAGAGGCTTAGAGTACAAAATTTTCAAAAACCCTTAAATTGTCAGATTCGTGAATCTATATAGAACTTAAAATTGGCAACTTGAATCGCCTTAATTAAGTCTACTAGTTTTAAGATAGTTAACAGTGCCAAAATTGCCTAATTTTCATACAAACTTAAGCGCGCCAGACCCCCTGTGACGTTTCACTGTTAACTTAACAGACCGCTTTGCATAACCTAGTGTTACTCAATCGTGGGCAGTTACCACTAACCACTATGGTTAGTGCAGTTACTTTATTCAATTTAACATTACAATCTCGCAATATTTTAAATTTGATTTACAGCAGGCGCTTTTAACATTACAGAGGGCCATTTAACATTCTGGCACCTCTTGTCATTCTATCGATGTTAACTAAACCTATCGATATTGGGAACCATATTGATAGACTAGGTGGCAAGACCGACACGATCATTCGCCGGCGGCCATATTTGCATGTGAGTATACATTTTTGTCAATGAATTTAAGCTTATTAGAAAACGATATTAATATTAAACTAATTAAAACTAACAATAATATTTTATTTTTCCTAATTCTATTTTCAGCTTCTTTTGGATCACTGGACTGGACATGGGCAGCGTTGGACCTCATATTGGGCGGACTGTGCAGAAAATTCTCACACACACACACATGTGTGTGCATATATGTACATATGTAAGTAGAATTATTCATTCATCTTATGCTAATCCAAGTGTCCACTATGTATTTTAGCGGAGCAGTTTGGATCGTTGTCATCGTGAATCGCATCCGTGTCGGCTGTCTCGCATACAACCTTGGTGTTGTATGTATAGAGAGCATGCCGATGCGGAGCCGCTCCAATTGGCGAAGACCAAGCAGATCTTCTAGTCCAGATTGCGGGCTCGTGCAGAGCCAGTGTCTGTGAGGCTGTGAGTAGGCCGTCCATATCGGCCCAATTTGCATATTCTGATTAATCTTCTTTCTCTTATTTGCATATGTGCTGCTATTGTCATCGATGCTGTCGTTGCCTCCGGAGGGCGCAACGGGTGGAAGCGCCTTGCATGTGGATACGCAAAGGCCGCAACAGGCGCCTGGAGTAGACACGCAGCGTGCGCTTAACAGGCCACGCCTGGAGGTCGAGCGTGCACGCCAAGAGCACGATTTGTGTAGGCGAACTCATCGGGGCCGCCATGAGTGACCAGCAGAGGAGTTGGTCACTCAGTCGTGTGCCATTTAAGTGTCGCCGCCTACACGCCCAGAGAATTCGCAGGTAAGTGCGGCTGCTGCTGCTGCTCTTGCTCAGGCTCAGGCTCGTCGTCATCGATTATGCGCTCCACTGACCCTTATTCTTTTGTTAGTTGTAATGGCCACTGCTGTCATTGCTGCTGTTGTTGTTGACGCCAATGCACTCGCTGTTGGCTCTGTTGTTGCCACAGTCGATTTAAGAGGCACTGCTGTCGTCGTCGTCGCTGGAATCGATGTCATATATTCAGGAGTCGCTGCTGTTGTTGTTGCAGCCGCAGATGCTGCCATCGCCGTTGGAGTTGCCGCTAGTTGCGCCACAGCTGGTGCTGTCATCGTCGTCGTCGTTGGAGTTGCTGCTGTCGCCGTTGGCTTTGCTACGACCGCCGCCTTTCAGCTTTGTATGCAAGCATAAAGAATTGCACTCTGTATTGTGTTTCTCAACCTTTACAGCTGTCTAGCAGCTTAAAGGAGAGGAAAACAATGGTCAGGGTATCTTTTCATTTTCATTAATGTTATCATTTACATTTTTTGAAAATTTAATGGAACCTTAAAATTAACTTAAATATAAGAATTAATATTAACAAAAATGAGATCTTTTTATTTTAATTTAAAAATATAAAATTATTTTTTAATAGCAGCTAATATAGCATTAAATGTATATTCGAAGTTTTGTAGTTTCATTGGTTTGTATAGGGTAAATATTTTTAAATTTAGGGGGGAAGGGTCGGGACAGTGTCTTGTGAGCTTCCTTAACTTAATTATACCACTAACCATACAACACATAGACTGGACAACTAGAACAAAATTTTTTCACGCATGAAAATATGAGCGAATTGCCGCCCAACTTCGTATTTGTTCGGTTTGGGCAATTCGAGCTCGGGCAGTCAAAATTTGAAACGACGTATTCATTACGCTGCCAGCGTTCGACCGGCACGGTCATATTTTCATATGAGCACATCCTATGTGCTATTTTTCTTACTCTCCCTCTCTCTTTTTCTCTCTCTCTCTCTCTCTCTCTATGCGAGCACAAGCCAGCAGCTCACAAAAATTGAAATTTGTTCGCGAGTGGCAATTCGCGACGATCCTATCTGCCCTTCTTAGTAAGAGAATGCCGAACTCTTAAACGGCTTTGCCATGCTCATGCAAAATTTTAGTGTTTTCGTGATCATTTTTGGGAAGGGTATGAAAGCGCTGATGTGCATCAGTATAATTTTTTTGCGATGAGCATGCACACACACATTTACAATATCTTGCTACATGTATGAGCATTTATGTGACTGTTGCGAAACTATTGCTGCCTGTGGCAATTGTAGGGCCCAACATTTGCAGTTTGTTTTCTTGTTATACTACAATTGCCACAGGCAGCAATAGTTTCGCTCACAGTCACATAAATGCTCATACATGTAGCAAGATATTGTAAATGTGTGTGTGCATGCTCATCGCAAAAAATTATACTGATGCACATCAGCGCTTTCATACCCTTCCCAAAAATGATCACGAAAACACTAAAATTTTGCATGAGCATGGCAAAGCCGTTTAAGAGTTCGGCATTCTCTTACTAAGAAGGGCAGATAGGATCGTCACGAATTGCCACTCGCGAACAAATTTCAATTTTTGTGAGCTGCTGGCTTGTGCTCGCATAGAGAGAGAGAGAGAGAGAGAGAGAAAAAGAGAGAGGGAGAGTAAAGAAAAATAGCACATAGGATGTGCTCATATGAAAATATGACCGTGCCGGTCGAACGCTGGCAGCGTAATGAATACGTCGTTTCAAATTTTGACTGCCCGAGCTCGAATTGCCCAAACCGAACAAATACGAAGTTGGGCGGCAATTCGCTCATATTTTCATGCGTGAAAAAATTTTGTTCTAGTTGTCCAGTCTATGTGTTGTATGGTTAGTGATTATACTATATCGAATTATATTTTCCTTTGTTGGCGATTTCGTCTAGTGGTGGCGTAGTTTGTTTTGATGTTGGGCTGGTTGATCTTATTGTTTTGGATGGATGTGACTGACTTCTTTTTTTATTTTGTTTGAAGAGTTATGGAAACTGTCAATTAGAGTTTGAGAGATAAGTGTTTTGTTCTTTTAGTTATTAAATAAAATTTTATTTACTGTTTATTTGCTTTCAGGAGTTGTTATTATTTAGTTATTTTTATACCCTGAGCCCATTGAAAATGGGAAATCAGGGTATAATGGTTTTGTTAAAAGTATGTAACAGGCAGAAGGAGGCGTGGCAGACCCCACAAAGTATATATATTCTTGATCAGGGTGACGAGAAAAGTTGATATAGCCATGTCCGTCTGTCCGTCCGTCCGTCCGTCCGTATGTATGAACGCGTCGATTTCCGAAGATACAAAAGCTAGAGAGTTCATTCTTTTTGTGTTAGGTTCATATATTGCACGCGCAGTACGAGTTTGTTTCAGAAATTCGATAACTTGTATATTTGGGAAGTTATCGATAAACGAATTTATCGGGAACTAGTTATAAAATTCTAGCTAATTCATCTTTAGAGTTAGAGTCTCCAAGTCTTCTGCATATATATAGATACTAATTTGATACAATTTCGGTTTTTGTCAGATTTTGGATTACGGTCCCCACTTCGCCCCACCACCCCCAAATATGAACAAGTAAGAAAGCTGTAGTCGAGACTGCTCGACTACGAAATCCCCTGAGCCCTTCTTCGAACGAATAATATTCCAAGAATTATTCGATTCGTTTCTGCACGCATGCAAAACCACACATAGACACTGATCTACACTTGTATGCATGTATGTGTGTATGCATGTGTGTAAGCATTGCCAGCGTCTTGCTGTCTCGCTGCTTTGCTGCTGCGCCACATGGGTTTTGATGAGAAAACTTTGATGATCAATAATTCTGTTTCTAGATGGACAATCGTATTGATATCTTCAGATTATTATCATAATATTCATATCTATATGCTAAACCAAACTGCATGTCTCTAGTATTTGAAATGCATTTTTTTCATATTTGGGTGTGGTGGGGCGAAGTGGGGACCGGAATCCAAAATCTGACAAAAACCGAAATTGTATTAAATTAGTATCTATATATATGCAGAAGACTTGGAGACTCTAACTCTAAAGATGAATTAGCTAGAATTTTTTAACTGGTTCCCGATAAATTCGTTTATCGATATCTTTCCAAATATACAAGTTATCGAATTTCTGAAACAAACTCGTACTGCGCGTGCAAAATACGGACCTAACACAAAAAGAATGAACTCTCTAGCTTTTGTATCTTCGGAAATCGACGCGTTCATACATACGGACGGACGGACGGACGGACGGACGGACGGACGGACGGACGGACAGACGGACATGGCTATATCAACTTTTCTCGTCATCCTGATCAAGAATATATATACTTTGTGGGGTCTGCCACGCCTCCTTCTGCCTGTTACATACTTTTAACAAAACCATTATACCCTGATTTCCCATTTTCAATGGGCTCAGGGTATAAAAAAATGCATTTCAAATACTAGAGACATGCAGTTTGGTTTAGCATATAGATATGAATATCATAATCATAATCTAAAGATATCAATACGATTGTCCATCTAGAAACAGAATTATTAATCATCAAAGTTTTCTCATCAAAATCCATGCGGCGCAGCAACAAAGACAGAGAGAGACAGCAAGACGCTTGCAATGCTTGCAATATTTTTCGTTCGAAGAAGGGCTCAGGGGATTTCGTAGTCGAGCAGTCTCGACTACAGCTTTCTTACTTGTTATTTATTTTGCAGGTTTCTGGTGGTTTGGGCTGGATTGACTTGTTATTACTATTTTGGTAAGTATAGTTATTTGTGTTTATTCGGCCGCCGGTGGCGGCGGGTGCAGCAACGTCAGCGGTTTCGCATGACCGTTGCTGAGGCCGCGGATCGGTTTCCGATGTTGCAACTTCTAAATGCGGAGTGGGGAGGCAGAGAGTGGTTCTATTGGCGTTGTTGGTGCGCAAATTTGCTCTTTTTGATATTTGAGTAGAGTGGCATAGTCGACGGGCATGGGGAAGCTTGGCGTTGGCTGGTGTTAACTTATATGTATGCATAGGGCATATATTAAGATGTATTTCAATAATTCTGCTCGGTATGTATGTTTATACATAGCGAAAAAGTGCGCATTTAGTATACACTGTCATACACTGAGCATATGACGCATTTATATGTAGAATACTCTACATTGCATTGGGTATTATTTTAAGATATGACGTAATATATGTAGTCATTTAATGAAAGTGTTAATATTAAAGAAATTAATATTAATTTTGGTTTTTATACCCTGAACCCATTGAAAATGGGAATTCAGGGTATAATGGTTTTGTGAAAATGTATGTAACAGGCCGAAGGAGACGTCGCAGACCCCATAAAGTATATATATTCTTGATCAGCATAAAAAAATAAGTTGAATGAGCCCTGTCCGTCCGTCCGTCCGTCCGTATGAACGTCGAGATTTCGGAAACTACAAGAGCTAGAGAGCTGAAATTTCACATGAACATTCATATGTTACCTACGCAGTACGAGTTTATTTTGTTTTTTCGATAGCTCATCCCATTTCCAAAAATTCGAAAATTCGTTTCAATTTTTTACGTTTTTTGGGCATAACTTCTACACCGTTTTAGTGAAAGACTTTAAATTTATATATTTAGATAGATATTATGATTACGCAGATTATGTATATTTCAGATTTTGGATGCCACGCCCCCTTCGCCCCCAATTTGGAAAAAACGCATTTCAAATACTAGAGACTAGATATTCATTATTTACTCTGAAAATTTCATGAAGATCATGCATCTAGAAATGGAGAGTTATAAGCGTTCAAAGTATAGCCCAACCCATCCCCCAGCCACAACAGCAACGAGCCGTCTCAATTAGAGCTTTTTTACTTGTTGTAAACTAACGTATTAGGAAAAGAAGAAAGAAAACAATTTTTTGTTTAGTTTATTTAAGCATTTGTGATCTTTGATAAATTTTATGTTGGTATTTGAATTGAATTTACGTTATATTTTAATTTTAATTTTTTTCTTGAATAAAAAAGTTTTCTTTCCGTATTTTAATATTATTATTATTATTATAATTTTTTTTTTGGTTGATCAGACCTTTCTTTTTTCGAACGTTTCATTGATGCGTCTTAATTTCTCGGTTCCGTCCCGAACAACTAGACATTATCGTCCGCTTCATTTACCTATTTGCACTACGGATTATTCTTTGCATAGTGCGTTTCATGTTCTTTGTGTTAATTTTAATAAATATTATCACGTATTTTCCTTAGAATTCTCTCTTCCTAAAATTAAATCGTTGCTTTTAGCGCACTTTAGGGAAATCACTCGCAATTCACAAGCATAAGCTACGTTATGTTGCTATTGCTGCTTGCAGTGATTTCTCAATTCCTATAAAATATTCTATATTACAGCTCTACTTTGATCTATCTTTCAATCATGTTAATATATTCCTTGTTTCTTTACTAATTTTTATCTTACTTTAATTAATTTATTTTTTTATTTTGATTTATTTGTATTATTTTTTTGTTATTTTTTGTTGAAAATGTAACTGAAAGCATTAACATAAGCAAACATGTAATCTGGCATCACCATACAAAGAATGTAATTAACATTCTATTCTGTTTCACTCTTTATTAAACCACTAACCGAATCACATCGTTTCACTCTCGTGGGTATTGCAACGCAAAGTCAAATTACCCAACATTGGTTATGGGCCCAGAGTAATCGCTATTCGGTTTAAAAATATAAAAGTATTTAAGAGTCGTTTTTAATTTTGCTTAGTGGTCAATAGTTAATATCGAGTGCGAATTAACGAGGAATTGCAAGCAAAATGAACATGTCGTACCAAATTGAAAAGCTTGATGAAAGTAATTACGGCGTGTGGCATATGGCCATGGAAAGTGTACTAGAGATGGCCGACTTATGGGAAGTTGTCTGTGGAAGATATGAGGGTCAAGATGATGCAGCAGCCGCAAAATGGCTTAAGGATGATAAGAAGGCAAGAGCATATATAACCCTAAACGTAAAGCCATCTCAGTTGATGCATATTAAAAGGTGCACAACAGCCGAAGAAATCTGGAAAAAACTCAAAGAGTTACACATGCCAGTTGGACCGATTCAAAAGGTGCAAGCATATCAGAAGCTGATTCGATTAAGCATGCAGCAGGGAGATGACATCGTCACTTATATCAATTCATTTGTGGAAATAATTGATAAATTGGCAGAGCTAGATATAACTCTAAACGACGAGTTAAAGGTAATTATGCTACTGAGCAGTTTACCAGATACGTGGGAGAGCTTTATAGTAGCTATAGTTACGCGCGATGAGTTGCCAAAATTTGATGCTGTAAAAATCAAATTAATAGAAGAAGGAAATGAAAGCAGGAAATTATATAGTTTTGAGGTTTAACCGGCAAAACCCGAATTATATGTTCCAATTGATTTCATTATGGCATACCGTTTTTAAAGCGTGTTTTATCTTATTACTCAGATATATCTAAAGATTTAGCATAGTCCCAATTTCAATTGTTGGGCTACGGGGGAGGGAGGTGTGACTGTTTGCTTAGCTGTTTCAAATTGCTGGATTATCGTGTAAGAGAACTGCGGCGGATTAGTATCTGTGATTGTGTCTGTATCTTCATCTTGATCCATGTTGCCGGCTTTGTAAATGCAGTTTTTGGCAAAATTGCTTTTAAACTGTGGCGTTACAAGCGGCAAGGAGAACAGATTGTCATCAGGATCGTACAATTCATTGCATCGCCTCTTTAGTGGCGATTGACATGCAGTCGTAGTGGTAGGTATTGTTGTTGTTGTTGCTTTGGTTGGGTTTTCAATTGGGCCTGGGATAGGCAGTTCATGGGTAATAGCGGTGGCACACTAGTCAGCCATCTTTGGACCATGAACTTATTGGCTGCTTCCTCTGATGTTGTTGCTGAAGCTTTGGCTGTTGCTGTAGTTGCTGGTACTCGTGCTGTTGTTGACGATGCTGTTGAAGGTGGTGTTGTTGTAGCTGGCGCTGTTGCTATTGTTGTTGCTGGTGGTGGTGGTATTGGAGCGGTAGGGTGTGACTGAGGTGGAGGGCTTTGTGCTTGTAGTATTAGTTTTCTTCTAGCAGGTATGCTAGATTTATTTCTCATGCAAGTTGAATCTTGCTGCGTCAGAGGCTGATGTAGCTGTTGTTTATGTTGCTATTGCTGTTGCTGTTTCTGTTGTTTGGGGCATTTTGCGCAGATATGTCTTTGTGCTTTCTCTTTGGGCTCTTACATGGATTATGCTTTTGTTTTTATGCTTGGGCTGTATACATGAAATGTTGCCGTTTGTTACGGCATTAGTCATAGGGGGATTAGTAATTGTTGTTGTTGTTGTGTGAGAGGATGCATTTTCAGTTTCTTTTTCTCTATGTTCGGTTCGCTGCTGCTGTTGTTGTTACAAGCTTATCGAACATCATTTCTTCGGCCAGCGCTAGGTTATCGGCGCCGATATGTCCGAATCTGTCTGGGACAGTAGGGACACTATTAACTCACCGCTTTTATTTTTAGCAGTCTTGTCATCTGGTGCATTTATGGCAGTCATATTGTGGCTTCTTGAGAGGTCGTCCATCTTGAGTAAAATCGCCATAGAGTCATCAGAGTCGTCTGAGAGGTGCATTTTGCAGTCCATGTGGCCACCAATATGTATATGTGATCCATTGGAGGGCGTCTTGTCGTCGTCTGATCTCGGCATTTTAATTACTTAAATGTTTTATTTACTTTTACTTTTGTATTAAAAATTAATTTTTTTTGTAACTTTGCTTTTTTTAAACTTATTTCTTTTTCAACTATTTTTTTTTTTTTTTAATAGGTGAGCACCACTTGCCTCCCAGTTTAGCACTGGCAGTTACATAATTCAATTTAACATTACAATCTAGCAACATTTTAAATTTGATTTACAGCAGGCGCTTTTAACATTACGAGGGCCATTTAACGTTCTGGCACCTCTTGTCATTCTATCGATGTTAACTAAAACTATCGATATTGGGAACCATATTGATAGACTAGATGGCAACACCGACACGATCATTCGCCGGCGGCCATATTTGCATGTGAGTATATATTTTTATACCCTGAGCCCATTGAAAATGGGAAATCAGGGTATAATGGTTTTGTTAAAAGTATGTAACAGGTAGAAGGAGGCGTGGCAGACCCCACAAAGTATATATATTCTTGATCAGGGTGACGAGAAAAGTTGATATAGCCATGTCCGTCTGTCCGTCCGTCCGTCCGTCCGTCCGTCCGTCCGTCCGTATGTATGAACGCGTCGATTTCCGAAGATACAAAAGCTAGAGAGTTCATTCTTTTTGTGTTAGGTCCGTATATTGCACGCGCAGTACGAGTTTGTTTCCGAAATTCGATAACTTGTATATTTGCCAAGCTATCGATAAACGAATTTATCGGGAACCAGTTATAAAATTCTAGCTAATTCATCTTTAGAGTTAGAGTCTTGCAGTCTTCTGCATATATATAGATACTAATTTAGTACAATTTCGGTTTTTGTCAGATTTTGGATTCCGATCCCCACTTCGCCCCACCACCCACAAATATGAAAAAAATTCATTTCAAATACTAGAGACATGCAGTTTGGTTTAGCATATAGATATGAATATCATAATCATAATCTGAAAATATCAATACGATTCTCCATCTAGAAACAGAATTATTAATCATCAAAGTTTTCTCATCAAAACCCATGCGGCGCAGCAGCAAAGCAGCGAGACAGCAAGACGCTTGCAATGCTTACACACATGCATACACACATACATGCATGCACGCGTAGATCAATGTCTACATATGTGTGCGTGTGGTTTTGCATGAGTGTAGAAACGAATCGAATAATTCTTGGAATATTATTCGTTCGAAGAAGGGCTCAGGGGATATCGTAGTCGAGCAGTCTCGACTATAGCTTTCTTACTTGTTGTCAATGAATTTAAGCTTATTAGAAAACTGTATTAATATTAAACTAATTAAAACTAACAATAATATTTTATTTTTCCTAATTCTATTTTCAGCTTCTTTTGGATCACTGGACTGGACATGGGCAGCGTTGGACCTCTTATTGAGCGGACTGTGCAGAAACTTCTCACACACACACACACATGTGTGTGCATATATGTATGTAAGTAGAATTATTCATTCATCTTATGCTAATCCAAGTGTCCACTATGTATTTTAGCGGAGCAGTTTGGATTGTTGTCATCGTGAATCGCATCCGTGTCGGCTGTCTCACATACAACCTTGGTGTTGTATGTATAGAGAGCATGCCGATGCGGAGCCGCTCCAATTGGCGAAGACCAAGCAGATCTTCTAGTCCAGATTGCGGGCTCGTGCAGAGCCAGTGTCTGTGAGGCGGTGAGTAGGCCGTCCATATCGGCCCAATTTGCATATTCTGATTAATCTTCTTCTTTCTCTTATTTGCATATATGCAGCTATTGTCATCGATGCTGTCGTTGCCTCCGGAGGGCGCAACGGGTGGAAGCGCCTTGCCATGTGGATACGCAAAGGCCGCAACAGGCGCCTGGAGTAGACACGCAGCGCGCGCGTAACAGGCCACGCCTGAAGGTCGAGCGTGCACGCCAAGAGCACGATTTGTGTAGGCGAAATCATCAGGGCCTCCATGAGTGACCAGCAGAGGAGTTGGTCACTTTGTCGTGTGCCATTTGAGTGTCGCAGCCTACGCACGTCCAGAGTATTCGCAGGTAAGTGCGGCTGCTGCTGCTGCTCTTGCTCAGGCTCAGGCTCGTCGTCATCGATTATGCGCTCCAGACTGACCCTTATTCTTTTCAGCCCATCATCCAGCAGTGTCTCTTGGCTGGCTGCGGCAGCTAGAGACAATTGCGGGCGTTGCAACATCATTGGCAGTGACGCGTTAGTTGTTGTAATGGCCACTGCTGTCATTGCTGCTGTTGTTGTTGACGCCACAGTCACAGTTGCTGTTAGAGCTGCTGGTCTCACTGCCAGTGGCATTGTTGATGCTGTTGTCGATGGTGAGTTGTCATCTAATTGTTCGTTGTATTATAATATTTTTAATTGATATTGGTTGCCCTTGCACCAATTTAATAGCTTCTGCTCTGTTCATCTTCCCGTCCCGATAGTCTCTTCTATACCAGTTGATTAGAGTTTCGCCGAATTTGCTTGGTGGTGGTCTGTATCGTGCCTCTTGGTGTCGTCTGGCTTGCATCTCTGCCTCCCTGGCAGCCTCTCGTCTTTCTTCTTCTTCACCTTCCAGTCGTAGTAGCGTTGGCAGCAGATCATTGGTTTCGTCTATTGGCCAGCCATTGTTGTTGTTGTTAGTGTTGTTGCTGTTAGTGTTAGTGTTATTGTTATTGTTATTGTTGCTGTTAGTCGCTGCCTGTGCAATAGTTGTTTGCAGTGGGCGTATATGGCGTTGCAGCTGCCATATAGCGTGGCCTCTGCAGTCGCTGTGGCTCATAGGCATTTGTTATTATTCTGCGTGCTGCTTGATTGTTGTGAGCATGCGAAGCGATTGCTTGCCTGTTCAAATGCTTCATTGATTTTAGTAAATCCATATTTTAGATTCATTGTAGCATTGCGTGTAAGCCAAGGTACATTAAATGCTTTCCTCATTATTGTGTTTTGCATGCTTTGTATGCGTAGTACTTGCGTATCGTATGTGAGTGCTCCCCATACTGGCATCCCATATTGCCATATTGGCATGAGTAATTGTTTTATTAAAACAGCCTTGCAGTTATTTGCCAGTTGACTCTTATGACCTAGTAGCCAGTCCAGTTTCGCTGCTCTCGTCTTTATATTTACTCTCAGTCGTGCAATATGCTGGTTCATATTGAGCTTTCTAGGATTACACCAAGATATGTGTGTGAGGTCTTGTGAGGTACTTTAGGCGTTCTAAGCATTAGTCTTTACGATATTTAAGTTTATAGCCCATTTTTTTGCCCATATCTCAAACTCCAATAGCCTTGCATAAATGGGTAGTTCAGCTGCGCACATAATAACTGTGTCGTCTGCAAATGTTGATAGCAGCCACTGTTCTTGTGGTTGCTGTTGGTGATGCCAACGTGGAAGACCAACTTGGTTTCTTTGCATGTAGGAAGGGAGGGGCATATCTGATGAATAGATTGTATAGAGGATAGGCCCCAGCACACTGCCTGCGGCACAGCAGCAGACACTCGACCCATTCTAGACATTGTGTGATTACAATTGACTGCAAATGTCCTATCTTTCAAATAGCTATCCAATATATTAAAAAGATTCAATGACAAAAAGTTTAGCAAAGGCAGAGATGAGACTGATTGCACGATAGGATTTGACTTCCGAATATGTTTTGCCTGGCTTCAGTATTATTGTGATAACAGCGTGTTTCCACTTGCTAGGAAAGTGGCCAGTTCTTAGCATCGAATTATAAATTAATAAAAGATATAAAAGTGCTCGCTAAAAAGCTCGATGATTGTTATTGGCCTGATGGGATGCGTCTGTTGATTATGCTGTTGGTTAAACAGTCTCAGCTCATTAGATATTGTTGCTCTCTCTTCCGGCGTGTTGGCAAGTTTGGGTGAGAATCTTTCCTCTAAATGTGCAGCAAATGCTTCCGCTTTCTCAACTGTTGTTTTTGTCCATTGTTGCTGGCTTCTTGTTGCTCCTTTCGAGGATGCGCTGTTCAAGCATACTGGATAATTTGGTTGAGGTTACCTTTTAATGCCTTTAGTAAGTCGCCATAACTTTCTCATGCTATATTGATCAGTCGTATCGATGCCTTCAAATAGTTTATTGATGTTTTGGTTTCTTAGCTTCCATATAGCCTTTTTGAGTCTATTTTGTGCCGCTCTATACTGGATTCTAGCCTCTGTGGTGCGTGTAGCTATAAAAACTCTTTTGCAGTGTTTTTCCATTCGAGTAGCGACCTGGTATGTTCATCCAGTGCAGATATTGGATGATGGCCACGATATCGTCGACCATTTTGGTGGCTGCCATTACGAGTTGTGTTGTTGTTGTTGTTGTTGTTGTTGCTGTTGCTGTTGCGAGTAGACAAAGTGACAGCCTCTTTGATGTTGCGCAGAATCACCTCAATGGCGTCATCAATGGCTGGATACAATTTCCGTATTTAGATGGATTCGCCTCTCGAGTGTATCTTGGAATTGCCTAACTCTTACATCTGGTACCTTTAGACGACAGCCGCTGCCTGTTGGGCCCTCTGCTCGATTATGATGTTAACTGGTATGCAGATCCAATATAAGTGGTAGATGATCCGAATCCAGATCCGTCGTAGATGTGATATTCATATGTATGCCATTCATGTTGCCATAGATGGCAAAACCAATGGCTCATGGCGTTTCCAGTTGCAAGAATATTGTAACGTCTGCGTGAATGGATTGCCTCGTATATTGCCTTGCCTCTCTGGCAATAGCGTGGATTGCCCCACCACGAATGCTTGGCATTCCAATCACCTCAGAGAATAAAGTTTCTTGCGTTCCACCCCGACAAGCTGTCAAAGTGACTGAGAAGCTTTTTGAAATGATTCACAGACCATTTCAATGAAGGCGGACAATATATTGGTGCTACAATTATAATATCTTTTTTATTTTCTTTTTCAGGTAACAGTGCAATCGCTGATTGGCTGAAGGACGGCATGTTTGACATCTGTGCGGACGAGGATTGCAGCTCCGCCCCTTTTATATGAATTAGTGATTAGTGGCAATGGATTAGGATTAGTGGTAAGTTTAAAACAGTAGAGCTTTGTGGTATTCTAACTTCAGTGCTCATCATTAATTGGATTTCTTCTCGTTTAATAAACAGCTCAATCTCGTGTATTTTCTTGCTCACGCCACTCGCGTTCCACAAGGCAATTTTGAAAGAGTTGCCGTTTTGGGTACTGTGTGAGTGAATGGCGGCAGTGCTATGGCCGTTGCTATGCTGTTGGGACATAAGTGGTACCAATTGCAGAAATGCATTGAACAGCTGGTCCATTTTTGTCTCCATGCGACTGAACAGTGCCATGTTCAGCTCAAGTGCCTGCAGCAGAGACTTTGCTGGATCTGATGGAGCTGCTTCAGTTGCTGGTGCAGGTATCTGTTCCCGTTTGCACTGGCATTCTTCTCGCAACTTTTGCTGCAGCTTGTCCAGATGACTTTCAGCTGGATTGTGTGCTTGCCGGTCTTCATTGGTTGGAGTTGTTACTGTGCTGTCTCGCTGTGCTGCATTCCTTGTCGTTCTTGTTGCTGGCTTCGCTGCTCTCCGTTGCGCTTGAGAGTGGCGTCGGCTGCCTCGTACGCTGTACGAAATGTATGGCAGCTTGTATAGAACTTTTATTCTGGATGCTGCTGTCGTCCGAGCCAAAGCTGGAGCTAGAGCTGGAGTTCGTGCTAGAGCTGTAGCTGCGGCTTGAGCTTTAGCTTCAGCTGCTGCTCTTGATGCACTGGCTGCATATGGATGTGGTAGTTTATATTGCTGCTGATGTCTGTGCTGCTGTTGTTTGTCAGCATGTAGGCTAGAGTTTCGAGCTATTGTTATACCCTGAACCCATTGAAAATGGGAATTCAGGGTATAATGGTTTTGTGAAAATGTATGTAACAGGCAGAAGGAGACGTCGCAGACCCCATAAAGTATAAATATTCTTTATCAGCATAAAAAAATAAGTTGATTGAGCCCTGTCCGTCTGTCCGTCCGTATGAACGTCGAGATTTCGGAAACTACAAAAGCTAGAGAGCTGAAATTTCACATGAACACTCGTATGTTAGCTACGCAGTACGAGTTTATTTTGTTTTTTCGATAACTCATCCCATTCGAAAATACGTTTCCATTTTTTTATGTTTTTTGAGCATAACTTCTACACCGTTTTTACGAAAGACTTTAAATTTGTAAATTTAGATAGATATTAGAATATCTCCCTCCCCCCCCCCCTCCCTTCGCCCCCAATTTCAAATACTAGAGACTTGAAATTCGGCACATAGTTACATTTAGACACTCTTAATCTACTCTGAAAATTTCATTAAGATCATCCATTTAGAAATGGAGTTATAAGCGTTCAAAGTATAGCCCAACCCACCCCCAAGCCACGGCAGCAACTGCGCGGTTAGCAGAGCGCGCGCCTATACGTGCGTAAAGAAGAAGAGTATCACCTTTTTTTGGGTTCAGGGTATCTCGTAGTCGAGCCGTCTCGACTAGAGCCTTCTTACTTGTTATACCCTGAGACCATTGAAAATGGGAAATCAGGGTATAATGGTTTTGTTAAAAGTATGTAACAGACAGAAGGAGGCGTGGCAGACCCCACAAAGTATATATATTCTTGATCAGGGTGACGAGAAAAGTTGATATTGCCATGTCCGTCTGTCCGTCCGTCCGTCCGTATGTATGAACTCGTCGATTTCCGAAGATACAAACGCTAGAGAGTTCATTCTTTTTGTGTTAGGTTCGTATATTGCACGCGCAGTACGAGTTTGTTTCAGAAATTCGATAACTTGTATATTTGCAAAGTTATCGATAAACGAATTTATCGGGAACCAGTTATAAAATTCTAGCTAATTCATGTTTAGAGTTAGAGTCTCCAAATCTTCTGCATATATATAGATACTAATTTAATACAATTTCGATTTTTGTCAGATTTTGGATTCCAATCACCACTTCGCCCCACCACCCCATAATATGAAAAAAATGCATTTCAAATACTAGAGACATGCAGTTTGGTTTAGCATATAGATATGAATATCATAGTAATAATCTGAAGATATCAATACGATTGTCCATCTAGAAACAGAATTATTAATCATCAAAGTTTTCTCATCAAAATCCATGCGTCGCAGCAGCAAAGCAACGAGACAGCAAGACTCTTGCAATGCTTACACACATGCATACACGCATACTTGCAAACAAGCGTAGATCAGTGTCTATGTGTGCGTGTGGTTTTGCATGCGTGCAGAAACGAATCGAACAATTCTTGGAATATTATTCGTTCGAAGAAAGGCTCAGGGGATTTCGTAGTCGAGCAGTCTCGACTACAGCTTTCTTACTTGTTTTTGAACTATGTTTGCTGGCTTTGATGGTTTGTATTTAAATTAGCATTAGTTGTGTAAGTTTGTATCTAGCCATTTTGTGTTCGGGGCAGCCTTTGTAGCTATTGATGTGTTCGCCATTGCAATTGGCGCATTTTGGGGCCATCTGTCTAGGCTTGTTGCAGGCAACAGAGGGACTTCATGCAGCGAAATGGACGTCTACAATAATTTTTAGTGTGCCCATAGGCCTGACAGCGGTGGCATTGGGCTGGATCAATCGGCTTTGCTTCCGTTCAAAACGCACAGACTGGCCGCCTAACTCTTTCAACTCAATGATCTTGAAGTGGCTGCCATCTATTGTGGCTGCAGCTCCAGCTCAAAGAGATTAAGCGACTTGCCCGTGAAACGGTGGCTAACATTGCGAATGAATTTGACTGTATAACCTAATTCAGTCAATTTGTGTTTTATCCATTCACATGGAGTCGAGTGATGTGCATGCATTATCACTCTTAACCCTTTTTGGCTGCGTGATTGCAGTTGTTTTTGTTGTAAATTTCCCTACAGATGGATTCTTTTTAAATTTATCTAAGACTGGCATTATTTGCTTAGCTGTTTCAAATTGATGGATTATCGTGTTAGAGGACTGCGGCTGATTAGTATCTGTGATTGTGTCTGTATCTTCATCTTTATCCATGGCCTGTTGCCGGCTTTGTAAAAGCAGTTTTTTGACAAAATTGCTTTTAAACTGTGGCGTTACAAGCGGCAAGGAGAAAAGATTGTCATCAGGATCGTCCAATTCAGTACATCGCCTCTTTAGTGGCGATTGGCATGCAGTCGTAGGCTAGGTATTGTTGTTGTTGTTGCTTTGGTTGTGTTTTCAATTGGGCCTGGGATAGGCAGTTCGTGGGCTTATAGCGGTGGCACACTAGTCAGCCATCTTTGGACCATGAACTTATTTCCTGCTTCCGCTGATGTTGTTGCTGAAGCTTTGGCTGTTGCTGTAGTTGCTGGTATTTGTGCTGTTGTTGTTGATGATGCTGTTGTTGATGATGCTGTTGAAGGTGGTGCTGTTGTAGCTGGCGCTGTTGCAGCTGGCGCTGTTGCTATTGTTGTTGCTGTTGGTGGTGGTATTGACTGAGCTGGAGGGCTTTGTGATTGTAGTATTAGTTTTCTTCTAGCAGGTATGCTAGCTTCATTTCTCATGCAAGTTGCATCTTGCTGCGTCAGAGGCTGGTGTCACTATTGTTTATATTGCTGTTTCTGTTGTTGTCTATCAGCAAATTGGGCATTTGACAATTTCCTTATGTATTATGTTTTGTCAATTATATCGTGTGGTGTGTGGGAGAATTGAATTTGATACGACTGTGTTTAATTTATGTTTTAATGGCAAGCTGTTACGGCTGTTGTTATTGGCATTGGTATTGGTATTAGTGGCTAGTGCTTTAGTCTTTAAGTGTGTGTGAGTGCATTTGGATGCTGGAGTGGCTGAGTTGTTTGGGGCATTTTGCGCAGATATGTCTTTGTGCTTTCTCTTAGGGCATTTGCATGGATTATGCTTTCGTTTTTATGCTTGGGCTGTATACATGAAATGTTGCCGTTTGTTACGGCATTAGTCATAGGAGGATTAGTAATTGTTGTTGTTGTTTTGTGAGAGGATGCATTTTCTGTTTCTTTTTCTCTATGTTCGGTTCTCTGCTGCTGCTGCTGTTGTTGTTGCAGCTGTTGGCAGCTTGATGTTTCGTTTGGCGGCACTTTTGTCATCTTTACTAGCTTATCGAACGAGACCATTTCTTCGGCCAGCGCTAGGTTACCGGCGCCATCATGTGTGACGTTAAAGCAGGGCCTAGTCGATATGTCCGAATCTGTCTGGGACAGTAGGGACACTATTAACTCACCGCTTTTATTTTTAGCAGTCTTGTCATCTGGTCCATTTATGGCAGTCATATTGTGGCTTCTTGAGAGATCGTCCATCTTGAGTAAAATCGCCATAGAGTCATCAGAGCCGTCTGAGAGGTGCATTTTGCAGTATGTGGTCACCAATAAGTATATGTGATGCATTGGAGGGCGTCTTGTCGTCTGATCTCGGCATTTTAATTACTTAAATGTTTTATTTACTTTTACTTTTGTATTAAAAATTAATATTTTTTTGAACTTTCTTTTTTTTTTTTAACTTATTTCTTTTTCAACTATTTTTTTTTTTTTTTTTTAATAGGTGAGCTCTGTTGAGCACCACTTGCCTCCCAGTTTAGCACTGGCAGTTACCACTAACCACTATGGTTAGTGCAGTTACTTTATTCAATTTAACATTACAATCTCGCAATATTTTAAATTTGATTTACAGCAGGCGCTTTTAACATTACAGAGGGCCATTTAACATTCTGGCACCTCTTGTCATTCTATCGATGTTAACTAAACCTATCGATATTGGGAACCATATTGATAGACTAGGTGGCAACACCGACACGATCATTCGCCGGCGGCCATATTTGCATGTGAGTATACATTTTTGTCAATGAATTTAAGCTTATTAGAAAACGATATTAATATTAAACTAATTAAAACTAACAATAATATTTTATTTTTCCTAATTCTATTTTCAGCTTCTTTTGGATCACTGGACTGGACATGGGCAGCGTTGGACCTCATATTGGGCGGACTGTGCAGAAAATTCTCACACACACACACATGTGTGTGCATATATGTATGTAAGTAGAATTATTCATTCATCTTATGCTAATCCAAGTGTCCACTATGTATTTTAGCGGAGCAGTTTGGATCGTTGTCATCGTGAATCGCATCCGTGTCGGCTGTCTCGCATACAACCTTGGTGTTGTATGTATAGAGAGCATGCCGATGCGGAGCCGCTCCAATTGGCGAAGACCAAGCAGATCTTCTAGTCCAGATTGCGGGCTCGTGCAGAGCCAGTGTCTGTGAGGCTGTGAGTAGGCCGTCCATATCGGCCCAATTTGCATATTCTGATTAATCTTCTTTCTCTTATTTGCATATGTGCTGCTATTGTCATCGATGCTGTCGTTGCCTCCGGAGGGCGCAACGGGTGGAAGCGCCTTGCATGTGGATACGCAAAGGCCGCAACAGGCGCCTGGAGTAGACACGCAGCGTGCGCTTAACAGGCCACGCCTGGAGGTCGAGCGTGCACGCCAAGAGCACGATTTGTGTAGGCGAACTCATCGGGGCCGCCATGAGTGACCAGCAGAGGAGTTGGTCACTCAGTCGTGTGCCATTTAAGTGTCGCCGCCTACACGCCCAGAGAATTCGCAGGTAAGTGCGGCTGCTGCTGCTGCTCTTGCTCAGGCTCAGGCTCGTCGTCATCGATTATGCGCTCCAGACTGACCCTTATTCTTTTGTTAGTTGTAATGGCCACTGCTGTCATTGCTGCTGTTGTTGTTGACGCCAATGCACTCGCTGTTGGCTCTGTTGTTGCCACAGTCGATTTAAGAGGCACTGCTGTCGTCGTCGTCGCTGGAATCGATGTCATATATTCAGGAGTCGCTGCTGTTGTTGTTGCAGCCGCAGATGCTGCCATCGCCGTTGGAGTTGCCGCTAGTTGCGCCACAGCTGGTGCTGTCATCGTCGTCGTCGTTGGAGTTGCTGCTGTCGCCGTTGGCTTTGCTACGACCGCCGCCTTTCAGCTTTGTATGCAAGCATAAAGAATTGCACTCTGTATTGTGTTTCTCAACCTTTACAGCTGTCTAGCAGCTTAAAGGAGAGGAAAACAATGGTCAGGGTATCTTTTCATTTTCATTAATGTTATCATTTACATTTTTTGAAAATTTAATGGAACCTTAAAATTAACTTAAATATAAGAATTAATATTAACAAAAATGAGATCTTTTTATTTTAATTTAAAAATATAAAATTATTTTTTAATAGCAGCTAATATAGCATTAAATGTATATTCGAAGTTTTGTAGTTTCATTGGTTTGTATAGGGTAAATATTTTTAAATTTAGGGGGGGAAGGGTCGGGACAGTGTCTTATGAGCTTCCTTAACTTAATTATACCACTAACCATACAACACATAGACTGGACAACTAGAACAAAATTTTTTCACGCATGAAAATATGAGCGAATTGCCGCCCAACTTCGTATTTGTTCGGTTTGGGCAATTCGAGCTCGGGCAGTCAAAATTTGAAACGACGTATTCATTACGCTGCCAGCGTTCGACCGGCACGGTCATATTTTCATATGAGCACATCCTATGTGCTATTTTTCTTTACTCTCCCTCTCTCTTTTTTCTCTCTCTCTCTCTTTCTCTCTATGCGAGCACAAGCCAGCAGCTCACAAAAATTGAAATTTGTTCGCGAGTGGCAATTCGCGACGATCCTATCTGCCCTTCTTAGTAAGAGAATGCCGACTCTTAAACGGTTTTGCCATGCTCATGCAAAATTTTAGTGTTTTCGTGATCATTTTTGGGAAGGGTATGAAAGCGCTGATGTGCATCAGTATAATTTTTTTGCGATGAGCATGCACACACACATTTACAATATCTTGCTACATGTATGAGCATTTATGTGACTGTTGCGAAACTATTGCTGCCTGTGGCAATTGTAGGGCCCAACATTTGCAGTTTGTTTTCTTGTTATACTACAATTGCCACAGGCAGCAATAGTTTCGCTCACAGTCACATAAATGCTCATACATGTAGCAAGATATTGTAAATGTGTGTGTGCATGCTCATCGCAAAAAAATTATACTGATGCACATCAGCGCTTTCATACCCTTCCCAAAAATGATCACGAAAACACTAAAATTTTGCATGAGCATGGCAAAGCCGTTTAAGAGTTCGGCATTCTCTTACTAAGAAGGGCAGATAGGATCGTCGCGAATTGCCACTCGCGAACAAATTTCAATTTTTGTGAGCTGCTGGCTTGTGCTCGCATAGAGAGAGAGAGAGAGAGAGAGAGAAAAAAGAGAGAGGGAGAGTAAAGAAAAATAGCACATAGGATGTGCTCATATGAAAATATGACCGTGCCGGTCGAACGCTGGCAGCGTAATGAATACGTCGTTTCAAATTTTGACTGCCCGAGCTCGAATTGCCCAAACCGAACAAATACGAAGTTGGGCGGCAATTCGCTCATATTTTCATGCGTGAAAAAATTTTGTTCTAGTTGTCCAGTCTATGTGTTGTATGGTTAGTGATTATACTATATCGAATTATATTTTCCTTTGTTGGCGATTTCGTCTAGTGGTGGCGTAGTTTGTTTTGATGTTGGGCTGGTTGATCTTATTGTTTTGGATGGAGGTGACTGACTTCTTTTTTTATTTTGTTTGAAGAGTTATGGAAACTGTCAATTAGAGTTTGAGAGATAAGTGTTTTGTTCTTTTAGTTATTAAATAAAATTTTATTTACTGTTTATTTGCTTTCAGGAGTTGTTATTATTTAGTTATTTTTATACCCTGAGCCCATTGAAAATGGGAAATCAGGGTATAATGGTTTTGTTAAAAGTATGTAACAGGCAGAAGGAGGCGTGGCAGACCCCACAAAGTATATATATTCTTGATCAGGGTGACGAGAAAAGTTGATATAGCCATGTCCGTCTGTCCGTCCGTCCGTCCGTCCGTCCGTCCGTCCGTCCGTATGTATGAACGCGTCGATTTCCGAAGATACAAAAGCTAGAGAGTTCATTCTTTTTGTGTTAGGTTCATATATTGCACGCGCAGTACGAGTTTGTTTCAGAAATTCGATAACTTGTATATTTGGGAAGTTATCGATAAACGAATTTATCGGGAACTAGTTATAAAATTCTAGCTAATTCATCTTTAGAGTTAGAGTCTCCAAGTCTTCTGCATATATATAGATACTAATTTGATACAATTTCGGTTTTTGTCAGATTTTGGATTACGGTCCCCACTTCGCCCCACCACCCCCAAATATGAAAAAAATGCATTTCAAATACTAGAGACATGCAGTTTGGTTTAGCATATAGATATGAATATCATAATCATAATCTAAAGATATCAATACGATTGTCCATCTAGAAACAGAATTATTAATCATCAAAGTTTTCTCATCAAAATCCATGCGGCGCAGCAACAAAGACAGAGAGAGACAGCAAGACGCTTGCAATGCTTGCAATATTTTTCGTTCGAAGAAGGGCTCAGGGGATTTCGTAGTCGAGCAGTCTCGACTACAGCTTTCTTACTTGTTATTTATTTTGCAGGTTTCTGGTGGTTTGGGCTGGATTGACTTGTTATTACTATTTTGGTAAGTATAGTTATTTGTGTTTATTCGGCCGCCGGTGGCGGCGGGTGCAGCAACGTCAGCGGTTTCGCATGACCGTTGCTGAGGCCGCGGATCGGTTTCCGATGTTGCAACTTCTAAATGCGGAGTGGGGAGGCAGAGAGTGGTTCTATTGGCGTTGTTGGTGCGCAATTATGCTCTTTTTGATATTTGAGTAGAGTGGCATAGTCGAAGGGCATGGGGAAGCTTGGCGTTGGCTGGTGTTAACTTATATGTATGCATAGGGCATATATTAAGATGTATTTCAATAATTCTGCTCGGTATGTATGTTTATACATAGCGAAAAAGTGCGCATTTAGTATACACTGTCATACACTGAGCATATGACGCATTTATATGTAGAATACTCTACATTGCATTGGGTATTATTTTAAGATATGACGTAATATATGTAGTCATTTAATGAAAGTGTTAATATTAAAGAAATTAATATTAATTTTGGTTTTTATACCCTGAACCCATTGAAAATGGGAATTCAGGGTATAATGGTTTTGTGAAAATGTATGTAACAGGCCGAAGGAGACGTCGCAGACCCCATAAAGTATATATATTCTTGATCAGCATAAAAAAATAAGTTGAATGAGCCCTGTCCGTCCGTCCGTCCGTCCGTATGAACGTCGAGATTTCGGAAACTACAAGAGCTAGAGAGCTGAAATTTCACATGAACATTCATATGTTAGCTACGCAGTACGAGTTTATTTTGTTTTTTCGATAGCTCATCCCATTTCCAAAAATTCGAAAATTCGTTTCAATTTTTTACGTTTTTTGGGCATAACTTCTACACCGTTTTAGTGAAAGACTTTAAATTTATATATTTAGATAGATATTATGATTACGCAGATTATGTATATTTCAGATTTTGGATGCCACGCCCCCTTCGCCCCCAATTTGGAAAAAACGCATTTCAAATACTAGAGACTTGAAATTTGGCACATAGATACATTTAGATATTCTTTATTTACTCTGAAAATTTCATGAAGATCATGCATCTAGAAATGGAGAGTTATAAGCGTTCAAAGTATAGCCCAACCCATCCCCCAGCCACAACAGCAACGAGCCGTCTCAATTAGAGCTTTTTTACTTGTTGTAAACTAACGTATTAGGAAAAGAAGAAAGAAAACAATTTTTTGTTTAGTTTATTTAAGCATTTGTGATCTTTGATAAATTTTATGTTGGTATTTGAATTGAATTTACGTTATATTTTAATTTTAATTTTTTTCTTGAATAAAAAAGTTTTCTTTCCGTATTTTAATATTATTATTATTATTATCATTTTTTTTTTGGTTGATCAGACCTTTCTTTTTTCGAACGTTTCATTGATGCGTCTTAATTTCTCGGTTCCGTCCCGAACAACTAGACATTATCGTCCGCTTCATTTACCTATTTGCACTACGGATTATTCTTTGCATAGTGCGTTTCATGTTCTTTGTGTTAATTTTAATAAATATTATCACGTATTTTCCTTAGAATTCTCTCTTCCTAAAATTAAATCGTTGCTTTTAGCGCACTTTAGGGAAATCACTCGCAATTCACAAGCATAAGCTACGTTATGTTGCTATTGCTGCTTGCAGTGATTTCTCAATTCCTATAAAATATTCTATATTACAGCTCTACTTTGATCTATCTTTCAATCATGTTAATATATTCCTTGTTTCTTTACTAATTTTTATCTTACTTTAATTAATTTATTTTTTTATTTTGATTTATTTGTATTATTTTTTTGTTATTTTTTGTTGAAAATGTAACTGAAAGCATTAACATAAGCAAACATGTAATCTGGCATCACCATACAAAGAATGTAATTAACATTCTATTCTGTTTCACTCTTTATTAAACCACTAACCGAATCACATCGTTTCACTCTCGTGGGTATTGCAACGCAAAGTCAAATTACCCAACATTGGTTATGGGCCCAGAGTAATCGCTATTCGGTTTAAAAATATAAAAGTATTTAAGAGTCGTTTTTAATTTTGCTTAGTGGTCAATAGTTAATATCGAGTGCGAATTAACGAGGAATTGCAAGCAAAATGAACATGTCGTACCAAATTGAAAAGCTTGATGAAAGTAATTACGGCGTGTGGCATATGGCCATGGAAAGTGTACTAGAGATGGCCGACTTATGGGAAGTTGTCTGTGGAAGATATGAGGGTCAAGATGATGCAGCAGCCGCAAAATGGCTTAAGGATGATAAGAAGGCAAGAGCATATATAACCCTAAACGTAAAGCCATCTCAGTTGATGCATATTAAAAGGTGCACAACAGCCGAAGAAATCTGGAAAAAACTCAAAGAGTTACACATGCCAGTTGGACCGATTCAAAAGGTGCAAGCATATCAGAAGCTGATTCGATTAAGCATGCAGCAGGGAGATGACATCGTCACTTATATCAATTCATTTGTGGAAATAATTGATAAATTGGCAGAGCTAGATATAACTCTAAACGACGAGTTAAAGGTAATTATGCTACTGAGCAGTTTACCAGATACGTGGAAGAGCTTTATAGTAGCTATAGTTACGCGCGATGAGTTGCCAAAATTTGATGCTGTAAAAATCAAATTAATAGAAGAAGGAAATGAAAGCAGGAAATTATATAGTTTTGAGGTTTAACCGGCAAAACCCGAATTATATGTTCCAATTGATTTCATTATGGCATACCGTTTTTAAAGCGTGTTTTATCTTATTACTCAGATATATCTAAAGATTTAGCATAGTCCCAATTTCAATTGTTGGGCTACGGGGGAGGGAGGTGTGACTGTTTGCTTAGCTGTTTCAAATTGCTGGATTATCGTGTAAGAGAACTGCGGCGGATTAGTATCTGTGATTGTGTCTGTATCTTCATCTTGATCCATGTTGCCGGCTTTGTAAATGCAGTTTTTGGCAAAATTGCTTTTAAACTGTGGCGTTACAAGCGGCAAGGAGAACAGATTGTCATCAGGATCGTACAATTCATTGCATCGCCTCTTTAGTGGCGATTGACATGCAGTCGTAGTGGTAGGTATTGTTGTTGTTGTTGCTTTGGTTGGGTTTTCAATTGGGCCTGGGATAGGCAGTTCATGGGTAATAGCGGTGGCACACTAGTCAGCCATCTTTGGACCATGAACTTATTGGCTGCTTCCTCTGATGTTGTTGCTGAAGCTTTGACTGTTGCTGTAGTTGCTGGTACTCGTGCTGTTGTTGACGATGCTGTTGAAGGTGGTGTTGTTGTAGCTGGCGCTGTTGCTATTGTTGTTGCTGGTGGTGGTGGTATTGGAGCGGTAGGGTGTGACTGAGGTGGAGGGCTTTGTGCTTGTAGTATTAGTTTTCTTCTAGCAGGTATGCTAGATTTATTTCTCATGCAAGTTGAATCTTGCTGCGTCAGAGGCTGGTGTAGCTGTTGTTTATGTTGCTATTGCTGTTGCTGTTTCTGTTGTTTGGGGCATTTTGCGCAGATATGTCTTTGTGCTTTCTCTTTGGGCTCTTACATGGATTATGCTTTTGTTTTTATGCTTGGGCTGTATACATGAAATGTTGCCGTTTGTTACGGCATTAGTCATAGGGAGATTAGTAATTGTTGTTGTTGTTGTGTGAGAGGATGCATTTTCAGTTTCTTTTTCTCTATGTTCGGTTCGCTGCTGCTGTTGTTGTTACAAGCTTATCGAACGACATCATTTCTTCGGCCAGCGCTAGGTTATCGGCGCCGATATGTCCGAATCTGTCTGGGACAGTAGGGACACTATTAACTCACCGCTTTTATTTTTAGCAGTCTTGTCATCTGGTGCATTTATGGCAGTCATATTGTGGCTTCTTGAGAGGTCGTCCATCTTGAGTAAAATCGCCATAGAGTCATCAGAGTCGTCTGAGAGGTGCATTTTGCAGTCCATGTGGCCACCAATACGTATATGTGATCCATTGGAGGGCGTCTTGTCGTCGTCTGATCTCGGCATTTTAATTACTTAAATGTTTTATTTACTTTTACTTTTGTATTAAAAATTAATTTTTTTTGTAACTTTGCTTTTTTTAAACTTATTTCTTTTTCAACTATTTTTTTTTTTTTTAATAGGTGAGCACCACTTGCCTCCCAGTTTAGCACTGGCAGTTACATAATTCAATTTAACATTACAATCTAGCAACATTTTAAATTTGATTTACAGCAGGCGCTTTTAACATTACGAGGGCCATTTAACGTTCTGGCACCTCTTGTCATTCTATCGATGTTAACTAAAACTATCGATATTGGGAACCATATTGATAGACTAGATGGCAACACCGACACGATCATTCGCCGGCGGCCATATTTGCATGTGAGTATACATTTTTGTCAATGAATTTAAGCTTATTAGAAAACGATATTAATATTAAACTAATTAAAACTAACAATAATATTTTATTTTTCCTAATTCTATTTTCAGCTTCTTTTGGATCACTGGACTGGACATGGGCAGCGTTGGACCTCATATTGGGCGGACTGTGCAGAAAATTCTCACACACACACACATGTGTGTGCATATATGTATGTAAGTAGAATTATTCATTCATCTTATGCTAATCCAAGTGTCCACTATGTATTTTAGCGGAGCAGTTTGGATCGTTGTCATCGTGAATCGCATCCGTGTCGGCTGTCTCACATACAACCTTGGTGTTGTATGTATAGAGAGCATGCCGATGCGGAGCCGCTCCAATTGGCGAAGACCAAGCAGATCTTCTAGTCCAGATTGCGGGCTCGTGCAGAGCCAGTGTCTGTGAGGCGGTGAGTAGGCCGTCCATATCGGCCCAATTTGCATATTCTGATTAATCTTCTTCTTTCTCTTATTTGCATATCTGCAGCTATTGTCATCGATGCTGTCGTTGCCTCCGGAGGGCGCAACGGGTGGAAGCGCCTTGCCATGTGGATACGCAAAGGCCGCAACAGGCGCCTGGAGTAGACACGCAGCGCGCGCGTAACAGGCCACGCCTGAAGGTCGAGCGTGCACGCCAAGAGCACGATTTGTGTAGGCGAAATCATCAGGGCCTCCATGAGTGACCAGCAGAGGAGTTGGTCACTTTGTCGTGTGCCAGCAGAGGAGTTGGTCACTTTGTCGTGTGCCATTTGAGTGTCGCAGCCTACGCACGTCCAGAGTATTCGCAGGTAAGTGCGGCTGCTGCTGCTGCTCTTGCTCAGGCTCAGGCTCGTCGTCATCGATTATGCGCTCCAGACTGACCCTTATTCTTTTCAGCCCATCATCCAGCAGTGTCTCTTGGCTGGCTGCGGCAGCTAGAGACAATTGCGGGCGTTGCAACATCATTGGCAGTGACGCGTTAGTTGTTGTAATGGCCACTGCTGTCATTGCTGCTGTTGTTGTTGACGCCACAGTCACAGTTGCTGTTAGAGCTGCTGGTCTCACTGCCAGTGGCATTGTTGATGCTGTTGTCGATGGTGAGTTGTCATCTAATTGTTCGTTGTATTATAATATTTTTAATTGATATTGGTTGCCCTTGCACCAATTTAATAGCTTCTGCTCTGTTCATCTTCCCGTCCCGATAGTCTCTTCTATACCAGTTGATTA
The DNA here is from genome assembly GCA_035045845.1 of Drosophila buzzatii. Taxonomy (NCBI): domain Eukaryota; kingdom Metazoa; phylum Arthropoda; class Insecta; order Diptera; family Drosophilidae; genus Drosophila; species Drosophila buzzatii. The sequence continues at coordinate 192,780 of JAWNOS010000128.1, read as the reverse complement.
GAGTTTCGCCGAATTTGCTTGGTGGTGGTCTGTATCGTGCCTCTTGCTGTCGTCTGGCTTGCATCTCTGCCTCCCTGGCAGCCTCTCGTCTTTCTTCTTCTTCACCTTCCAGTCGTAGTAGCGTTGGCAGCAGATCATTGGTTTCGTCTATTGGCCAGCCATTGTTGTTGTTGTTAGTGTTGTTGCTGTTAGTGTTAGTGTTATTGTTATTGTTATTGTTGCTGTTAGTCGCTGCCTGTGCAATAGTTGTTTGCAGTGGGCGTATATGGCGTTGCAGCTGCCATATAGCGTGGCCTCTGCAGTCGCTGTGGCTCATAGGCATTTGTTATTATTCTGCGTGCTGCTTGATTGTTGTGAGCATGCGAAGCGATTGCTTGCCTGTTCAAATGCTTCATTGATTTTAGTAAATCCATATTTTAGATTCATTGTAGCATTGCGTGTAAGCCAAGGTACATTAAATGCTTTCCTCATTATTGTGTTTTGCATGCTTTGTATGCGTAGTACTTGCGTATCGTATGTGAGTGCTCCCCATACTGGCATCCCATATTGCCATATTGGCATGAGTAATTGTTTTATTAAAACAGCCTTGCAGTTATTTGCCAGTTGACTCTTATGACCTAGTAGCCAGTCCAGTTTCGCTGCTCTCGTCTTTATATTTACTCTCAGTCGTGCAATATGCTGGTTCATATTGAGCTTTCTAGGATTACACCAAGATATGTGTGTGAGGTCTTGTGAGGTATTTCTTGGCCAAATACTTTAGGCGTTCTAAGCATTAGTCTTTACGATATTTAAGTTTATAGCCCATTTTTTTGCCCATATCTCAAACTCCAATAGCCTTGCATAAATGGGTAGTTCAGCTGCGCACATAATAACTGTGTCGTCTGCAAATGTTGATAGCAGCCACTGTTCTTGTGGTTGCTGTTGGTGATGCCAACGTGGAAGACCAACTTGGTTTCTTTGCATGTAGGAAGGGAGGGGCATATCTGATGAATAGATTGTATAGAGGATAGGCCCCAGCACACTGCCTGCGGCACAGCAGCAGACACTCGACCCATTCTAGACATTGTGTGATTACAATTGACTGCAAATGTCCTATGTCCTATCTTTAGCAAAGGCAGAGATGAGACTGATTGCACGATAGGATTTGACTTCCGAATATGTTTTGCCTGGCTTCAGTATTATTGTGATAACAGCGTGTTTCCACTTGCTAGGAAAGTGGCCAGTTCTTAGCATCGAATTATAAATTAATAAAAGATATAAAAGTGCTCGCTAAAAAGCTCGATGATTGTTATTGGCCTGATGGGATGCGTCTGTTGATTATGCTGTTGGTTAAACAGTCTCAGCTCATTAGATATTGTTGCTCTCTCTTCCGGCGTGTTGGCAAGTTTGGGTGAGAATCTTTCCTCTAAATGTGCAGCAAATGCTTCCGCTTTCTCAACTGTTGTTTTTGTCCATTGTTGCTGGCTTCTTGTTGCTCCTTTCGAGGATGCGCTGTTCAAGCATACTGGATAATTTGGTTGAGGTTACCTTTTAATGCCTTTAGTAAGTCGCCATAACTTTCTCATGCTATATTGATCAGTCGTATCGATGCCTTCAAATAGTTTATTGATGTTTTGGTTTCTTAGCTTCCATATAGCCTTTTTGAGTCTATTTTGTGCCGCTCTATACTGGATTCTAGCCTCTGTGGTGCGTGTAGCTATAAAAACTCTTTTGCAGTGTTTTTCCATTCGAGTAGCGACCTGGTATGTTCATCCAGTGCAGATATTGGATGATGGCCACGATATCGTCGACCATTTTGGTGGCTGCCATTACGAGTTGTGTTGTTGTTGTTGTTGTTGTTGCTGTTGCTGTTGCGAGTAGACAAAGTGACAGCCTCTTTGATGTTGCGCAGAATCACCTCAATGGCGTCATCAATGGCTGGATACAATTTCCGTATTTAGATGGATTCGCCTCTCGAGTGTATCTTGGAATTGCCTAACTCTTACATCTGGTACCTTTAGACGACAGCCGCTGCCTGTTGGGCCCTCTGCTCGATTATGATGTTAACTGGTATGCAGATCCAATATAAGTGGTAGATGATCCGAATCCAGATCCGTCGTAGATGTGATATTCATATGTATGCCATTCATGTTGCCATAGATGGCAAAACCAATGGCTCATGGCGTTTCCAGTTGCAAGAATATTGTAACGTCTGCGTGAATGGATTGCCTCGTATATTGCCTTGCCTCTCTGGCAATAGCGTGGATTGCCCCACCACGAATGCTTGGCATTCCAATCACCGCAGAGAATAAAGTTTCTTGCGTTCCACCCCGACAAGCTGTCAAAGTGACTGAGAAGCTTTTTGAAATGATTCACAGACCATTTCAATGAAGGCGGACAATATATTGGTGCTACAATTATAATATCTTTTTTATTTTCTTTTTCAGGTAACAGTGCAATCGCTGATTGGCTGAAGGACGGCATGTTTGACATCTGTGCGGACGAGGATTGCAGCTCCGCCCCTTTTATATGAATTAGTGATTAGTGGCAATGGATTAGGATTAGTGGTAAGTTTAAAACAGTAGAGCTTTGTGGTATTCTAACTTCAGTGCTCATCATTAATTGGATTTCTTCTCGTTTAATAAACAGCTCAATCTCGTGTATTTTCTTGCTCACGCCACTCGCGTTCCACAAGGCAATTTTGAAAGAGTTGCCGTTTTGGGTACTGTGTGAGTGAATGGCGGCAGTGCTATGGCCGTTGCTATGCTGTTGGGACATAAGTGGTACCAATTGCAGAAATGCATTGAACAGCTGGTCCATTTTTGTCTCCATGCGACTGAACAGTGCCATGTTCAGCTCAAGTGCCTGCAGCAGAGACTTTGCTGGATCTGATGGAGCTGCTTCAGTTGCTGGTGCAGGTATCTGTTCCCGTTTGCACTGGCATTCTTCTCGCAACTTTTGCTGCAGCTTGTCCAGATGACTTTCAGCTGGATTGTGTGCTTGCCGGTCTTCATTGGTTGGAGTTGTTACTGTGCTGTCTCGCTGTGCTGCATTCCTTGTCGTTCTTGTTGCTGGCTTCGCTGCTCTCCGTTGCGCTTGAGAGTGGCGTCGGCTGCCTCGTACGCTGTACGAAATGTATGGCAGCTTGTATGGAACTTTTATTCTGGATGCTGCTGTCGTCCGAGCCAAAGCTGGAGCTAGAGCTGGAGTTCGTGCTAGAGCTGTAGCTGCGGCTTGAGCTTTAGCTTCAGCTGCTGCTCTTGATGCACTGGCTGCATATGGATGTGGTAGTTTATATTGCTGCTGATGTCTGTGCTGCTGTTGTTTGTCAGCATGTAGGCTAGAGTTTCGAGCTATTGTTATACCCTGAACCCATTGAAAATGGGAATTCAGGGTATAATGGTTTTGTGAAAATGTATGTAACAGGCAGAAGGAGACGTCGCAGACCCCATAAAGTATAAATATTCTTTATCAGCATAAAAAAATAAGTTGATTGAGCCCTGTCCGTCTGTCCGTCCGTATGAACGTCGAGATTTCGGAAACTACAAAAGCTAGAGAGCTGAAATTTCACATGAACACTCGTATGTTAGCTACGCAGTACGAGTTTATTTTGTTTTTTCGATAACTCATCCCATTCGAAAATACGTTTCCATTTTTTATGTTTTTTGAGCATAACTTCTACACCGTTTTTACGAAAGACTTTAAATTTGTAAATTTAGATAGATATTAGAATATCTCCCTCATGAACTCGTCGATTTCCGAAGATACAAACGCTAGAGAGTTCATTCTTTTTGTGTTAGGTTCGTATATTGCACGCGCAGTACGAGTTTGTTTCAGAAATTCGATAACTTGTATATTTGCAAAGTTATCGATAAACGAATTTATCGGGAACCAGTTATAAAATTCTAGCTAATTCATGTTTAGAGTTAGAGTCTCCAAATCTTCTGCATATATATAGATACTAATTTAATACAATTTCGATTTTTGTCAGATTTTGGATTCCAATCACCACTTCGCCCCACCACCCCATAATATGAAAAAAATGCATTTCAAATACTAGAGACATGCAGTTTGGTTTAGCATATAGATATGAATATCATAGTAATAATCTGAAGATATCAATACGATTGTCCATCTAGAAACAGAATTATTAATCATCAAAGTTTTCTCATCAAAATCCATGCGTCGCAGCAGCAAAGCAACGAGACAGCAAGACTCTTGCAATGCTTACACACATGCATACACGCATACTTGCAAACAAGCGTAGATCAGTGTCTATGTGTGCGTGTGGTTTTGCATGCGTGCAGAAACGAATCGAACAATTCTTGGAATATTATTCGTTCGAAGAAAGGCTCAGGGGATTTCGTAGTCGAGCAGTCTCGACTACAGCTTTCTTACTTGTTTTTGAACTATGTTTGCTGGCTTTGATGGTTTGTATTTAAATTAGCATTAGTTGTGTAAGTTTGTATCTAGCCATTTTGTGTTCGGGGCAGCCTTTGTAGCTATTGATGTGTTCGCCATTGCAATTGGCGCATTTTGGGGCCATCTGTCTAGGCTTGTTGCAGGCAACAGAGGGACTTCATGCAGCGAAATGGACGTCTACAATAATTTTTAGTGTGCCCATAGGCCTGACAGCGGTGGCATTGGGCTGGATCAATCGGCTTTGCTTCCGTTCAAAACGCACAGACTGGCCGCCTAACTCTTTCAACTCAATGATCTTGAAGTGGCTGCCATCTATTGTGGCTGCAGTTCCAGCTCAAAGAGATTAAGCGACTTGCCCGTGAAACGGTGGCTAACATTGCGAATGAATTTGACTGTATAACCTAATTCAGTCAATTTGTGTTTTATCCATTCACATGGAGTCGAGTGATGTGCATGCATTATCACTCTTAACCCTTTTTGGCTGCGTGATTGCAGTTGTTTTTGTTGTAAATTTCCCTACAGATGGATTCTTTTTAAATTTATCTAAGACTGGCATTATTTGCTTAGCTGTTTCAAATTGATGGATTATCGTGTTAGAGGACTGCGGCTGATTAGTATCTGTGATTGTGTCTGTATCTTCATCTTTATCCATGGCCTGTTGCCGGCTTTGTAAAAGCAGTTTTTTGGCAAAATTGCTTTTAAACTGTGGCGTTACAAGCGGCAAGGAGAAAAGATTGTCATCAGGATCGTCCAATTCAGTACATCGCCTCTTTAGTGGCGATTGGCATGCAGTCGTAGGCTAGGTATTGTTGTTGTTGTTGCTTTGGTTGTGTTTTCAATTGGGCCTGGGATAGGCAGTTCGTGGGCTTATAGCGGTGGCACACTAGTCAGCCATCTTTGGACCATGAACTTATTTCCTGCTTCCGCTGATGTTGTTGCTGAAGCTTTGGCTGTTGCTGTAGTTGCTGGTATTTGTGCTGTTGTTGTTGATGATGCTGTTGTTGATGATGCTGTTGAAGGTGGTGCTGTTGTAGCTGGCGCTGTTGCAGCTGGCGCTGTTGCTATTGTTGTTGCTGTTGGTGGTGGTATTGACTGAGCTGGAGGGCTTTGTGATTGTAGTATTAGTTTTCTTCTAGCAGGTATGCTAGCTTCATTTCTCATGCAAGTTGTATCTTGCTGCGTCAGAGGCTGGTGTCACTATTGTTTATATTGCTGTTTCTGTTGTTGTCTATCAGCAAATTGGGCATTTGACAATTTCCTTATGTATTATGTTTTGTCAATTATATCGTGTGGTGTGTGGGAGAATTGAATTTGATACGACTGTGTTTAATTTATGTTTTAATGGCAAGCTGTTACGGCTGTTGTTATTGGCATTGGTATTGGTATTAGTGGCTAGTGCTTTAGTCTTTAAGTGTGTGTGAGTGCATTTGGATGCTGGAGTGGCTGAGTTGTTTGGGACATTTTGCGCAGATATGTCTTTGTGCTTTCTCTTAGGGCATTTGCATGGATTATGCTTTCGTTTTTATGCTTGGGCTGTATACATGAAATGTTGCCGTTTGTTACGGCATTAGTCATAGGAGGATTAGTAATTGTTGTTGTTGTTTTGTGAGAGGATGCATTTTCTGTTTCTTTTTCTCTATGTTCGGTTCTCTGCTGCTGCTGCTGTTGTTGCAGCTGTTGGCAGCTTGATGTTTCGTTGGCGGCACTTTTGTCATCTTTACTAGCTTATCGAACGAGACCATTTCTTCGGCCAGCGCTAGGTTACCGGCGCCATCATGTGTGACGTTAAAGCAGGGCCTAGTCGATATGTCCGAATCTGTCTGGGACAGTAGGGACACTATTAACTCACCGCTTTTATTTTTAGCAGTCTTGTCATCTGGTCCATTTATGGCAGTCATATTGTGGCTTCTTGAGAGATCGTCCATCTTGAGTAAAATCGCCATAGAGTCATCAGAGCCGTCTGAGAGGTGCATTTTGCAGTATGTGGTCACCAATAAGTATATGTGATGCATTGGAGGGCGTCTTGTCGTCTGATCTCGGCATTTTAATTACTTAAATGTTTTATTTACTTTTACTTTTGTATTAAAAATTAATATTTTTTTGAACTTTCTTTTTTTTTTTTTAACTTATTTCTTTTTCAACTATTTTTTTTTTTTTTTTTTTAATAGGTGAGCTCTGTTGAGCACCACTTGCCTCCCAGTTTAGCACTGGCAGTTACCACTAACCACTATGGTTAGTGCAGTTACTTTATTCAATTTAACATTACAATCTCGCAATATTTTAAATTTGATTTACAGCAGGCGCTTTTAACATTACAGAGGGCCATTTAACATTCTGGCACCTCTTGTCATTCTATCGATGTTAACTAAACCTATCGATATTGGGAACCATATTGATAGACTAGGTGGCAACACCGACACGATCATTCGCCGGCGGCCATATTTGCATGTGAGTATACATTTTTGTCAATGAATTTAAGCTTATTAGAAAACGATATTAATATTAAACTAATTAAAACTAACAATAATATTTTATTTTTCCTAATTCTATTTTCAGCTTCTTTTGGATCACTGGACTGGACATGGGCAGCGTTGGACCTCATATTGGGCGGACTGTGCAGAAAATTCTCACACACACACACATGTGTGTGCATATATGTATGTAAGTAGAATTATTCATTCATCTTATGCTAATCCAAGTGTCCACTATGTATTTTAGCGGAGCAGTTTGGATCGTTGTCATCGTGAATCGCATCCGTGTCGGCTGTCTCGCATACAACCTTGGTGTTGTATGTATAGAGAGCATGCCGATGCGGAGCCGCTCCAATTGGCGAAGACCAAGCAGATCTTCTAGTCCAGATTGCGGGCTCGTGCAGAGCCAGTGTCTGTGAGGCTGTGAGTAGGCCGTCCATATCGGCCCAATTTGCATATTCTGATTAATCTTCTTTCTCTTATTTGCATATGTGCTGCTATTGTCATCGATGCTGTCGTTGCCTCCGGAGGGCGCAACGGGTGGAAGCGCCTTGCATGTGGATACGCAAAGGCCGCAACAGGCGCCTGGAGTAGACACGCAGCGTGCGCTTAACAGGCCACGCCTGGAGGTCGAGCGTGCACGCCAAGAGCACGATTTGTGTAGGCGAACTCATCGGGGCCGCCATGAGTGACCAGCAGAGGAGTTGGTCACTCAGTCGTGTGCCATTTAAGTGTCGCCGCCTACACGCCCAGAGAATTCGCAGGTAAGTGCGGCTGCTGCTGCTGCTCTTGCTCAGGCTCAGGCTCGTCGTCATCGATTATGCGCTCCAGACTGACCCTTATTCTTTTGTTAGTTGTAATGGCCACTGCTGTCATTGCTGCTGTTGTTGTTGACGCCAATGCACTCGCTGTTGGCTCTGTTGTTGCCACAGTCGATTTAAGAGGCACTGCTGTCGTCGTCGTCGCTGGAATCGATGTCATATATTCAGGAGTCGCTGCTGTTGTTGTTGCAGCCGCAGATGCTGCCATCGCCGTTGGAGTTGCCGCTAGTTGCGCCACAGCTGGTGCTGTCATCGTCGTCGTCGTTGGAGTTGCTGCTGTCGCCGTTGGCTTTGCTACGACCGCCGCCTTTCAGCTTTGTATGCAAGCATAAAGAATTGCACTCTGTATTGTGTTTCTCAACCTTTACAGCTGTCTTAAAGGCAGCAGCTTAAAGGAGAGGAAAACAATGGTCAGGGTATCTTTTCATTTTCATTAATGTTATTTACATTTTTTGAAAATTTAATGGAACCTTAAAATTAACTTAAATATAAGAATTAATATTAACAAAAATGAGATCTTTTTATTTTAATTTAAAAATATAAAATTATTTTTTAATAGCAGCTAATATAGCATTAAATGTATATTCGAAGTTTTGTAGTTTCATTGGTTTGTATAGGGTAAATATTTTTAAATTTAGGGGGGGAAGGGTCGGGACAGTGTCTTATGAGCTTCCTTAACTTAATTATACCACTAACCATACAACACATAGACTGGACAACTAGAACAAAATTTTTTCACGCATGAAAATATGAGCGAATTGCCGCCCAACTTCGTATTTGTTCGGTTTGGGCAATTCGAGCTCGGGCAGTCAAAATTTGAAACGACGTATTCATTACGCTGCCAGCGTTCGACCGGCACGGTCATATTTTCATATGAGCACATCCTATGTGCTATTTTTCTTTACTCTCCCTCTCTCTTTTTTCTCTCTCTCTCTCTTTCTCTCTATGCGAGCACAAGCCAGCAGCTCACAAAAATTGAAATTTGTTCGCGAGTGGCAATTCGCGACGATCCTATCTGCCCTTCTTAGTAAGAGAATGCCGAACTCTTAAACGGCTTTGCCATGCTCATGCAAAATTTTAGTGTTTTCGTGATCATTTTTGGGAAGGGTATGAAAGCGCTGATGTGCATCAGTATAATTTTTTTGCGATGAGCATGCACACACACATTTACAATATCTTGCTACATGTATGAGCATTTATGTGACTGTTGCGAAACTATTGCTGCCTGTGGCAATTGTAGGGCCCAACATTTGCAGTTTGTTTTCTTGTTATACTACAATTGCCACAGGCAGCAATAGTTTCGCTCACAGTCACATAAATGCTCATACATGTAGCAAGATATTGTAAATGTGTGTGTGCATGCTCATCGCAAAAAAATTATACTGATGCACATCAGCGCTTTCATACCCTTCCCAAAAATGATCACGAAAACACTAAAATTTTGCATGAGCATGGCAAAGCCGTTTAAGAGTTCGGCATTCTCTTACTAAGAAGGGCAGATAGGATCGTCACGAATTGCCACTCGCGAACAAATTTCAATTTTTGTGAGCTGCTGGCTTGTGCTCGCATAGAGAGAGAGAGAGAGAGAGAGAGAAAAAGAGAGAGGGAGAGTAAAGAAAAATAGCACATAGGATGTGCTCATATGAAAATATGACCGTGCCGGTCGAACGCTGGCAGCGTAATGAATACGTCGTTTCAAATTTTGACTGCCCGAGCTCGAATTGCCCAAACCGAACAAATACGAAGTTGGGCGGCAATTCGCTCATATTTTCATGCGTGAAAAAATTTTGTTCTAGTTGTCCAGTCTATGTGTTGTATGGTTAGTGATTATACTATATCGAATTATATTTTCCTTTGTTGGCGATTTCGTCTAGTGGTGGCGTAGTTTGTTTTGATGTTGGGCTGGTTGATCTTATTGTTTTGGATGGAGGTGACTGACTTCTTTTTTTATTTTGTTTGAAGAGTTATGGAAACTGTCAATTAGAGTTTGAGAGATAAGTGTTTTGTTCTTTTAGTTATTAAATAAAATTTTATTTACTGTTTATTTGCTTTCAGGAGTTGTTATTATTTAGTTATTTTTATACCCTGAGCCCATTGAAAATGGGAAATCAGGGTATAATGGTTTTGTTAAAAGTATGTAACAGGCAGAAGGAGGCGTGGCAGACCCCACAAAGTATATATATTCTTGATCAGGGTGACGAGAAAAGTTGATATAGCCATGTCCGTCTGTCCGTCCGTCCGTCCGTCCGTATGTATGAACGCGTCGATTTCCGAAGATACAAAAGCTTGAGAGTTCATTCTTTTTGTGTTAGGTTCATATATTGCACGCGCAGTACGAGTTTGTTTCAGAAATTCGATAACTTGTATATTTGGGAAGTTATCGATAAACGAATTTATCGGGAACTAGTTATAAAATTCTAGCTAATTCATCTTTAGAGTTAGAGTCTCCAAGTCTTCTGCATATATATAGATACTAATTTGATACAATTTCGGTTTTTGTCAGATTTTGGATTACGGTCCCCACTTCGCCCCACCACCCCCAAATATGAAAAAAATGCATTTCAAATACTAGAGACATGCAGTTTGGTTTAGCATATAGATATGAATATCATAATCATAATCTAAAGATATCAATACGATTGTCCATCTAGAAACAGAATTATTAATCATCAAAGTTTTCTCATCAAAATCCATGCGGCGCAGCAACAAAGACAGAGAGAGACAGCAAGACGCTTGCAATGCTTGCAATATTTTTCGTTCGAAGAAGGGCTCAGGGGATTTCGTAGTCGAGCAGTCTCGACTACAGCTTTCTTACTTGTTATTTATTTTGCAGGTTTCTGGTGGTTTGGGCTGGATTGACTTGTTATTACTATTTTGGTAAGTATAGTTATTTGTGTTTATTCGGCCGCCGGTGGCGGCGGGTGCAGCAACGTCAGCGGTTTCGCATGACCGTTGCTGAGGCCGCGGATCGGTTTCCGATGTTGCAACTTCTAAATGCGGAGTGGGGAGGCAGAGAGTGGTTCTATTGGCGTTGTTGGTGCGCAATTATGCTCTTTTTATACCCTGAACCCATTGAAAATGGGAATTCAGGGTATAATGGTTTTGTGAAAATGTATGTAACAGGCAGAAGGAAGCGTCGCAGACCCCATAAAGTATATATATTCTTGATCAGCATAAAAAAATAAGTTGATTGAGCCCTGTCCGTCTGTCCGTCCGTCCGTCCGTCCGTCCGTCCGTCCGTCCGTCCGTCCGTCCGTCCGTCCGTCCGTCCGTCCGTCCGTCCGTCCGTCCGTCCGTCCGTATGAACGTCGAGATTTCGGAAACTACAAGAGCTAGAGAGCTGAAATTTCACATGAACACTCATATGTTAGCTACGCAGTACGAGTTTATTTTGTTTTTTCGATAACTCATCCCATTTCCAAATTATCGATAAAAAATCGAAAATTCGTTTCAATTTTTTTGGTTTTTTGAGCATAGCTTCTACACCGTTTTAGCTAAAGACTTCGAATTTGTATATTTAGATAGATATTATGAATACGCAGATTATGTAATTTTTGGATTTTGGATGCCACGCCCCCTTCGCCCACAATTTGCAAAAAACGCATTTCAAATACTAGAGACTTGAAATTTGGCACATAGATACATTTAGATATTCTTAATCTACTCTGAAAATTTCATTAAGATCATGCATCTATAAATGGAGTTATAAGCGTTCAAAGTATAGGCCAACCCACCCCCAAGCCACGGCAGCAACTGCGCGGTTAGCAGAGCTCGCGCTCATGCGATCGTAAAGAAGAAGAGTATTACTTTTTTTTGCAGGGTTCAGGGGATCTCGTAGTCGAGCCGTCTCGACTAGAGCCTTCTTACTTGTTGATATTTGAGTAGAGTGGCATAGTCGAAGGGCATGGGGAAGCTTGGCGTTGGCTGGTGTTAACTTATATGTATGCATAGGGCATATATTAAGATGTATTTCAATAATTCTGCTCGGTATGTATGTTTATACATAGCGAAAAAGTGCGCATTTAGTATACACTGTCATACACTGAGCATATAACGCATTTATATGTAGAATACTCTACATTGCATTGGGTATTATTTTAAGATATGACGTAATATATGTAGTCATTTAATGAAAGTGTTAATATTAAAGAAATTAATATTAATTTTGGTTTTTATACCCTGAACCCATTGAAAATGGGAATTCAGGGAATAATGGTTTTGTGAAAATGTATGTAACAGGCCGAAGGAGACGTCGCAGACCCCATAAAGTATATATATTCTTGATCAGCATAAAAAAATAAGTTGAATGAGCCCTGTCCGTCCGTCCGTCCGTCCGTATGAACGTCGAGATTTCGGAAACTACAAGAGCTAGAGAGCTGAAATTTCACATGAACATTCATATGTTAGCTACGCAGTACGAGTTTATTTTGTTTTTTCGATAGCTCATCCCATTTCCAAAAATTCGAAAATTCGTTTCAATTTTTTACGTTTTTTGGGCATAACTTCTACACCGTTTTAGTGAAAGACTTTAAATTTATATATTTAGATAGATATTATGATTACGCAGATTATGTATATTTCAGATTTTGGATGCCACGCCCCCTTCGCCCCCAATTTGGAAAAAACGCATTTCAAATACTAGAGACTTGAAATTTGGCACATAGATACATTTAGATATTCTTTATTTACTCTGAAAATTTCATGAAGATCATGCATCTAGAAATGGAGAGTTATAAGCGTTCAAAGTATAGCCCAACCCATCCCCCAGCCACAACAGCAACGAGCCGTCTCAATTAGAGCTTTTTTACTTGTTGTAAACTAACGTATTAGGAAAAGAAGAAAGAAAACAATTTTTTGTTTAGTTTATTTAAGCATTTGTGATCTTTGATAAATTTTATGTTGGTATTTGAATTGAATTTACGTTATATTTTAATTTTAATTTTTTTCTTGAATAAAAAAGTTTTCTTTCCGTATTTTAATATTATTATTATTATTATCATTTTTTTTTGGTTGATCAGACCTTTCTTTTTTCGAACGTTTCATTGATGCGTCTTAATTTCTCGGTTCCGTCCCGAACAACTAGACATTATCGTCCGCTTCATTTACCTATTTGCACTACGGATTATTCTTTGCATAGTGCGTTTCATGTTCTTTGTGTTAATTTTAATAAATATTATCACGTATTTTCCTTAGAATTCTCTCTTCCTAAAATTAAATCGTTGCTTTTAGCGCACTTTAGGGAAATCACTCGCAATTCACAAGCATAAGCTACGTTATGTTGCTATTGCTGCTTGCAGTGATTTCTCAATTCCTATAAAATATTCTATATTACAGCTCTACTTTGATCTATCTTTCAATCATTTTAATATATTCCTTGTTTCTTTACTAATTTTTATCTTACTTTAATTAATTTATTTTTTTATTTTGATTTATTTGTATTATTTTTTTGTTATTTTTTGTTGAAAATGTAACTGAAAGCATTAACATAAGCAAACATGTAATCTGGCATCACCATACAAAGAATGTAATTAACATTCTATTCTGTTTCACTCTTTATTAAACCACTAACCGAATCACATCGTTTCACTCTCGTGGGTATTGCAACGCAAAGTCAAATTACCCAACATTGGTTATGGGCCCAGAGTAATCGCTATTCGGTTTAAAAATATAAAAGTGTTTAAGAGTCGTTTTTAATTTTGCTTAGTGGTCAATAGTTAATATCGTGTGCGAATTAACGAGGAATTGCAAGCAAAATGAACATGTCGTACCAAATTGAAAAGCTTGATGAAAGTAATTACGGCGTGTGGCATATGGCCATGGAAAGTGTACTAGAGATGGCCGACTTATGGGAAGTTGTCTGTGGAAGATATGAGGGTCAAGATGATGCAGCAGCCGCAAAATGGCTTAAGGATGATAAGAAGGCAAGAGCATATATAACCCTAAACGTAAAGCCATCTCAGTTGATGCATATTAAAAGGTGCACAACAGCCGAAGAAATCTGGAAAAAACTCAAAGAGTTACACATGCCAGTTGGACCGATTCAAAAGGTGCAAGCATATCAGAAGCTGATTCGATTAAGCATGCAGCAGGGAGATGACATCGTCACTTATATCAATTCATTTGTGGAAATAATTGATAAATTGGCAGAGCTAGATATAACTCTAAACGACGAGTTAAAGGTAATTATGCTACTGAGCAGTTTACCAGATACGTGGGAGAGCTTTATAGTAGCTATAGTTACGCGCGATGAGTTGCCAAAATTTGATGCTGTAAAAATCAAATTAATAGAAGAAGGCACACGAAAGTCAGAGAAGGCAGAAAGAGAGGTTAAAGCAGAAACGCAAGCTGTGTATACCCACGCTCAAGACAAATCCAAAGAACGGAATAGACAGTTTAACGGAAAGTGTTTCAACTGCGACAAATTTGGGCACCGAGCAAGCGAATGCAAATCAAAGAAGAGGAACGAAAAGAGGTCCGACATAAAGAAAATGAGCAACGAACAAGCAAGCAGCTTAATGCATAGTTTCGCTGGAAAGCAGAGAAATAGCGAATGGTGCGTAGACAGCGGCGCAACATCTCATATGTGTTGCGATCGCAACATGTTTATAAGCTACGCTGAAAAAGAAACGCCGATAATGCTAGCTGCAAATAAGTATGTTGCTGCAAAGGGAATTGGAAACGTGAAAATAAAAGGAGAAAACTGCATAATAAATTTAAAAAATGTCTTGCATGTGCCCGAACTCCATATGAATTTCTTCTCAGTGAGCGCAGCAGCTAAATTTGAAAACTCCACATCATTTAAAGGCAAAGTGTCGATTATTAAAAACAATAAAGGCGAAGTGTTGTTAAAAGCAAACGAAGAAAATAATCTGTATGTGTTTCATCAAAACTCACAAAGCAGCTTAGTACATTCAATGAGCATAGTTTCGCCGACAATGCAATGGCATAATAGATTTGGACACCTAAATTTTAAAGATTTAAAACAGCTGAACGACAAACAGCTAGTGCATGGTATGAATGTTGACAATATGCAAGTGCAAATGAATTGTGATACTTGTAACCAGTCTAAATTAAGTGCTTTGCCGTTTAATCGAAAAATGAATCGAAGTACAGAGGATGTGCTTGAATTAGTGCACACAGATGTATGTGGACCAATGAATGTCAAGTCAATTGGTGGCAATCGTTACTTTGTAACATTTATTGACGATTACTCGCGCATGATATTTGTCTATATAATGAAAGCAAAAAACGAAGTCTTCAATAAGTTCAAGATGTTTAAAAGCTTTGCAGAATGCCAAACAGGCAAGAAAATAAAGGCTTTACGCAGTGATAATGGCACGGAGTATGTCAATAAACAGTTTACTGATTTTTTGACTGAATGCGGTATACAAAGGCAGTTGACAATACCCTATACACCTCAGCAAAACGGCGTTGCAGAGCGTGCCAACCGGACAATAGTAGAAATGGCGAAAAGTCTACTAATCCATGCAAAGATTGGTGAGTTTTTGTGGGCAGAGGCTGTCACAACGGCAGTGTATTTGCGCAACAGATGTTCCACAAAGGCGTTAGATGGAGGCACACCTTTCGAAATGTGGAGAAATCGGAAGCCTTCTGTAAAGCATTTGCGAGTGTTTGGATCTCGCGTATTTGCTCTGGACAAGGCTAAGACAAGCAAATTCCAGGCAAAAGGAAAGGAGTACATTTTTGTTGGATACTCATACACCGCAAAGGCATACCGTCTGTACGATCCGGAGAAGCAGAGTGTCATCGAAAGGCGTGATGTTAAATTCGTAGAGGGTGAGTTTGACACAAAAACAATTGAAAATGTGAAAGACACGAGTAATGATTTCATGACGATCATAATAAGCCTTGATACACCGGAGCTTCCAGGTCATGAGCAGATGACACCGGATGAGAGTAGCAGATCAGAAGAAGGGCAAGAGAACGAAGAGAATCCAGAAGTTGAAAACAATAATAATGATGCTCCAATAACGCGACAGCAGCGCGGGCCGGGCAGGCCTAAGATAATCCGAAATGGTCAACCAGGACGACCAACGAAACAGTACCAGACGAGGCTCAACAGTATATTTGATCAAGTAGACACAGAGACACCCCACTCAGTCGACGAGGCGTTGCAGAGTCAATATGCGCAAGAATGGAGGGAGTCTATGCAAACAGAGTACAGAGCACTCCAAGAAAACGGCACATGGACATTATGCGACCTACCTCCAGCGCAAAAGGCGATTGGTTCTAAATGGGTTTTTCGAATCAAACGCGATAAAAATGGAAATGTCGAGAAGTTCAAATCTCGCTTAGTTGCACAAGGATGTGGGCAACAATTTGGCGTAAATTATTTGGAAACATTTTCGTCAGTAATTAGATACGAGACAATTAGGATGCTTCTCGCGATAGCTGCAGAAAAACGTTTGTATATGCATCAAATAGATATAACAAATGCATATCTAAACAGCGAGCTTCATGAGACTGTGTATGTGAAGCAGCCTCCAAACTTTGTGGACAACAGTCAACCTAAAGCAGTTCTAAAACTGAACAAGGCGCTTTACGGACTTAAGCAATCAGGGCGTGTTTGGAATAAAACGCTTGATGAGGCCTTGTATTCCATTGGATTCAGCAAATGTAAAAACGAAGCCTGTTTGTACACCAAAATGACAGAAGAAGCATTCAGCTATATTGCCATCTACGTCGACGACTTAATCATCGCGTGCCCAAATAAAGAAGACATAGCAATGATTAAGAAGAAGCTTGCATCGAAGTTCAAGATGCATGATGGAGGCCCCATAAGCTATTTCCTAGGCATGGAAATTGAGAGGGACGGTGAACTAGGTTCAATTTCGCTATGCCAGAAATCACACATTCAAAGATTGCTGGAAACATACGGCATGAGCAAATGTCGGCAAGTCAATACACCACTTGATCCAGGTTTTCAAGTTGAATGTAGTGACGACAACTGTAAAAAGGTAAATAAAACCCAATTCCAGTCACTAATTGGTTCCCTTATGTATTTAGCAGTGCTGAGCCGACCTGATATTTTGCACGCAGTATGCAAACTATCTCAAAGAAACAACGATCCACATGCAGAGCATGAAGCTGCTGCAAAACATATTCTTAGATACCTGGCAGGTACGATGGATTTGGCAATCACATACAGCAAATGTGATGCATCAGCAACTGGATACGCCGATGCAGATTGGGCAAATGACAAAAGAGACAGACGCTCATACAGTGGCTACGCGTTCTTCCTCGCCGGCAGTGTATTCTCTTGGACTTCAGCAAAGCAGAGTGTCGTTGCTCTAAGCAGCACAGAAGCAGAATACATTGCATTAACGTTGGCAGCAAAGGAAGCAGTCTATTTGCGAAGACTTTTAAATGAGATTGGCTGGTCAACAGATGAGAAGCCAATAAAGATCCGTGGTGACAATATCAGTTCGCAACACATTGCATAAAATCCAGTGCATCACAAACGGACAAAGCACATAGATATTAAGTTCCACTTTGTTCGTGAAAAAATACAATCTAAAGAGATAGAGCTTACATATGTGAATTCAAATTGTAACGTAGCTGATATTCTTACCAAATGTTTACATAAGTCTAAGCATAACTATTTTGTTAAGTTACTTGGTTTATCCTAGTAAAAGATTTGTTAGCTAAAAAAGAAAGATTATATGTAGCTTAAGAAGAAGTGTTGAAAATGTAACTGAAAGCATTAACATAAGCAAACATGTAATCTGGCATCACCATACAAAAAATGTAATTAACATTCTATTCTGTTTCACTCTTTATTAAACCACTAACCGAATCACATCGTTTCACTCTCGTTGGTATTGCAACGCAAAGTCAATTTATACCAACATTTTTAATTTTAAGAATTTTTAAATTGTAATTATATTAACTATATTTAATCTCTTATAATCTATATTTAAAATTTTCATCCAACACTTTTGGCTGTGAATTGGGGCATAGCTGGCCGGACTGGCAAATAAAACACCCCCATCGGGTTGGTGATTCTATTGTAATAATTGTATTTTTTGTAGGCTATTTTGACTCTCGTTTATGTCAATATTTTTTAAATAAATAAAAATAAATAATAAAATTAAAAAATATAAGCCTTCAACCTATCCTTATGAACTTTTTGTATTTTGCGTTTACTGTCCTTAATAAAAAATATATTCATTAACTTCTATTCTGTCTACTGAATAAGGTCCTAAATATACCGGTTCTAGTTTATGCACTGTTTCATTTCTTAAAAGTACTTTATCTCCTACTTTTAATTCGAAACCTATCCTTATGAACTTTTTGTATTTTACGTTTACTATCCTTAATAAAAAATATTTTCATTAACTTCTATTCTGTCTACTGAATAAGGTCCTAAATATACCGGGTCTAGTTTATGCACTGTTTCATTTCTTAAATGTACTTTATCTCCTACTTTTAATTCGAAATTCTTAGATTTTTTTATCATATTCTAATTTCCAATAAGCCTTTTTCTAACATAATTCTATATCTTTTATATGCTGATTCTAATATAGTGATTTTTCAAATTGTGCTATATTTTGAACACTATTAACACTAGAGGCTTGAAATTTGGCATGTATACTCTGGTTGATAACCCAAGACCAATAAGCTATGGTAGATCGCCCCCAAATGATATAACAATTTGATTTTTATTTCAATTTTTAAAATATTTTTATTAAAATTGATTTTTATGATAAAAATCAAAAATAATTATTACAAATCAATTTTTATATAAAAATCAAGTCATAACTTTTATTTTTGATTTTTATAATAAATAATAAAAATCAAAAATAAAAGTTATGATTTGATTTTTATATAAAAATTGATTTGTAATAATTATTTTTGATTTTTATCATAAAAATCAATTTTAATAATTAAATTAAAATATTTTATTAAAAATTGCAAATAAAAGTTTATCCTTTTTATGAATTCGCCGTAAAAAAATAACTATATGCCTTTTTATGCCACTCTTCCCGGTTATTTTTTTGTGCTTGATTTTTTAAGAACTCATAACTGTTATTTGCGGTCCCTGTAATAAATATAATAATATAAAATACACAAATTTAAAAATGCCATGGTCTCTCAGAGAGAGGGTTCTCAGTTGAATGTGTTAGTCGTGTTTTTTTGCGCTCCGCGATCACTTTTTATTTTTTGTTAGCTAGCTCTCGCAACATTATCAGTATTCGTTTATTTGTCTCTCTCCACTTAATTTCTTTGAATCCCAATTGCCAATATGAGCTGCTGCAAAAAAGCATGCACTTTTAGACAAGCAGTTAACTCTACACAGTTCCAATTTATTAATTGTTGGCTATGTGAAAATCTTATGCACACCAAATGTGCTGGCCTTACTGGGCGGGACTCTGATAAGATTATGTCCACTGTTAAAATTGGTAGTGGTGGCATACGTTGGTCTTGTCCGACATGCTTGGAAAAAAAAATTAATTTTTCCAAGGTGTATAATCCTGTGAGGGTTCAATTTTTTAATTTGAATAAAATTTCTGAACAGCTATCCTGACCTGGTAGCTACTAAAGATTTATCAAACAATTATAAGTTTGATGACCCTCAATCTCTAGCTGAGAATCACTCCTTGTTAGTACCTCTCCCTGTACTAATATCGTCTCCTCCCTCACCTTGTGTCTCTGTACTGTCTTCATCACCTCGCTCGATTTGTGTTACCTCACCTTGTCCTGAGGCTACTGCCTTAACAGTTGATGCTGTTGCCGAATCTCTTGTCCCTGTTCAAAAATGGGATTATCCTCCAATTGTTGTTCAAACAGAGAATGGTAATATGTTAACTAATTCCAGTATTATTGCGCCTACTTTATGTGTTGTAGCTCCTCGAAAGCAATTTTTTATCTAGGCTTTCGGCAGATACAACATGTGAAGCAGTATCTTCATACATTTGTTCTAAGATCTCTGTGAATGGTTCGGTTTATATATCGAAGTTTAATTTCTCGACTATTAAATGTACCGGTTGAATATTTCACAGGTGTATGTGATCCCACCACATATAGTTGTGCATGAATTCAAACCGAAGAATCGTAATAGATCAGCTCCTGTTACGTTGAATATACCTTCGGTGCAATCTTCATCAAAAACTGTACCAAAAAACTAAGGAATAAACAATACTTTTCTCAATTGTCCCTAATCTACCAAAATGTTCTGGGCATAAATTCTAAGCTTAAAAGTATATTCCTTAATAGTTTTAGTTCTTCATATGATCTCATTGCTTTAACAGAAACGTGGTTAAGTCATAGTATTCATAATAATGAAATTCTGTCAAGTAATTTCACCATTTATAGACTGGATCGCTTAAATCGTAGAGGAGGTGGGGTTTTAATCGCTGTTAAATCCAATATTCTCTCGGAATTGTTTACATTTTCCTTCCATCATGGCCAGCGTGGCTTTTTGTTGCAACTAACCATACAACACATCTTGTTACCTGCGCGCTTCAGTAGTTTGTCTATTTTGTATGGCTGGAATTGTAGAGTGACTGTCAAATGAGCCTTTACGGCTTGCAGCAGTCATTTTGGCAATAATGACTATATGGTGTATACTGACATTTGTCAATACAGATGAATTTCTTGATCCACTTAAATAGTTTATAATCCGCAACACAATATATTCGATATTTGTTAATGCGAAACTATGATTTAGCGGTTCAAAAATGTTACTAAATTAATTATAGCCTTTTCATTTATAAAACATCTGTAAGAATAAATGCATATGTATGCATATAAACATACATACCATATACATGGGGGAAATGTATTTGAAAGTCTACAAGATCGAGCAATTGCAAGACCGTTCATACAATTCTAAGTCCAAGCCCCTACAATTGCTACAGACAGCAAAAGTGTCGCACACAGTCACATAAATGCTCCCACATGAAGCAAGACACTGTAAATGTGTTTGTGCATGCTCAAAAGGAATGCTTACATACATATGTACATCACGCTTTCATACCCTTCAAAAAAATAATCACGAAAACACTAAAATTTTGCATGAGCATAGCAAACCTTTTTAAGAGTTCGGCATACTCCTATTCAGAAGCGAAGATGTGATCGTCGCGAATCGCGACTCGCGGACAAATTTCAATTTTTGTGAGCTGCTGGCTGTGCCTACATACATATATGTATATACATATGAGAGGCATAGAGAGAGTGAGTAAAGAAAGAATAGCACGCAGCGGTGCTTCATGTGAGAATAGAATCATTTCGTTCGAGCGCTGGCAGTGAACTGAATATCAACTGCTATATTTTCGCTGCCCGAACAGTAAATTAAAGAGCCGAGCAAATACGAAGATGACTAGGATGGGAAATCATAATCTGCTTCGTGAAAAAAAGTTTGTTGTAGTTGTCCAGTCTATGTGTTGTATGGTTAGTGGTAGAGCTGGCAAACTATCAATAGTGGCGTCATTCGATATTTTCGATGTTTTTAAGCAAAAAATTCGATACTATCGATACTATCGCTAAAACCGTCTTTATTTACATTTAAATTTAAAAATAACGAAAAATAACAAAATGGCAAATTATAACAACGGAGAATGGTTGCATGTCTGATGAAATGTACTCCATAAGCGCTATATCAAGCTCCTTTTTACGCTTGTTTGAAGAATCATATGTTGCGCTTACGTAGCTCTCGATTTTGTTAACAATTGGCAATTCATTTATTTGCAGTGTTGGATGTACACGTTTGAGGTGGTCGAATAAATTAGATGTATTTCCACTTGTCTTGTATGTTTTATCACATGAACGACACTTTCCCAATTTACCATCATTAATTCTTGTAAAGAATTGGCAAACTTTAGATTTGCCAATGCGTGGTTTTTTGGCCACCGTATTTTTAACATCCACATTGCAAATGTCGCCATCTATGTCAATACATACTTATAAAATTAGTTTTACGGTTCTAACAATGAAATGGAAAATAATACTTCCCCTTGTTATTATCGATCAAAAATTTGTCCATGCCAATACCACCGTCTATACCACTAACCAAAAAGCTTATTCCGGACAAAATTTTAACTAATTTCGTATAACCAAATCGCCAAAACGAGTGATGTTTCAAACTGCGAGCGTTATTTTCGATCCCTATCGATAGTGGATAAAAATATCGATGGCGGCGCAAAAATGTGAAAATTCGATATATCGATAGTGCTATCGATAGTTTGCCAGCACTAGTTAGTGGTTACACAGTCTGCCAGAGTTGTAGAGATGGCGTTTTATTCATTTATTTATTAAATAAAATGTTATTTACTTTTTTATTTGCTTTATTTGAGTATTAATATTTATATAGAGTTTTTATTTTACTTTTAAATTCAGGAAGTCGGTAAGTATTATTACTTTTTCGAGTGTTGTAGTAGTGCTTTTATTGATGGCATTACTCATTTTGGTAAGAATTGGTTTGGCGGGTTGCAATCGATAGCATGATTGCTTTGTTATGTTATCGATGTCTATACAAAGTTTTCCGCTTTTGTTTTTATACGCTTGTTTTGATTTTATTCTTGTCGCTTGTGAGAAAGGGTAAGTAAAATGTAGCGTTGTAATTATTTACTAATATTTCTTATATTTATGTTGCAGGTGTCTCGTTGATTGGACTGGTTTCTTGTTTCTTATTATTTTGGTAAGTATTATTTTGTTTTGAATCGAGAATTTATAAATATATATTTCAGGTGGTATTATTTATTTTTATTTATTTTGCAGTTTGGGCTGGGTGGAATTATTTATTACTGTTTTGGCAAGTATAGTTTTTGGTGTTTATTCGGCGATTTTTAATGAATATTTATTTCAGGTGGAAGTGAATGGCTTTTGTTACAAGCATTACACAGACTGCTAATAAGAGTTGAAGAGATGAGTGTTTTATTCATTTATAAAGATTTTATTTACTTGTTTATTTACTTTCTTTTGGATTATTATTCATATAGCATTTAATCTGTTTATTTCAGGAAGGCGGAGTTAAACTACTATACAGCGTGTGAAGGTCAGTAAGTGTTTTATTATTTTATTTTGTTTTGTAGTAATTCCGTTTTATATTTTAGGATGAAGTGCATTAAGCTGCGTTATAAATTAAGTTATACGGAGAGTGTTTATGCCATATCATGGACATATTATGATGGATTAGGAATTTTCATTTTATTAGCAGGTTTAGTAAACTGTGATCTGTAGTTTATAAATTTTAAGCATTGATTTAAAGTATTTTAATACGAAGTTTTTCTTTTCTTTAGGGACAGCGATGGATTAAACTACTATACTGAGTGCGAGGCTCCGTATTTTAGTATTTTAATATGAGCATTAATGTTTGATTTTATTTGTGCTCTGCGTTAAGTGAGTGAAATACCATTTTGTTCGAGTTATGCGTTTTCGTCTGTGGCTTCAGTGTGACGTAAGGGTGCTATTTCATTAAATATAGTGAGTCTGTGTTTTGAGTGTAAATTATTAGCATCGGAGGAAGTTTGTGCATCATCATGTCTATTGAGCATATTTGTATTTGTTGCCGAGGATGTGTTTTGAGTATTGTTTCGGGTCGCTTCATTAAGTGCAGTGGCAGCTCTAGCTTCGCGCAAACGTTGACGCCTAAGCTCCTCAGTTTGTTGGAGGTGGTCCAGCATTGTGATTGGGCCAAAGGAAGGGCCTCTTCTTAGGTAATTTAGATGATTTTCAAAGTCGATTCGTGCTTGGATTCGTTCTTGCTCTCGTTCTTCAATTGCGTTTGATAGATAGGTAGAAACTACTGTTGAATATCTTTGTCTAGTTAGCCGCCTAGGAACATATGGGCTACGCGCTATGCTTCTAGCTTCTGAGTTGGTGTGTATTAACAGTCGATCATAGTTAGATATGTACCAGGGTGCACCAGCTATTTGCCTTAAAGCTTTGGTGTGTAGTACTATTATTCGGAGGAATTGGGTGTCTGACAATAGAGGTGCCCAGACAGACATTGTATATTGCCATATCGGAGCAATTAGTTGTTTATATATAGGATAACCTTGGTTTTCAAATTTAGTTTACTATTTTTGTTTATAAGCCAGTTAATTTGATTCAGCCGTGTTCTTACTTTAGCTTCTATTATTATTAAGTGTTGGCTAAAGTGAAGCTTCGTATCAAGAGTAACACCTAGATACGAGTGTTTGGTATCGTATTTGATCTCTATGTTATTTAGTCTTATTTTTTCAAAGTGTGGGATTCTTTTTAGCGTGTGTATGACATGTGTTGTTTTAGTTGGATTTATGGAAATACACCATTTTTTAGCCAGGTACTCAGATAATTTAATAGGTTGCAATCATGCTAAAGTTGTTTCTAGAGCGTATTGCTGTTAGTGTAATGTCATTGGTAAAGATGTTGTATAGGACAGGACCTAAGAGGCTACCTTGTGGGAGGCCCGCTTTAATTGGCTTGACATCAGAGCGAACACCACCGTGGCACTCTACTAGGAAAGAGCGGTCGCTCAAATAATTGTCGAGGATGTTGTATAGTGCAGCTGGAAGAATCTGTTTTAGTTTGTAGCGAAGTCCTGTGTGCCAGACACGATCAAACGCTTCTTTTATGTCTAAGTAGATTGCAGAGCAAAAGCAGTCATTCCCAAATGCTTGCAGAATGAATTTTGTTACTCTCCCAAGTTGTTGGTCGGCAGAGTGAGCTTTGCGGAAGCCGAACTGGTGATCTGGAATGACATTTGAAACACTTTCTTGCTCAAGTATACGTGTTAGAATGATGTATTCTAGTATTTCTAGGCCAGAAAGAAGACTTATTGGTCTGTATGAGGAGACCAACTGCGTTGGCTTGCCTGGTTTATGGATCATTTTTACGAGAGCCATTTTCCAGCAAGTGGGGAAGTGGCCCAAGCGAAGAGCATTATTATAGATCAATGTAAGATATATTATGGCTTTGATTGGTAGAGATTTTATTGTGTGATTATCCACTTGATCGATTCCAGCAGCTTTTTTAGTTTCAAGACATTTGATGATGATTATCACTTCCGTGACTCTGACTGGACGAAAATCAGTGTTGGTATTAGTGGCAACCCGCGCAATGTCAGCTTCTATTTCGTTTAGTTCTTCTTGAGAGACTGTGATGATGGGGCTGAATCTTTCTTCAAGGTGTAAAGCGAAAACTTCGGCTTTTTCTGTAGTGGATTTGCACCAGATTTGGTTATTATTTGAACTGTTGTCATCACCAGACTTAATTAATGGTAAATTTGAAGCAGGCTGCCTCTTGATATTATTAGTAATTTTCCAAAGTTTTTGCATTTGATATCTGTCAGTCGAAACTATTGATCTAAATATGTTTTCTTCGAATTTTCTTTTTGCAGTTCTTATTTCTGTTTATACTTTGTTCCCAAAGGAAAAAAGTATATTGGGTTTGTGCAACTTCCGTCTTGCTGTCCGTATGAACGCAATATTTTTCGGCGCTATTAGAGCTAGAGACTTGAAATTTGGAACATATACTGATATATGCTCCCGAATTATAAAGTGTAAAAATTTTCCCGATCCGCCTACTAGGGGCGTGGCAAATCGGAAAAATTGCTTAGCAACAATTGCTAAAATGGCAGAAAGCATTTTAACATACGCACATTGGGGCGTGGTAAATCGGGAAATACGTATCTTCTACACCGTTGAAGCTAGAACACTGAAATTTGGCATGTAAGTTAATGTTATGATTCTAAGAAGATCAATCAAAAAGTTATATGTCTACGCCCATTGGGGGCGTGGCAAATCGGACTTGAATATTTAGTGATTTTTCAAATTGTGCTATATTTTGAACACTATTGACACTAGAGACTTGCAATTCGGCATGTATACTCGGGTTGACAACCCATGACCAATAAGCTATGGTAGATATAGCTACGCCCCCAGGGGGCGTGGCAAACTGCAAAAGTTTATATCTCCTACAGTTTTAGAGCTAGAAGATTGAAAATTGGATGGTTGAGTTACTAATGTCATCCTCTATCGATGACCCAAAAATAATTTTTCAGCCTCTTTGGGGGCGTGGCATATCGAAAAATACCCTGTAATTGCAGTTATGTTAGCCTCGGCTCTTTCTAAGAACTGGCGTGGCAAATCGGCAAAAAGTTTGTTGTGGCCAACTGCATAATTCATGCATATAATAGCTTATCAGCAATTGCTAAGATGGCAGAAAGCATTTTAACATAAATATACAAATATTAATGAATTTAAAAAATAAAATTTATAAGTTTTCGATTAATAAACAAAAAGTTTCCAGCGGGACTCGAACCCAGGTCTTTTAAAATAACATGTATTCGTTAGCTAAACATAAATAAAGTCACAGCTGATGAGCTCATCAGCTGATCAGCAGCTTTTTACGAAACAAAACAATGTATAGATACTTGGATGTGTATACACTTACAAACAGCTTGCCACTCAGCGTGGCAAATCGGATAAGTTGTTTTACTTTTTGCTTAAATGCACAATTCATATGCGTATGTTCATAAACTATTATCAATTGGCAGCATGACAGGGTCTGGCGTTTCCCCACCACTGGCTTCTGGCATTCCAGTCACCGCCAATAATGAAGGAGTCTCCCAGCAACTGGAACGTTTCTTTAAGGTTGTCCTCATCCCATCTCACTTGGGGAGGACAATAGATAGCTGCGATACTGATAGTTCTTCCTTGGAGCAGGCCGCTTGAACCTGGAATTGTACGTTTGTTAGGCTGGGTAGGTAGTAGTGAGAACTGTTATATTTTATTATCAAGGCAGCGCCGCCTCTGCGCCTGTTTGCTGGATGATTAGCTTTATATATAGCTTTATATAGCTACTAATTTTAATAATGTCTGAACTAATTAAATATGATTCAGAAACTAGCATTAAGTCAATGTTATGCTGATATAAATATAGTTTTAGTTCTGTAAGTTTTTTAATAATACCAGCAGCGTTCCAAATTGAGATTTTTAGTTTATTTATGTTTGCATTATGTTGCTGAGTAGATTGTGAAATGTTAATCGGACTAGTAGGGTTTCTATAGGACATTGTTTGCATCATTTGCGTTGGACTTGGCAATTAGAAAGGTTGTTACAGCAGAGATCATGTCAATTAATTTTTCCAGTTTTGCTTCTACGTTATTTCGGTTTCTGTCGGCGATCAGAAGGTCGGTAAGCTGGTCTATTTTTGGATCAAGGTTGGATGTATTGGTATGGGCGTGTGGATATGACTGGCTGATGTTGCCCAAACTGCAGCTTTTCTTTTGTAGAGTTTGTTTAGTATGGGTTCGCGTTGTTTGTTTAACATTCAAGCCGCTACGAAGGGTGGCCGCATAGCTTGTTGAACGGTTTGTAATAGAGTTTTTCATAACGTTAATAGTTTGGGGCATTTGTTGGATTGGGTTGGATGGAATTACTTTTTAGATTTGGTTTGAAAGGTTAGGCACGGCATTGCTGAGTTTTGTGATGAATGTACATATTTATATTTGAAGAACTGGCGTTTTCTCTTTTCTTACAGATTTCTTTATATACGCTGCATCCCTTGTAGCTGGCCGCGTGCGGCCATGAGTAGTTTGCGCATTTGGCCGGATTGGAGTCGTCCTTTGATTTGCTGCAGGTGGTAGAAGCGTGATCGCCTCCACACTTGACACATACGAAATGTCGACGGCAGTAATTTTTTGTGTGACCGAATTTTTGGCATCTGTGACACTGTGCCACGTCACGCGATTTTATTGGCTTTTCCACTTTTATGTTTTGACTTCCGAGAGTAGTGAGATTTAGTATATCAGCATTATTGTCTTTTAGCTCAAGTTCGATTTCAAAAAGATCCAAAGACTCTTTAGTGAAACGTGCCTTAATATTTCTAAGAAATCTAATCTCATGGCCTAAGTTGCTAAGATGCTCTCGGATCCATTTGTCGGGTGTTGTATGGTGGAGGTGTCTGATAACGGCCCTGAAACCGCGCTCTGTTCTTAGTTGGAAAGTGTGGTTTTCAATGTCGTTATCTCTTAGGAATTTGTGAAGCTTTCTGTAAGATGGGATATCAGAGCACTGCACTCTGAAGCCATGCCCTATGTGGTGAAATTATCTTGGCCAATGGCCTGAGTGAGATCAGCTAAAAGGCGCATTATATCGCTATATCGTGATATGTAAAGAGGAGCAGGTTTAGCACTTAATTTCGAGGCCATAGATTCTTCTGTGGGTGGGGTAGCTTGTTTGTTTTTAGAAATGATTGCTTCGTTAGTAGTGTCATTTGACTCATTGGCTGATTTATTATATGCATTTCTATTTTCAGGTTTAGAATGTAGGTCAATCGGGAGGCTGTCGTACGAATCATCTTCCTCGAGGTCAATGGGAGAGTTTAAAGTGGATTTTTATTGCTTTTAGGGCTATTTCCTTTGGTGGCGGTTCGCTTTTATACCCTGAACCCATTGAAAATGGGAATTCAGGGTATAATGGTTATTTTAATTTTGTTTAGCAAGATCGTCGTTTTTCTTCAATTCTTCTCTTGATTTGAGAATATCAGATAGCGAAGGTTGTGGATTATATGAAGTTTTACCTTTTAATAGCTGGGCTGTAGCTGCAGCCTTAGAAGTGGAGGGGAGCATAGAGAGTTTTCTTTCACTTTGGATTTTTTTGAGCACTTTTGACAACGTGGGTGCAGCCACGTGTTTTGGCGATTCAGGAATCTTTTCAATGTCCACGTTGTGAGGAGCAATATAGGTATGCACGTATGCAGTGTATATAAACACATGTATTTGCTATGTGTTTATATGCACATACGTGCATGCATATATTGCTCCACACAGCGACGCGAACACTATAGGAGCGACCCTCGCGACTGGAAAGGGTCAGAGAGCGGACTATAGTCCGTCTCTGTCGCTCTTATAGTGTCAGCAATTAACTCGCGTCGCTCACCCGCGGGTCATAGGGCACCGTTAGCCGAGGTACCGCTGCAAGTGATGGATGCTCTCTCTTTGCATAGCAACAGCGGTACTTCGGCTAACGAAAAGCGGCCGCAACATTTGGCGGGCTGCTGGCGTCATCCAGATCACGCGATTGTGCCGTTAGATGGGCACGAGCGGCAGGCAAGCCCCGCTACAGAGCCGAACAGGGCCTGCGGCGGCCCTATAAAAGGGCACCGGCGGCCTCAGAGAGGTTAATCAAGAATCAAGAGCGAAGTTTATGTGAATCAAGAATCAAGAGCGGAATGAGAATTAAGAATCGAGAGTGAAAATAGAGCAAGAGTGAAAGTCAACTGAAAGTGCAAGTACAAGTCAACGCGAGTGAGGACACAAGACATCGAAGGACTACGATATCGACGCAGGACACCGATATCCAGGACTCGAAACAGACAGGACATCGTGGGAGCATCCAAAGTATCCTGGGAGGATACGTCAGACGCCTAATAAGGACCACAGACACGCAGAATCAGCAGTGGCCATCAGCTAGAGAGCTGATACAGGGCAGCTGCAACTCGTAGTCTGGTCAGAAGTGTCGTCACAGAATTGTGTAAGTTCACGCAGCCGTGCGAATAGGTAGCGATTGTGCGCATAAGAACCTAGGTGTGCCAAGAGCGAGTCCAGTAGTAGGAGTAGCCTGTATAGCCGAGCGAACCGCCGGAGTAGACAGTGCAGATCCTGGCGTGAGCTGGAGCGCTTGGGCGAATCCTGGTGCCACTGAGCCGCAATTGCTCGCCCAGCTGGAGTGCGTGAACAAACATAAAACACTCGACGATCATACCAGTGTGTTGTACCACGAATTAAAAATAAGCATTATAACGAGAATATATCAAAGTTCAAAGCAAACTCACAAGTGTTATTATTCAATATCGCAAGGGCTTCAACAAATAAATTTGTTGAAACGAATCCACAGTCGGCTGAAACTGGCCCGGCTTAGACTCGGGTATAACCGAAGGTTCGTTACAATCTATAAATGGAGTTATAAGCGTTCAAAGTATAGCCCATCCCACCCACAAGCCTCGGCGCGGTTAGCAGAGGGCGCGCCTATACATGCGTAAAGAAGAAGAGTATCACCTTTTTTGCGTTCAGGGTATCTCGTAGTCGAGCGGTCTCGACTAGAGCCTTCTTACATGTTTATTTTCTTTTTCAGGTAACAGTGCAATTGGAATGCTTTGGATAGATGGCTCGCTGATTGGCTGAATTATGTATTTGTATTTGGTAATGTATTTGTGTGTTGCCTATTCATTATTAAGGCCCTCATTGACTGTTGTGTTTTTCAGATGGCTGTGCTGTTGCTGATGCTGTTGGGACATAAGTGGTACCAATTGCAGGAATGCATTGAACAGCTGGTCAATTTTTGTCTCCATGCGACTGAACAGTGCCATGTTCAGCTCAAGTGCCTGCAGCAGAGACTTTGCTGGATCTGATGGAGCTGCTTCAGTTGTTGGTACAGGTATCTGTTCCCGTTTGCGCTGGCATTCTTCTCGCAACTTTTACTGCCGCTTGGCCAGATGCCTTTCAGCTGGATTGTGTGCTTGCCGGTCTTCATTGGCTGGAGTTGTTACTGTGCTGTCTCGCTGTGCTGCATTCCTTGTCGTTCTTGTTGCTGGCTTCGCTGCTCTCCGTTGCGCATGAGAGTGGCGTCGGCTGCCACGTACGCTGTACGAAATGTATGGCAGCTTGTATGGAACTTTTATTCTGGATGCTGCTGTCGTCCGAGCCAAGGCTGGAGCTAGAGCTGGAGTTCGAGCTAGAGCTGTAGATGCGGCTTGAGCTTTAGCTTCAGCTGCTGCTCTTGATGTACTGGCTGCATATGGATGTGGTAGTTTATATTGCCGCTGATGTCTGTGCTGCTGTTGTTTGTCAGCATGTAGGCTGGAGTTTCGAGCTATTGTTTTTGAACTATCTGCCGCATTGTTGAGGGGCGTGTTGCCCATGTCGCCGCGCAATATGCGGCTGTATGTGTAGTTGCGGTTGCCTGTAGATGAGCCAATGGGGCTGTCAGCCGACAATAGTTGTTGCTTTGTCATTCGTTGGTGGGCAATTTCAGCTTTATTGAAGTGAACCAGTTTTTGTTGATGTTGCTGTGTGTTTTTAATGTTTATATATGTTTGCTGGCTTTGATGGTTTGTATTTAAATTAGCATTAGTTGTGTAACGATTGGCCAACAGTTTGTTTCTAGCCATTTTGTGTTCGGGGCAGCCTTTGTAGCTACTGATGTGTTCGCCATTGCAATTGGCGCATTTTGGGGCCATCTGTCTAGGCTTGTTGCAGGCAACAGAGGGATGTTGACCTGCACAATTCATGCAGCGAAATGGACGTCTACAATAATTTTTTGTGTGCCCATAGGCCTGACAGCGGTGGCATTGGGCTGGATCAATCGGCCTGCCGTTCAAAACCCACAGACTGGCCGCCTAACTCTTTCAACTCAATGTTCTTGAAGTGGCTGCCATCTATTGTGGGCTGCAGCTCCAGCTCAAAGAGATTAAGCGACTTGCCCGTGAAACGATGGCTAACATTGCTAATGAATTTGACTGTATAACCTAATTCAGTCAATTTGTGTTTTATCTATTCACATGGAGTCGAGTGATGTGCATGCCTCATTATCACTCTGAACACTTTTTGGTGATGATTGGTGGTGACTGGTATGTGTACAGGTGCCATCTGTTTCTAATATTGATATTATGGCGTTGTATGTGGACGCGTCTTCGCGCTGGATACGAAGACCATCATTTGCAGTATTTTTTGTTGTAAATTTCCCTACAGATGGATTCTTTTGAAATTTATCTAAGACTGGCATTATTTGTGGAACTAATGGAATAAACAAAGTGGGTATTTTTTTTATTTCTTTATTTATTTGTATTTTTTGAATTGTTGAGCTACGGGGGTGGGAGAATTTGGCAAAATTGCTTTTAAACTGTGGCGTTACAAGCAAGGCAAGGAGAACAGATTGTCATCACAATCGTCCAATTCAGTGTATCGCCTCTTTAGTGGCGATTGGCATGCAGTCGTAGTGGTAGGTATTGTTGTTGTTGTTGCTTTGATTGTGTTTTCAATTGGGCCTGGGATAGGCAGTTCATTTTCTTTTTTTTAATAATTCTTTATTTTTTGAATTTAACTCATTACTTATGTTTAGCAACATTTTTTAATTTTTGTTACAGCAACATTTGACTTAATGTACCTTAAAACAATTTAAAAGTCTGGCATCTCTGTTTGTGTTATCTTATGTGATAACACTAACCATACAACATATAGACTGGACAACTAGAACAAACTTTTTTCACGCACAAAAATATGAGCGAAGTGCCGCACAACTTCGTATTTGTTCGGTTTCGGCACTTCGCGCTCGGGCAGTCAAAATTTGAAACGAC
Source organism: Drosophila buzzatii (assembly GCA_035045845.1). Classification (NCBI taxonomy): domain Eukaryota; kingdom Metazoa; phylum Arthropoda; class Insecta; order Diptera; family Drosophilidae; genus Drosophila; species Drosophila buzzatii. The sequence goes on along the minus strand of JAWNOS010000128.1, from coordinate 160,787 downwards.
GAATTCAGTGCGCTGTAAGCGCTCAACCGGCATGGTCGCATTTTCATATGAGCACATTCTGTGTGCTATTATTCTTTACTCTCCCTCTCTCTCTCTCTCTCTCTCTCTCTCTCTCTCTCTCTCTCTCTCTCTCGTCTATGCGAGCACAAGCTAGCAGCTCACAAAAATTGAAATTTGTTCGCGAGTGTTTGTTCTAATGCCGTGGTCCACAAGAAAAACTGCAAATGTTGGGCCCTACAATTGCCACAGGCAGCAATAGTTTCGCACACAGTCACATAAATGCTCATACATGTAGCAAGATATTGTAAATGTGTGTGTGCATGCTCATCGCAAAAAAATTATACTGACGCACATCAGCGCTTTCATACCCTTCCCAAAAATGATCACGAAAACACTAAAATTTTGCATGAGAATGGCAAAGCCGTTTAAGAGTTCGGCATTCTCTTACTAAGAAGGGCAGATAGGATCGTCGCGAATTGCCACTCGCGAACAAATTTCAATTTTTGTGAGCTGCTAGCTTGTGCTCGCATAGACAGAGAGAGAGAGAGAGAGAGAGAGAGAGAGAGGGAGAGTAAAGAATAATAGCACACAGAATGTGCTCATATGAAAATGCGACCATGCCGGTTGAGCGCTTACAGCGCACTGAATTCGTCGTTTCAAATTTTGACTGCCCGAGCGCGAAGTGCCGAAACCGAACAAATACGAAGTTGTGCGGCACTTCGCTCATATTTTTGTGCGTGAAAAAAGTTTGTTCTAGTTGTCCAGTCTATGTGTTGTATGGTTAGTGGCGATATTTACAAGATTTTCCGACGACTATGGTCACTCTAAGAAAAAATTCAAAAAAACGTGGAAGACGAAACACAACATGGGTATGGACAATTACTTAGCTGGTCTCATTGGTGGATGATGTGTATTGGGTGTCTCACCATCAGGTAAGTATTGTTGGAGTCTTTTTATGTGCTTATTGTTTTTCTTATTTTCAGGGCATCGCAGTTTGGTGTGTCCAGTAAGTTCTTATTGCATTTCGTGGCGAAAAGCACTCTTCACTCTCCGCATTGTATGGTGTATTCGTGCTAAGCTATGCGCTACGCCCAACCTGTCAACTCCGCCAGTTGTAATGCTGTTGTTGTTGCTGCTTGCATTAATGTCCCGATGATCCAGCATGTTGGGAATTAACAAAATCGGTCTCCGCCCGTTTGTAACAACAAGTGCACCAGCCACAAATAACTGTAGAGTAGCGCAGTCGCTTCGTCTGTTCAACAGGGAGCATCTAGTGTATATGCCAGACTGTTTCCTGAATGTTTGGAGCAGCTCGCATGTGTTATGCGCTCTTCCTCTTCGTCCTCTCACAGTTGCAGCATCCCCATTGGTCTTGTTTTTGGATTTTGCCACAAGTGTTGGGAATGTAGTGGGCCAATTGTTTGCCGTCTCGTCAGGAGCGTGTTTACAATTACAGTCCAACATAACAGAAGTACATTTATGATCTTGTGCTTGTGTATATGCTTGGTGAGCCTCCTGGGTAAGTGTGAACGTGTTTGTGATGATGTGGCCCACATTCGTCACTGCTCCATGTCCATATCATCGTCCAGTTGATTTTGTAAGTTAATTCTAAACCTTTCCAGGCCTTCGTCCAGAATCTCATCCTGCCTGGAGCTGTGTGGCAGCTGGGTGGCCGTCCTCAGTTGGATTGAATTTGAAATGGCTTCAGGTGGATGCCCTTGTTCTGCAACTGGATGTGCCATTACAACCTGTAATGACTCCATATGCTCTGCCGCAGCGCACGCCATCGTTGCCCGTCTTGTTATCGCCTGCTCCACCAATGCATCTTGAGTCAATGCAGTCCACTCTGTTACAGCTTCTGTTGCTTGCACCGTCACCTCAGTGCGGGATCCAATCGCTGGAGCCTGTGCTGCTGGTGTCCGCACCACAATCGCTGAAGTTTGTGCAACTGGTGTCCGCACCACTGCATGATCTACTAGCGCAGGAGCCGGCACCTGTACCTCTGCAGCCACTGGATCAGCTCGTTCTTCAATGGCAAAGTCAGGCACAATGATGCGTTGGATGCTATAAGGCTGTCCTTGGATGAGTGCCACTGCCTGTTCTCGAGTGAGTTGTCCGTCTCTATACTCTTTTCTGTAGATATTAATGTGAGTCTCACCAAATCTAGGTCTGGGAGTTGTTCTGCAGTTGTTCTTGCGCCCTCTCGCTTGCAGTTCAGCTTTTCTGGCAGTCTGTATTCTCTCCAACTCCTCCGCCTCTAGCCTCAAGAGCGTTGGCAAGAGATCCACTTGCCAGCTGCTATGGGTGTTGCTTTGTTGGACCGCTGCTGCGCCCAGCATTTGTAGTGGGCGTATATGTTGCTCCAACTGTTCCGCATAACGAGGCCTGCTCAGTCGGTGCGGCTCGTAGGGGTCCTCTATTAGTCTACGAGCTTCAGGATTCATATGATTTGCTAGTGAACTGGCAAATCTGTCACTTGCCCGATGGAAGGCTTCATCGTACGTATATCTACATTCCTTATGTACCACTATGCTTTAACTATTTTTCTTATAATAACAACAACAACAATTGTGTTATATGCAAATGTTCGTTCGCTAATGTAGCTTTCCAATATTTTATATATATTTATTGGCAATATCTTGATCAGCTTGTATAACAGTCCTTGATGCCATGCCTTTGCAAACGCTTCCGCAATGTCAATAAATACACTTGAGCAATATTCTTTTCTCTCGTACGCTCGCAGTATAAATTGCTCGACCCTTGCCAGCTGTTGTTCAGTCCCATGTGCTCTTCTAAATCCAAACTGGTGTGATGGCACCGCTTTCGCAAAGTCTTCAACTTCAACAAGTAAGAAAGCTGTAGTCGAGACTGCTCGACTACGAAATCCCCTGAGCCCTTCTTCGAACGAATAATATTGCAAGAATTATTCAATTCGTTTCTGCACGCATACAAAACCACACGCACACATAGATGCTGATCTACGCTTGTATGCATGTATGCGTGTATACATGTGTGTAAGCATTGCAAGCGTCTTGCTGTCTAAAGATGAATTAGCTAGAATTTTATAACTGGTTCCCGATAAATTCGTTTATCGATAACTTAGCAAATATACAAGTTATCAGATTTCTGAAACAAACTCGTACTGCGCGTGCAATATACGGACCTAACACAGAAAGAATGAACTCTCTAGCTTTTGTATCTTCGGAAATCGACGCGTTCATACATACGGACGGACGGACGGACAGATGGACATGGCTATATCAACTTTTCTCGTCATCCTGATCAAGAATATATATACTTTGTGGGGTCTGCCACGCCTCCTTCTGCCTGATACATACTTTTAACAAAACCATTATACCCTGATTTCCCATTTTCAATGGGCTCAGGGTATAAAAAGCCTTGTAAGGAGCAATTTTTCAAAGAGTTTGGACAATACAGATGTAAGGCTTATTGGGCGATACGATGCCATCTCAGCTGTGTTCTTGCCAGGCTTTAGAATAATTGAGATACCTACATGTTTCCATTTATCAGGAAAATTTCCGAATCTCAGTATGGAGTTGTATATAAGCAGCAGGTATAGTTGCGCTTTTTGTGGCAGTAACTTTATTAGTCCATTGTCAATTTTATCCTCGCCCGGGTCCTTAGTTTTGTCCAGCAGTTCAATTTGTGTTTTTAGTTCGTTCAATGTAATGGGTCTGATGGCAGTGATTTGATGTTGTTGTTTGCTTTGTTTCTGTCTAATCCACTCATTATTTATTTCAGCTCTCTGCTCCGGCGTGTTTGTCAGTAGTGGTGAAAAGCGTCCCTCCAGATGGTCAGCAAAAGCATCTGCTTTTTCTGAGATTGACCTTGTCCAAGATACTTGTGCTCGTGCGGGAGTAGTTGGAGTTATCATTAGTGGATAATTGGGCTGTCTCTTCATCTTTTTTGTGAGTCTCCAGAGTTTCTGCATACTATAGCGATCAGTGCTATCTATGTTTTCAAATAACCTATTTATATTTCTTCTTTTCAGTAATGATATGGCTTTTTATGCCGTAGTAGTTTCTTCTTGCTTCTACTGTTCGCGTGGCAATCAGTGATCGCTTTCATTGCTGTTTGTGCGGCAACAATGATAGTGTATGCTCGTCCATGTGCACCTCCGGTCTTCGCCTCTATTGTCTGTTGTTGTTATGGTGAGTTGTTGCTGCTAAAGCTGCCACTTATATGTTACGCATGAAGATTTCAATGGCGTCATCTATATCCGTACTTGTGTTTATTTCAGTGTTGAGAAGGATATTCTGCTCAAGAATAGCTTGGAAACACTGGATCTTGGCTCCACGAGGTAACAGGTGGGCATTTTCATCTGTACGTTGTTGCCAGTGCCGACGAAAGCTTCCATTAGTCCAGTCAATGATAAGGGGAAGATGGTCCGACTCCAGATCAGTTGTGGATTGGATGTTGAGGCAACCATCTGGGATTCCGCCATAAACAGCAAAATCTATCGCAGATGGCCGTTTTCTCCTATCAAATGGGAAATGTGTGGCACCTCCAGCGGCCAGGATGTTGAGCCTCCGCTGCATGTGTACAGCATCCAGTAGAGCTTTGCCTCTCTGACATGAGCGTATGTTGCCCCACCAGGAATGTTGGGCGTTCCAATCGCCACATAGTATGAATTTTGCAGGTGAGTTGCGTCCCGAGAGATTTTCAATGTGTCTTAGTAGCATTGAGAAGTGTGTGGTCGTCCATTTGAATCTTGGCGGGCAATAGATTGGTGATACAATTGTTATTTCCTCTCTTGCATTTCTTTCAGTTGTTACTGCTATTGGCATACATTGGACAAACTCATCACCTATTGGTTGAAGAGCCGTGTGCCTTATCACTGACGAGTGTAGCGACGCCACCTCTCCTATACGTATGCTGATTCGTGGCCATGTAAGTGATATACCCTGGAACATTTAATGTGGTTGTGTTTGGTGCAATGCGCGTTTCTGCAATCATCATTATATGTATCTTGTGGCGTTGCATGAACAGCACCAATTCATTAATCTTTTTTCTCACTCCACAGGCGTTCCAAAATGCAATTTTAAGGCCCTTTTTATACCCTGAACCCATTGAAAATGGGAATTCAGGGTATAATGGTTTTGTGAAAATGTATGTAACAGGCAGAAGGAGACGTCGCAGACCCCATAAAGTATATATATTCTTGATCAGCATAAAAAAATAAGTTGATATAGCCATGTCCGTCTGTCCGTCCGTCCGTATGAACGTCGAGATTTCGGAAACTACAAAAGCTAGAGAGCTGAAATTTCACATGAACACTCGTATGTTAGCTACGCAGTACAAGTTTATTTTGTTTTTTCGATAACTCATCCCATTTCCATCGATAAAAAATAGAAAATTCGTTTCAATTTTTTACGTTTTTTGAGCATAGCTTCTACACCGTTTTAGCTAAAGACTTCAAATTTGTATATTTAGATAGATATTATGAATATGCAGATTAAGTAATTTTTGGATTTTAGATGCCACGCATTTCAAATACTAGAGAGAAATTCGGCACATAGTTACATTTAGACACTCTTAATCTACTCTGAAAATTTCATTAAGATCATCCATCTATAAATGGAGTTATAAGCGTTCAAAGTATAGCCCAACCCACCCCCAAGCCACGGCAGCAACTGCGCGGTTAGCAGAGCTCGCGCTCATGCGATCGTAAAGAAGAAGAATATCACTTTTTTTGCAGGGTTCAGGGGATCTCGTAGTCGAGCCGTCTCGACTAGAGCCTTCTTACTTGTTTTTATTTATTTATTTAACATCGGTTTATTGTCTTTGTATACCCTGAACCCATTGAAAATGGGAAATCAGGGTATAATGGTTTTGTTAAAAGTATGTAACAGACAGAAGGACGCGTGGCAGACTCCATAAAGTATATATATTCTTGATCAGGGTGATGAGAAAAGTTGATATAGCCATGTCCGTCTGTCTGTCTGTCCGTATGTTTGAACGCGTCGATTTCCGAAGATACAAAAGCTAGAGAGTTCATTCTTTTTGTATTACGTTTGTATATTGCACGCGCAGTACGAGTTTGTTTCAGAAATTCGATAACTTGTATATTTGCAAAGTTATCGATAAACGAATTTATCGGGAACCAGTTATAAAATTCTAGCTAATTCATCTTTAGATTTAGAGTCTGCAAGTCTTCTGCATATATATAGACACTTAATTAATACAATTTCGGTTTTTGTCAGATTTTGGATTCCGGTCCCCAATTCGCCCCACCACCCCCAAATGTGTAAAAAATGCATTTCAAATACTAGAGACATACAGTTTGGTTTGGCATATAGATATGAATAACATAATCTTAATCTGAACATTCCATCTAGAAACAGAATTATTAATCATCAAAGTTTTCTCATCAAAACCCATGTGGCGCAGCAAGCAAGGCAGCGACACAGCAAGACGCATTGCGGGCGCACATACATACATACCTATGTATGTATGTATGTATGTATGTATATGTGTGCAAGCGTAGATCAGCGTGTGGCTGCAATCATACATACATATGTACATATTTGTGCATGTGAAGCTAATTGTAAAAGAGTAATGATTTCTAAAAAAAATCTAAAATGTTAAATAGAATATGTACATAGATCATATGCTGAACTCTCATTACATTCCATTATATATTTTAAAAATTTTAAAACAATTAAAATAACAATGGAAATGCAAGCAACGTTGAGCAATGCAAATCAATTTTCGTATGCGTGTGCACATATACACACAAAAAATCTTGGTCCGTTTTCTATGTTGCTATCCGTGTATATTCTAAGAATCCCAATTGTTTTTCAATTGCGTTAGAATTGTCTTTGAATTGTATTTGCATTTTCAGCCACTGCTTTAGTGTTTCTTTCGTATATGGCGAATTTGATTCGTTTTCGCTACTCTGCCGTTTAAGTGAGCTGTGTAGATGACTAGACAGATGCAACGAATGTTAGGGTTTCGAAGGTTCTAGCCTCGCCTAAGCCCTTTATTATTTTTATTTATTTTTTTTTTTTATACCCCGAACCCATTGAAAATGGGAAATCAGGGTATAATGGTTTTGTTAAAAGTATGTAACAGGCAGAAGGATGCGTGGCAGACCCCATAAAGTATATATATTCTTCATCAGGGTGACGAGAAAAGTTGATATAGCCATGTCCGTCTGTCTGTCTGTCCGTCCGTCCGTCCGTCTGTCCGTCTGTCCGTATGTTTGAACGCGTAGATTTCCGAAGATACAAAAGCTAGAGAGTTCATTCTTTTTGTATTACGTTTGTATATTGCACGCGCAGTACGAGTTTGTTTCAGAAATTCGATAACTTGTATATTTGCAAAGTTCTCGATAAACGAATTTATCGGGAATCAGTTATAAAATTGTAGCTAATTCATCTTTAGATTTAGAGTCTGCAAGTCTTCTGCATATATATAGACACTTAATTAATACAATTTCGGTTTTTGTCAGATTTTGGATTCCGGTCTCCAATTCGCCCCACCACCCCCTAATGTGTACAAAATGCATTTCAAATACTAGAGACATACAGTTTGGTTTGGCATATAGATATGAATAACATAATCTTAATCTGAACATATCAATATGATTGTCCATCTAGAAACAGAATTATTAGTCCATAAAGTTTTCTCATCAAAACCCATGTGGCGCAGCAAGCAAGGCAGCGACACAGCAAGACGCATTGCGGGCGCACATACATACATACATAAATATGTATGTACGTATGTATATGTGTGCAAGCGTAGATCAGCGTGTGGCTGCAATCGTACATACATACATACTTATGTATGTACATATTTGTGCATGTAAAGCTAATTGTAAAAGAGTTATGATTTCTAAAAAAACCTAAAATGTTAAATAGAATATGTAGATCATATGCTGAACTCTCATTACATTCCATTATATATTTAAAAAATTTTAAAACATTTCAAATAACAATGGAAATGCAAGCAACGTTGAGCAATGCAAATCAATTTTCGTATGCGTGTGCACATATGTATGTATGTACATATATATACATATGTTTCTATGTTGCTATGCGTGTATATTCCAAGAATCACAATTGTTTTTGAATTGCGTTAGAATTGTCTTTGAATTGTATGTGTATTTTCAGCCACTGCTTTAGTGTTTCTTTCGTATATGGCGAATGTCATTCGTTTTCGCTACTCTGCCGATTAAGTGAGCCGTGGTGTAGATGGTTAGACAGATGCAACGAATGTTAGGGTGTCGAAGGTTCTAGCCTCGCCTAAGCCCTTCATAATTTATTATTTTTATTTTTTTTTATACCCTGAACTCATTGAAAATGGGAAATCAGGGTGTAATGGTTTTGTTAAAAGTATGTAACAGGCAGAAGGAGGCGTGGCAGACCCCATAAAGTATATAAATTCTTGATCAGGGTGACGAGAAAAGTTGATATAGCCATGTACGTCTGTTCGTCCGTCCGTCTGTCCGTATGTATGAACGCGTCGATTTCGGAAGATACAAAAGCTAGAGAGTTCATTATTTTTGTGTTAGGTTCGTATATTGCACGCGCAGTACGAGTTTATTTCAGAAATTCGATAACTTGTATATTTGCAAAGTTATCGATAAACGAATTTATCGGGAAACAGTTATAAAATTCTAGTTAATTTATCTTTAGAGTTAAAATCTCCATGTCTTCTGCATATGTATATATAGATACTAATTTAAGACAGTTTCGGTTTTTGTCAGATTTTGGATTCCGGTCCCCACTTCGCCCCACCACCGCCAAATATGAAAAAATGCATTTCAAATACTAGAGACATGCAGTTTGGTTTAGCATATAGATATGAATATCACAATCATAATCTGAAGATATCAATACGATTGTCCATCCAGAATTATTAATCATCAAAGTTTTCTCATCAAAACCCATGCGGCGCAGCAACAAAGGCAGAGAGAGACAGCAAGACGCTTGTAATGCTTACACACATGTATAAGTTAATTTAATTCGTTGTTATATTTTGTGATACTTGTGTGAGCAATATTATAACCTCGATATTAGGTTAGGGCAACACGTGGTGTTACACTAAAATGAGTAGACGTGAAAGTAGCGTGGCGACGACCGACGTTCTTTATTCTCCAAATTCCACTAACTCTAATTGACATTGATTCTTAAATTCAACTCTAGCCCTAAGTGTGGTAGGTTATATTTCCCAGGGCAGCAACTCTGTCGCATGTTATCTGTTATCGTAAACATTTATATCGAAACTGAAGGCTCAGCTGATATGTTTACAGTCTGCCGGTCGATTGTGTTAACTTATACACACATTCATGCATACAAGCGTAGGTTTTGCATGCGTGCAGAAACGAATCGAATAATTCTTGGAATATTATTCGTTCGAAGAAGGGCTCAGGGGATTTCGTAGTCGAGCAGTCTCGACTACAGCTTTTTTACTTGTTTTAGTTATTATTTTTGTTGCAGGTACGTGTAGTGGCATCACTGGCTGCTGGAGTAGGCATCAATATACATCTTTGGAGGATTTATCACCATATTGCAAGTAAGTGTACATTAGTGAATTTTAATCGTTTAGTTGTTTTAAGTTATTTATTTATTAATTATACCCTGAACCCATTGAAAATTGGAATTCAGGGTATAATGATTTTGTGAAAATGTATGTAACAGGCAGAAGGAGACGTCGCAGACCCCATAAAGTATATATATTCTTGATCAGCATAAAAAAATAAGTTGAATGAGCCCTGTCCGTCTGTCCGTCCGTCCGTCCGTATGAACGTCGAGATTTCGGAAACTACAAGAGCTAGAGAGCTGAACACATGAACACTCATATGTTAGCTACGCAGTACGAGTTTATTTTGTTTTTTCGATAACTCATCCCATTTCCAAATTATCGATAAAAAATCGAAAATTCGTTTCAATTTTTTACGTTTTTTAGGCATAACTTCTACACCGTTTTAGCGAAAGACTTCAAATTTGTATATTTAGATAGATATTATGAATACGCAGATTATGTAATTTTCAGATTTTAGATGCCACGCCCCCTTCGCCACCAATTTGCAAAAAACGCATTTCAAATACTAGAGACTTGAAATTTGGCACATAGATACATTTAGATATTCTTAATCTACTCTGAAAATGTTATTAAGATCATCTATCTAGAAATGGAGTTATAGGCGTTCAAAGTATGGCCCAACCCACCCCCAAGCCACAGCAGCAACTGCGCGGTTAGCAGAGCGCGCGCCTATACGTGCGTAAAGAAGAAGAGTATCACTTTTTATTGGGTTCAGGGTATCTCGTAGTCGAGCCGTCTCGACTAGAGCCTTCTTACTTGTTATACCCTGAACCCATTGAAAATGGGAATTCAGGGTATAATGGTTTTGTGAAAATGTATGTAACAGGCAGAAGGAGACGTCGCAGACCCCATAAAGTATATATATTCTTGATCAGCATAAAAAAATAAGTTGATTGAGCCCTGTCCGTCTGTCCGTCCGTCCGTCCGTATGAACGTCGAGATTTCGGAAACTACAAGAGCTAGAGAGCTGAAATTTCACATGAACACTTATATGTTAGCTACGCAGTACGAGTTTATTTTGTTTTTTCGATAACTCATCCCATTTCCAAATTATCGATAAAAAATCGAAAATTCGTTTCAATTTTTTATGTTTTTTGAGCATAACTTCTACACCGTTTTAGCTAAAGACTTTAAATTTGTATATTTAGATAGATATTATGAATACACAGATTATGTAATTTGGATTTTGGATGCCACGCCCCCTTCGCCCACAATTTGGAAAAAACGCATGTCAAATACTAGAGACTTGAAATTTGGCACATAGATACATTTAGATATTCTTAATCTACTCTGAAAATTTCATCAAGATCATGCATCTAGAAATGGAGTTATAAGTGTTCAAAATATAGCCCAACCCACCCCCAAGCCACGGCAGCAACTGCGCGGTTAGCAGAGCGCGCGCCTATACGTGCGTAAAGAAGAAGAGTATCACCTTTTTTGGGTTCAGGGTATCTCGTAGTCGAGCCGTCTCGACTAGGGCCTTCTTACTTGTTTTATTTTTAATCTTTTTATACCCTGAGCCCATTGAAAATGGGAAATCAGGGTATAATGGTTTTGTTAAAAGTATGTAACAGGCAGAAGGAGGCGTGGCAGACCCCATAAAGTATATATATTCTTGATCAGGGTGACGAGAAAAGTTGATATAGCCATGTCCGTCTGTCCGTCCGTCTGTATGTATGAACGCGTAGATTTCCGAAGATACAAAAGCCAGAGAGTTCATTCCTTTTGTGTTAGGTCCGTATTTTGCACGCGCAGTACGAGTTTGTTTCAGAAATTCGATAACTTGTATATTTGTAAAGTTATCGATACACGAATTTATCGGGAACCAGTTATAAAATTCTAGCAAATTCATCTTTAGAGTTAGAGTCTCCAAGTCTTCTGCATATACATAGATACTAATTTAATACAATTTCGGTTTTTGTCAGATTTTGGATTCCCCACTTCGCCCCACCACCCCCAAATATGAAAAAAAATGTATTTCAAATACTAGAGACATGCAGTTTGGTTTAGCATATAGATATGAATATCATAATCATAATCTGAAGATATCAATACGATTGTCCATCTAGAAAGAGAATTATTAATCCTCAAAGTTTTCTCATCAAAATTCATGTGGCGCAGCAGCAAAGCAGCGAGACAGCAAGACGCTTGCAATGCTTACACACATGTGTATACACATACATGCATACAAGCGTAGATCAGCATCTATGTATGTGTGCGCGTGGTTTTGCATGCGTGCAGAAACGAATCGAATAATTCTTGGATATTATTCGTTCGAAGAAGGGCTCAGGGGATTTCGTAGTCGAGCAGTCTCGACTACAGCTTTCTTACTTGTTTCTTTTTCAGGTACAAAGTTGGCATGACTGTTGACAGTTGGGAGCATCACTGGTCATTTTATTAGGAACTGCAGCAGTTATCTCTCATGTCTGTCGTTGCAGTTACCCGTTAATTGCAGGTAAGTGTTATTTTTTATGTTATTGGCAATTTGTTTACATGTTTTATTACGTTCTTTTCATGTATACGGCTGCCATCGTCGTCGTTGGAGTCCGGACCTAGTACATTGCCACGCTAGTGGGCACGGATATGCTGGATGTTGACGAGTTATAGTTTGTAAATGTGTTGTATTTAGATTTGCATTTGTCAATAAACTTGTCACTATTGCCATTATTTTTTCAATTTTGTCTTCCAGCTTTTTGAAGATGGCCATTTGGTTCTTTAGCATGCTCTCTAGGCAGCTTGTCCTGGGTTGCTCCTCTTGGAGGCGTTGTCGCAGCCTCTCCAGATGCCTCTGTGCTGGATTACTCATAGTTGCAGCTGCAGTTTTAGTTGCTGTTGATTGTCTATGTTGCTGTTGTTTTAGTTGTGGCTGCCGCTGCTTGTTGTTGTTGTTGTAGTTGTTGCTTTTTTTGGAGCGGTGAGTCGATATTGGCGTTTTTGTCCGTGTATTATATGTCTGCTGATGCTGTTGTCATGGCTGTTGTTGTTGTTGTGGTGTTGGATTTTTACGTGTTCTACGCACAGCGCTGCTATATGTAAGCTTGCGTTTAGTGCCTGTATTTAGTGACGTCTTTTTGTCATGTTGTTGTTGTCGTCGTTTATCCGTTGTGTCTTGTCGTTTGTGTTTAGTTAATTGTCGTTTATGCGTTGTCTCTTGTCTTGCTTGGCTCAAATGCCGTTGTTGCTGTTGCTGCTGATGCTGATGCTGATGCTGACGCTGCTGTTGTTGTTGTTGTATTCTTTTGCCTTCGGGAATGAACCTAACAGCCAACAGTTTATTCCTTGCCTCTTTATACTTCAGGCAGCCCTTGTAGCAACTGACATGTGCACCTCCACAATTGATGCACTTTGGAGGTGCATCTCTTGCTTTGGTGCACGCTGCAGTTGCGTGGCTGCCTGAGCATGTCATGCAACAGTATGGGCGGCGGCAATAGTTTTTAGTATGGCCATATGCCTGGCATCGATGGCATTGTGCCGGATCGATGGGCTTGGCCTGCCGCTCTACTCGCACGCACTGACCGCTGATTGTAGCGAGTTTATGTATTTTAAGGTGGCTACCATCAGCCATTGGCTGTAGCTCCACCTCAAATACATTTAATGGCATGCCAGTAAATCGATGCCTCATGACACGTATGAAACGTGTCACGAAGCCCAATTCCGACAGCCTTACCCTCAGTCAGTCGCAGGGTATCGAATGGTGCAGCTGTTTAAGCACCACTCGATACCCTTTATTTTGACGCGACTGGTGGATATAGTGCTGTACATTGTCAGCGGTCAAAATATCCACGATGGCTCTATGTGTGGCTATATCTTCGCAGTGGATATTAAGCCCAGCATTATTGCATGCGGCTATATTTGTTGTGAATTTGCCAACTGCTGGATGGTTATTTAACTTGTCCAGCAGTGGCAGTATATCATTAACTTTTAGTAGACAAATTTGTGGTATCTTGTCCCTATTTGTCTGTTGTTGTTGTGGCTGTGTCTGTGACTGTGTCTGTGTCTGTGTCTGTGACTGTGCCTGTGTCTGTGGCTGGGGCTGAGGTTGCCTTTTTGTCGAGAAATTAAAGTTCAGCCCAAAAGGCTGCAACATATTTAATTGCCCTGTGCCTCGTTTCGCTTTAGGCTCTTGTTGTTGTTGCTGCTGTCTTTCGAGCAGCTGTTTTTGGCGCACTTCACAGTGTAGCTTGGTGGCAAAGGCGCTTTTAAATTTTGGCGTCTCAATTGGGAGTACGTCATCGTCATCTCCGTCGTCAATCTGCATTTCGGTGCAGCGCGTTTTAAAAGGCGAACGGAAATTTATTGTTGTTACTGTTGTAGTAGTTGCTGTTGCTGTTGTTGTTGTTGTTGTTGTTGTTGTTGTTGCATGTGGCAGCTCTTCGTTCATGTTTGTGAGCGTCTGTGTGTGCGTATGAGAGAGCATGGATGTGCTTGTGTGCATCTCGTGCGTGGGGGTGTGCGCTTGCGTTGATGACTCGCTCTCCCTGATATCACACATGTGTGAGCAGACATGTTTGGGTATGGGTGACATTAGGGAGAGAGAGATGTTTGGTGCGTTTTCTTTATTTTTTTCCTGTATTTATAGCGTTGTTTGAGGTGGCATGTGTGTGTGGACTCACCTCGTACAACTTTGTCAAGAATTAAAGTTGCTTTTTCTGCAATTTTTTTGGCGGCTGCCAGCGTCTCGTCCACCGTAGCGTCCCTTCGGCATGTCGCGGGGTCGCACCACTTGCGGAACAGCTCCCTGGTCTCCTCGGAGTCGTCTGAAGAGTTTTTTTTCTTGTAGTCACTTGTTGTTGTTGTTATTGTTGTACAATTGTTTATAACAAATTGTTTACAATCACTGCCGCACCATGCTCTTTATATATTAATAACACCATTTTTTTTATACCCTGAGCCCATTGAAAATGGGAAATCAGGGTATAATGGTTTTGTTAAAAGTATGTAACAGGCAGAAGGAGGCGTGGCAGACCCCATAAAGTATATATATTCTTGATCAGGGTGACGAGAAAAGTTGATATAGCCATGTCCGTCTGTCTGTCCGTCCGTCTGTCCGTCTGTCCGTCTGTCCGTCCGTCCGTCTGTCCGTCTGTCCGTATGTTTGAACGCGTCGATTTCTGAAGATACAAAAGCTAGAGAGTTCATTCTTTTTGTGTTAGGTTCGTATATTGCACGCGCAGTACGAGTTTGTTTCAGAAATTCGATAACTTGTATATTTGGCAAGTTATCGATAAACGAATTTATCGGGAACCAGTTTAAAATTCTAGCTAATTCATCTTTAGAGTTAGAGTCTCCAAGTCTTCTGCATATATATAGATACTAATTTAATACAATTTCGGTTTTTGTCAGATTTTGGATTTCGGTCCCCAATTAGCCCCACCACCCCCAAATGTGTAAAAAATGCATTTCAAATACTAGAGACATACAGTTTGGTTTGGCATATAGATATGAATATCATAATCTTAATCTGAACATATCAATATGATTGTCCATCTAGAAACAGAATTATTAGTCCATAAAGTTTTCTATTCAAAACCCATGTGGCGCAGCAAGCAAGGCAGCGATACAGCAAGACGCATTGCGGGCGCACATACATACATACATACATACCTATGTATGTATGTATATGTGTGCAAGCGTAGATCAGCGTGTGGCTGCAATCATACATTGTATGTACATATGTACATATTTGTGCATGTAAAGCTAATTGTAAAAGAGTTATGATTTCTAAAAAAACCAAAAATGTTAAATAGAATATGTAGATCATATGCTGAACTCTCATTACATTCCATTATATATTTAAAAATTTTAAAACAATTAAAATAACAATGGAAATGCAAGCAACGTTGAGCAATGCAAATCAATTTTCGTATGCGTGTGCACATATACACACACAAAAAGTTTTGGGCCGTTTTCTATGTTGCTATGCGTGCATATTCTAAGAATCACAATTGTTTTTGAATTCCGTTAGAATTGTCTTTGAATTGTATTTGTATTTTCAGCCACTGCTTTAGTGTTTCTTTCGTATATGGCGAATTTCATTCGTTTTCGCTACTCTGTCGTTTAAGTGAGCCGTGGTGTAGATGGCTAGACAGATGCAACGAATGTTAGAGTGTCGAAGGTTCTAGCCTCGCCTAAGCCCTTCATAATTTATTATTTTTATTTTTATTTTTTTATTATTTCTTTCTTTTTTATTATTATTTATTCTTTTCTATTTGATTTTCGAAGATACAAGAGCAACTGCGCGGTTAGCAGAGCGCGTGCTTATACGTGCGTAAAGAAGAAGAGTATCACTTTTTTGCAGGGTTCAGGGTATCTCGTAGTCGAGCCGTCTCGACTAGAGCTTTCTTACTTGTTTTTTTATATATACATATATATGTATATATTTTTTTTTATTTATTTATTTAATATCTGTTTATTGTCTTTTTTTCCCTTATAAATTCGTGTTGTAATTTCTTCGAATTATTAATTATTAATTTGTTACAGCACTTTTTTTTATTAATTGCGGCGGCACACACGTCAAGGCGAACAATTTCAATTATATTTCGGCCATTTTAAATATCTAGCCTTTCACTCTCATGCGCTTGAGGAGCGACACGCAAAAACACGTCCGTCTTCAACCGTCGTCAGTCAAATTGTTCGCCTGGCCGTGCCCCACTCGTAACAGTTTTTTTTATACCCTGAACCCATTGAAAATGGGAATTCAGGGTATAATGGTTTTGTGAAAATGTATGTAACAGGCAGAAGGAGACGTCGCAGACCCCATAAAGTATATATATTCTTGATCAGAATAAAAAAATAAGTTGAATGAGCCCTGTCCGTCTGTCCGTCCGTATGAACGTCGAGATTTCGGAAACTACAAGAGCTAGAGAGCTGAACACATGAACACTCATATGTTAGCTACGCAGTACGAGTTTATTTTGTTTTTTTCGATAACTTATCCCATTTCCAAATTATCGATAAAAAATCGAAAATTCGTTTCAATTTTTTACGTTTTTTAGGCATAACTTCTACACCGTTTTAGCGAAAGACTTCAATTTGTATATTTAGATAGATATTATGAATACGCAGATTATGTAATTTTCAGATTTTGGATGCCACGCCCCCTTCGCCACCAATTTGCAAAAAACGCATTTCAAATACTAGTGACTTGAAATTTGGCACATAGATACATTAAGATATTCTTAATCTACTCTAAAAATTAAGATCAATTTCATTAAGATCATCTATCTAGAAATGGAGTTTTAGGCGTTCAAAATATGGCCCAACCCACCCCCAAGCCACAGCAGCAACTGCGCGGTTAGCAGATCGCGCGCCTATACGTGCGTAAAGAAAAAGAGTATCACTTTTTTTGGGTTCAGGGTATCTCGTAGTCGAGCCGTCTCGACTAGAGCCTTCTTACTTGTTTAAATTTAAATTATTGCAACACTTAGCAACTTGTCTTAAATTGAATTGGCTGCTGTTAACAGCACTTTGATATCGTGTCTGTTAGAGTGTAGGCACTAACCATACAACACATAGACTGGACATTCGGAACAAGTTAATGTGCACACTTATTTTTTGACATTAGAACCCCATCAACTTCGTATTTGCTCGGGTTTTAACTTTTCGGGTCGGGAGAGAAAAATTGCTGATGGCAAAATCATTCCGCTTCGAGCGCTTGACGGTGACGGTCGATTTTCCAAAAAGGAATGGTATGTGCCGCTCTTTCCCTTGCTCTCCTTCTCTTTCTGCCCTATGCTTTTTACTCTCTGGTCTCTTCTCACAAAAATATATGTATGCTGGCACAAACAGCAAGCAGCTCACAAAAATTGAAATTTCTTCTCGACGCGATCCCATTGGTTCCCTTCTGAGCGAAGAGTATACCGAATTCTTAAACGGCTATGCCATGCTCATGCAAAATGTTAGCGTTTTCATGATTATTTGTGGAAAGGGTATGAAAGCGTTGATGTGCATGAAGAATACTAATTCCCGATGACCATACACACACATTTAAACTTCCTGCCCATATGTGTAAGCATTTATGTGCTTGTGTGCAATATTCTTGCTGCTTGTAGCACTATTAGAACCCCAGCAGTTGACGATCGTTCGGTTGGGTAGCGATGCGAGCTTGCATACACACACACATTTACACTTCCTCGCTATATGTGTAGCCATTTATGTGCATGTGTGCAATATTCTTGCTGCCGCCTGTAGAGCACTATTAGAACCCCAGCAGTTGATGTTCGTTCTGTTCGTTCGGTTGGGTAGCTGCTGTGAGCTTGCATACACACATATATACACATACACATTTACACTTCCTTGCTATATGTGTAGGCATTTATGTGCCTGTGTGTGATACACTTGCTGCATGTAGCAATTCTAATTTCCTCGCGTGTGCGTCCAGCGCCCTTTTGTTGAGGTATTCCATCGTCCTTGCCATCGCGCAATGCTGTCCGCCCTGACAGCGTCGCGCCGTATAGGCTCGTGCGTGTTCCGCTCCACGGCTTCAGCGACCAATTCCTCCAGTGGCACCATACCGGCAATAACAAGTGCCGCGTCATCGGAGACTGTCCTAAAAGCCCGATGACGGACCTAATGACGCTCGTTAGGAGGAGACGTCGTTGTTGCCTTGGTCCCCGCGTGTTGAGCATAATTCTTGAGAAGCTCTACAAGAATCGGCTGCTTTTTTATGCACATATTCTAAGTGCTCGCGGAAAGTTAATCTCGTGTCTATCATGACGCCAAGATACTTTATCGCCTCTTAGATGCGATGGTAACGCTGCCGATCTTTATATTGGCAGTTTCCACTCTCTTGCGACTGCTGACAAGGACGACTTCCGTTTTGTGCGCCGCTAGCTCTAGTCCAGCTCCAGACAACCAGCTTCGTATGCGATTGATACTTGCGCTGCACATATCCTCAGTATCTTTAAGCTCCTTTCCTATGGTGACGACTGCTACATCATCGGCAAAGCCAATGGTGTGCGCGCCTGCTGGTAGTTCCAAGCGCAGTACGCCGTCGTACATGACATTCCATAGGAGAGGCCCCAGCACTGAACCTTGGGGGACTCCAGCTGACACTATATGAGTTTGGGGACCCTCACTCGTATTGTATATTAGTGTTCTTCCTCTGAAGTAGCTCCTCACTATCTCTTTTAGATATTTAGGGATATTATATTGTGACATCGCATCCAGTATCATATCCCAGCTAGCTGTGTTGAAGGCATTCTTCACATCAAGAGTCGCAATGATGCAGTAGTGCTTCGTCGCGTGCTTCCATCTGGTGCCTTGGATGGCGGAAGCTGCCAGGCCGACAACTTTATCAAGCGCATCTGCTGTTGAACGGGCCTTCCGGAAACCAAATTGGTTAGGTGAAAGGCCTCCGGCGCTAGCAATAGCACTCTCCAGCCTAGAGCAAATCAATTTCTCGAACACCTTTCCCATGGTGTCTAAGAGACAGATTGGTCTGTATGAAGATGGCTCATCCGGTGGTTTGCCAGCCTTAGGTAGCAATACCAAGTTCTGGATTTTCCAGATTGCGGGGAACGTCTCATGAATTATACATTCGTTGTATAATTCCGCGAACGCGATTGGGTGCAAGGCGAGGGCTAGCTTTAGCGCACGATTTGGGATCCCGTCTGGCCCTGGGGCTGAGTTAAGTTTAAGACCTCTGATACTAACTACTAATATCTCCTCGTCCGTAACTAGGTCAATGTGAGTGCTCGTTGAGCCCTGATCAGCAGCCATGGACTCAGGGGCGTGGATGGAGCTTAATCTTTCTGGAAAGAGCGTTTCCACAATCGATTTAAGCTCCAAACGATCCATAGGCTGCACCTGTTTACCTGCATATAATCTTTTAACTACTATCTTATACGCCCTGCCCCAAGGGTCATATTCGGCTGAGTCACACAACTCTAAGAAACATTCTCTTTTGCTTGCCCGAATGGCCTTCTTTAACTGTCTTCTAGCCACCTGGTACGCTAATTGCTTTTCCAAATACGTGGGCCTACCGCGGGCGCGTTGGTAACTTCTTCTCGCCTGGATGCATTTGCGTCGAATGTCACCTATTTGAGCATTCCACCAATACATAGGCGTTTGTTGTCGCATGAACTGCTTGCGGCGTAGCATGCTACTATTGCAGGCATTCTGAATTTGGGCTACCATTTGGCATGCTCTGGCCTCAGCATTGCCAACTGTGCCCAGCGACCGAATGGCCTCTGAGAAGGCCAAGGGATTAAAAGTATCCAGTTGATACGATTCTCTCCACAAGTTTGGCACCCTGGCAGGTGGCTCACCAATTGTGAACAGAAGAGCCGTATGATCGCTGCCTGTATAGCTATCGCAATGACTCCATGTTGCTTCCCGAAAAAGGGATGAAGTGACATAAGTAATGTCAATTACAGATCCGTATCCAGCCCGACTGAAGGTGAACTCGTGACCAGTGTTGAGCAGTGCGACATCCAGTGTCGCGAAGATCTCCAGTAGGATACGGCCTCTGGTATTAGTTGTGTGGCTACCCCATTCTAACGCCCATGAATTAAAGTCGCCTGCTATAATGGCCTTCCGACCCCTAGCATCCACTGCAAGCTCGTCAAGCGTCGTTGTGAAGTCACTGAGCTGCATGCTGGGGGCCAGGTAGCAACTGTAGAGCCATAAGTTAGCGTATCGGCCGCGTACGAATCCATTGAATGACTTAACATTTGTAAGTACATTCGTTGAATTGCCACATGCCCACAGCGCTGCTTTGCCAGTACTATCTGCTGCCCACGTTCTGGGACAACTGGTCTTACAGTGATGAGGTTCACTGAGAAAGGCTACGTCTATACATTTTTCCCTTACAGTCTGCTCTAGTAGATCTTGAGCAGCAACACAATGGTTTAAATTAAGCTGCAGGAACCTCAGCATTTCATTTTACGCGCGGCTTCACGGTAGAATGGGCACTTGAAACTGCCTGCTGAGTGGTCCGTCTGCTTTTCGCCTTTTCGGACGCAGAGACTACATTTTGGCGACTTGGTGCATGCTTTGGCACTGTGACCCATCTCGCCACACCTGAAACAGGCACCCTTCAGGTCACAGGCGCTAGCGCAGTTTGCTGCTATATGACCGTAGTCGAGGCACTTGAAGCAGCGTTTAGGCTGGTCCACGGCTCGGATACGGCATACTACCCATCCTATTCTAATTTTGGACAGCTCGAGCAGAGTTTTGGCTTTCCCAACTGGGAGAGCAACTGTAGCTCTTTGCTGTCCACCGTAGGCTGTCCGAAGCGATTTGATAACCGCAATGGGGAGTGAGCTAACTTTCAACTCCATCCTAATTGCCTCTAGTATCTCCTCCTTGCTCGCTAATTCATCGAGGTCACGAATCTCAATGTGCGCCGATTCGGTAAGTGTTTTAACTACCGCTCTGTCGCCTAATGCCTTGCCTACAGCTTCGTGAAGAGTCTCTGCGCTATGCTCCGGCTTCCTACTTAGTTGCAGCAGGAGGTCTCCCTTAGCTGTCTTCCTAATTCCCTGAACATCACCGCTCAGATGTTTTAAATTTGGGTCGCTCTTAACTACGCGAAGCATGTCCGCATAGCTGCACCCGCCTACGCCAGAGATCGCAATTGCGTCAATTCTGGGCCTCTTTTGTATGGGCTTGCGTCCCTTGACGACCGTCCAGCTACTCTTATTAATCGGTGGGTCTGCCTGATTTGCATTCCTAGCCGCAGCACCTAGTGCTTTTGGTTCTGCCGGATTCGCTACGCTTTTGTTGGGCCTCGGCTTTTTTGAAGGAGTTTTCCTCACTTCGGTGGTTACTTCACTTGGCCGCTTGGGCGTATTACTACTTGCTTGAGCACTAATGCTCGCTTTTGGAGCTTTCTCCATTGCTTTCTTGGGCGGCGTGGTCTGCACCTCGCAGTTTTTAACTGTGCGGTCGCAAAACTTTTCGGCCGCCTTGTGGAGATTGACCAGTTTGGTCAACTCCTCTCTCATTAGAGCATTTATATGCCGCTGTCCACCAAATAGAGCAGACAAGCCCTCTAGGGTAACTCCTATTTGAGCTAATGTATCCTTTAAGGACTTCGGTGCCTGGCAAACAGCCACTGGCGACTGACTCGGTGCTACCGGCTGCGGCAACGCCCTCAGTTGCTGCTGCGGGGACCGCTGCAGCGAAGAGCGGCGCGCGAAAGCTTGCAGCTCATCCTCCATCATGGCATCCATTGCTCCGACTACCGCGGCGTGGAGCCTGTAGTGGGCAATGACTACTGAAGTTTGAAATTAGACCCTAATAATTTAAAACTCAGCTTAGTTACGAGACACTAGGAGCCCGAAAATATGCACTACTTTAGACAGCGTCTAAAAGTATGCAGTACTTTAGCTACTGCAACTTCGCCGCAGAAGCTAGGTTGCTGTCTTTGCTAAGACCAAGCTACTCAAAAAGGTAAGTGAGCTGAATGTCTGAATGTCCGCTGCGATTTCCAGCACTACTAACAGCTGTGGGAGTGAGTGCACCTGATTGTTATTATTTGTGCAAGTGACAAACAAGTGCAACACTTTCCCGCCCTCTATTAAAAAAAAGAGATGGAAAGCCAAAAAGTGACGCTACTGCCCCCCTCTCTTGCACCACACTCGGCCAACCGAATACTCCGCGACGCCGCCACAAAGCGTTTAACACGTTTAAGCGTTTATCTCGCAGTCTTAGGGATAGCTGGGTAACTATAGTCCGCAGCATATACTTTGTCTTTAATTATTTCCACTTTCAGAGCGAAAACAAAATATCGGATACTGGATCACAAAAACACCGACCGTACTCCGCGACAACTCTCCTGTGTCCCTATAGCGAGGAAGTGTAAATGTGTGTGTGTATGCAAGCTCGCATCGCTACCCAACCGAACGATCGTCAACTGCTGGGGTTCTAATAGTGCTACAAGCAGCAAGAATATTGCACACAAGCACATAAATGCTTACACATATGGGCAGGAAGTTTAAATGTGTGTGTATGGTCATCGGGAATTAGTATTCTTCATGCACATCAACGCTTTCATACCCTTTCCACAAATAATCATGAAAACGCTAACATTTTGCATGAGCATGGCATAGCCGTTTAAGAATTCGGTATACTCTTCGCTGAGAAGGGAACCAATGGGATCGCGTCGAGAAGAAATTTCAATTTTTGTGAGCTGCTGTTTGTGCCAGTATACATATATTTTTTGTCAAAAAATAAGTGTGCACATTAATTTGTTCCAGTTGTCCAGTCTATGTGTTGTATGGTTAGTGGTGTAGGTCAGTTTCAATAATATCGATATATATGTTCGATACCATACTGTATGCGATCACTAAATCACATGCAGCTTGAAACTGACCTACACCACATTACTTTACATTGAGTTGAGTACAAACGATACATTTTTCTTAAATTAGACAATAAGTTATTAACATAAATATTTACTATCTTATTTTATTTCTTTCTTTTCAGGTACTGGATCATCTGGTCATCTGGCTGCATCTCATCGTCATCTTTCAGGTACGTATTTGCTGAAGTGTGTGCGTGTGTGTGTGCCTGTTAGCAATTGAATTTGCTAATAGACGTCGTCTTCTTTTCCTTTCCAGCTGGATACCATCGTCGGAGTGATTCGTGTTGTCGTCAGGCAAGTGGATTAGATGGCGCTTTTGTGTCGTCAGTTTGAAGAAGCCAGTCCGGCTGTTCAGTTAAGTGGACAGAGCTGTGGCGTACATGCACATGGCACTGCCCATAACCCAGTCAAATTTAGTGCAGAATGAAATGGAAGAGCAAATACTTTTTTTTTTTTTTTGCGTGTCGCTCCCAAGCGAATGAGAGTGAAAGGCTAGATATTTAAAATGGCCGACATATAATTGAAATTGTTCGCCTTGACGTGTGTGCCGCCGCAATTAATAAAAAGTGCTGTAACAAATTAATAATTAATAATACGAAGAAATGACAACACGAAATTATAAGGAAAAAGAAAGACAATAAACAGATATTAAATAAATAAATAACAAAAAAAAAAAATATATATATATATAAAAATATAAAAAAAATATGTGTCATTAATAAATAAAGAGCATGGTGCGACAGTGATTGTAAACAATTTGTTATAAACAATTGTACAACAATAACAACAACAAGTGACTACAAGAAAATGAACTCTTCAGACGACTCCGAGGAGACCAGGGAGATGTTTCGCAAGTGGTGCGACCCCGCTACGGTGGACAAGACGCTGGCAGCCGCCAAAAAAATTGCAGAAAAAGCAACTTTAATTCTTGACAAAGTTGTGCGAGGCTATAAATACAGAAGTCTGCAAGCGCTTGTCGTTAGCATCGGACGTGCATTGTGATTTTGTGACAATTAGTTAACTGTAACGCGTTCAACGAACCCGCGATCTACATATTCGTAGCTACTGCTGAGCGGTGGCGGCAACAACTTGCGGTAAATAACAGAGGAAAAAGAGACTTAAGCGGTGCACCGCTTGCCCCTCGCGTTGCGCTCTGCGCTTGCGAGAGGTATTTACTGTTTGACCACGCTTACATATATACATTCTGTGATCAGCAGAAGTTGTTTACAATTGACTATTTAGCTGTTTAATAGTAAGTATTGTAAGAATGGATGAAGTCTCGTCGTCTTGCTCGCTTCTTAGCGATAGAAGTGCAAAGTCAGATACGATGAGAAAAATTTCGTATGCAGACCCTGCAACTATGCGCTCTCAAATACGATCTCAGCTCCTAAGCAAAGAGGTGCCAATAAGCAGCCAAGCTGACAATGTATTAGCTAAAACTAATAGCTCTTACGCATGTACAACGAGTACATGCACTATAACTACGTCGCAAGCAAACTGCTCTTCTACTTCGACCTACACTGTAGCGGCTTGAACAAGGCCCAACATATGTCCATCGTCTCTGGTTGGTAGCAAATCCTTAAACGATACGTTGAAAAAAATATCCGAAAATGTAGCTTGAAAAGTAAAATGCCCTTTTCAAGAAGCTGTCATAGGCACAAGCATGAAAAAAAAGGTGAACAGCAGCCATCTGGCTCCACCCGTAAGGCTAAGCTGCAAGCTACAGGGCAATCTAAGCCGGCACCCAATACGCCGCTTTCCTACTTGACACCAACTTCGTTAGGCAACAATCAGCAGACAACCTCATGGAGCAAGACTTACCAGAAACAGACACTAATGAAGAAGATGCAGCGGCTGCGGATAATTCTTTCAGCCAAGCCATGAAAGGTCCTCCTAAGCCTCTGGCTATATGTGGGCCAAATGTTAGCGATCCCCACAGCTTACAACAGGCGTTGAATTTGTGCGTTAGTGCGAGAACTACACTATCCGCACTTCAAAATTTGGTGTGTCACGGATATACACGTCCAGCGTCGAAGCTTTCCGCAAAACAGTGGATAAGCTTACTGAATTGAAATGTCAATTCTGGCACCACCAGCTTAGGCAGGATAAGCCTTTCACTGTGGTCATCAAGGGAATGCATGCAAACGTGCCGAAGATGCAAATACAGGATGCTATGGGGGAAAAAGGCTTTGAATGTCTTAATATATACTGCCCAAGAAAGACTGATTGGCACAATATTGAAATAGGTGACAATGAGGAAGAGGCAACTGTAGATTACAAAACGAGGCAAAATATATTTTTTGTCAACATCAAACAGAGACCGAAAGCAGCGGATGCCTTGAAAATAACCCAATTGGGCAGATTCAGAGTCACAGTAGAGCGTGCTCGACGCAGAAAAGAACTAATACAGTGCCTGAGATGCCACATCTTTGGGCATTCTAAAAATTATTGTGTCAGAGACTCAATTTGTGCTAATTGATCTGGCATGCACGAAACTAGACTCTGCATCAGCGCCAATAAATCGTGCATAAACTGTGGTGGAGAGCATTCAACAGATATGGAGTGTCCAGTAAGGATTGTAAAATTAAGAAAACTAAGAGCCAAACCTAGACTACCTACTGATGGCAACGCTTTCAACACTATTCGTAATGCTTCTCGTGACTTTATCTCATCGGGAGCTATTAGAGGCAAGATGTCGTATGCCGACGTAGCTAGACCTGTAAGATCAACCGGTGCCATTCAGACCAAAGTAAATCATGACATAACGTCTGACAACAGATTCCAAAAACTGGAAAACTCAATTATAGCCATTAACTTTAGAAGGACCAATTGTTCAAATTGGTACAGGAGACTATGGACTCAAATAAGGCATTCAGAGAACTGGTGCAGGTTCTCATCACAAGGATGAATTAATGACGCAACCAATCATAAAAATCGGATTGTGGAACGCTCGGGGACTAGCTTGGGGCTCTGAAGAACTCCGGCTGTTTCTGAAGACATATAATATAGATGTCATGCTTGTCACCGAGTCACATCTGCGTGAAGGCCAACGAATTTTCCTTCCTGGATATTCCACTTACCATGCCTTCCATCCTAGTGATAGCTGCAGAGGTGGCGCTACAGTCATTGTGCGCTCCACCATTGGTCATTGCCCCCAGACTGCCATCTCCACCGACAACAGACAAGTAGCTATTGTCCAGCTACAGACAACAGAGGGTCCAGTCGCACTCGCATCAGTATACCTACCACCAGATCAGCGTTGGATAAGAGCCGAGTTTGATACTATATTTGCCATGCTCGGCAACAAATTTATCGCAGGCGGTGATTATAACGCCAAGCACGCATGGTGGGGCAACTCAAGACCCTGTCAAAGAGGCAAGGTACTGCAAAAAGCTGTTGCGAATGGTCAGTATCAGATCTTAGCTACGGTGAACCGACATTCTATTCATATAACCCTCTGGTAGCACCATCTGCACTAGACTTCTTTGTCGTAAACGGATTCAACATAAGACGACTTAGTGTGTGCACGCTACACGAGCTATCATCAGATCACATTCCTCTACAAGCTGTCTTGCACTCAACGGCTCTGTTCAAGCCATAACGAAGTTGTTTCCTGAGCCGTGGCGCTGATATAGAGGTATTTAAGGCACATCTAATGCAACACATCGATCTAAATATGGACATCCAAGCTGCAGATGATATTGACAACGCGATCAACAGCTTTATGGACAACCTGAAACAAGCAGCAATACAAGCTACACCAAGAAACCAACCAGTATGCAGACAGCAACAGCTTCCCTCGGTAATAGTTAATCTCATTCGTCTCAAACGCAAAGTTAGAAGAGAATATGCGAGAACCGGAGATACACGAATCCAAAGGATCCAAGGTAGACTTGCAAATCGTCTTCAAAAAGTGCTTGCCCGCAGAAAGCAAATAGAAATGGATAAGATGTTGGAAAACTTGGGCACTGATGCTTCCACAAACTTCTCTCTCTGGAGAATCACTAGAAATTATAAATCGCAGATCACACCGAATTCGGCTTTAAGGAACCAGAGCGGAGGTTGGTGCCGTACTCCACAGGAAAAAGCAGAAGTGTTTGCGAATAAGCTGGAGCAACGCTTTCGTCCACATAACTTTGCTTCGGAAAAATACAGGAGAATGATTGAAGGTTCCCTCGAAACGCCGTTTCAAATGACTCTACCTACTAATCCAGTCACCTTGAATGAAGTAAAGCTTCTTATATCCAAGCTGAAGCCCAAGAAGGCTCCGGGCGAGGACCTCCTTCACAACAGAACTCTACGACTTCTTCCAGATCAAGCTCTACTCCTTCTAGTGCTGATATTTAACGGTATACTGCGAGTAGGATATTTTCCAAAAATGTGGAAGTCGGCAAACATTATAATGCTTCTTAAACCCGGAAAACAGCCTACTGACGTGGACTCCTACAGACCTATCAGCCTTCTTCCGGCACTGGGTAAAATGATGGAGAGGCTGATACTCAACAGACTCTTTAACATCGAGGCTGTAACTGAGACGATCCCCAAATTTCAATTTGGTTGCAACACGGCACCCCAGAACAGCTACACAGACTGGTAAACTTCATATTAGAAGCTCTAGAGAATAAGGAGTATGCAGTCGCCGCCTTTCTAGACATCGAACAAGCCTTCAACAGAGTGTGGCACACTGGGCTTCTTTATAAAGCCAAGCGCCTTCTGTCACCACAGATATTTGAGATCATATGGAGTTTTCTCGAAGGGCGTACATTCTGCGTGACAGCTGATGGATGCAAGTCCTCCGCTAAAACAATAACAGCAGGAGTTCCGCAAGGCAGCGTCCTTGGTCCCATCCTTTATTCCATTTTCCCTGCGGATATGCCAACCCACACTGCAATCACTGGACTCGGTGCTAGAGACGTGCTAATAGCGACCTACGCTGACGATACCGCGGTGCTCACCAGAAAAAGCTGCATTCTACAGGCCACGAGTGCACTCCAGCAGTATCTCAACGCATTTCAGGAATGGGCTGAGAAATGGAACATTTCCATAAATGCTGGCAAATGTTCAAACGTAACTTTTACCTTAAAATACATAAACTCGCTACAATCAGCGGTCAGTGCGTGCGAATAGAGCGGCAGGCCAAGCCCATCGATCCGGCACAATGCCATCGATGCCAGGCATATGGCCATACTAAAAACTATTGCCGCCGCCCATACTGTTGCATGACATGCTCAGGCAGCCACGCAACTGCAGCGTGCACCAAAGCAAGAGATGCACCTCCAAAGTGCATCAATTGTGGAGGTGCACATGTCAGTTGCTACAAGGGCTGCCTGAAGTATAAAGAAGCAAGGAATAAACTGTTGGCTGTTAGGTTCATCCCCGAAGCCAAAAGAATACATCCACAACATCAACAGCAGCGTCAGCATCAGCAGCAACAGCAACAACATTTGAGCCAAGCAAGACAAGAGACAACGCATAAACGACAATTGACTAATCACAAACGACAAGAGACAAGGCATAAACGACAACAACAACAACAACATGACAAAAAGACGTCACTAAATACAGGCACTAAACGCAAACTAACGTATAGCAGCGCTGTGCGTAGAACACGTAAAAATCCAACACCACAACAACAACAGCCACGACAACAGCATCAGCAGACACATAATACACGGACAAAAACGCCAATATCGACTCACCGTTCCAACAAAAGCAACAACAACAACAACAAGCAGCGGCAGCCACAATCAACAGCAACTAAAACTGCAGCTGCAACTATGAGTAATCCAGCACAGAGACATCTGGAGAGGCTGCAACAAAGCCTCCAGGAGGAGCAAACCAGGACAAGCTGCCTAGAGAGCATGGTAAAGAACCAAATGGCCATCTTCAAAAAGCTGTAAGACAAAATTGAGAAAATAATGACAATAGTGACAAGTTTATTGACGGCAAATAACACAAATACAAATACAAATCTAAATACAACACATTTACAAACTATAAACTATGACGAACAGCTACAACTAGGAATCCCGAAGTCGACTTTAGAGAGCTGATGGACGTCCACTAAGAGGATGAGGCCGCCGTTGATGAGTCCTCCACCAGCTGGCGCACCAGCTCTTCAACATCCAGCATATCCGTGCCCACTAGCGTGGCAATGTACTAGGTCCGGACTCCAACGACGACGATGGCAGCCGTATACATGAAAAGAACGAAATAAAACATGTAAACAAACTGCCAATAACATAAAAAATAACACTTACCTGCAATTAACGGGTAACTGCAACGATAACGACGACCTCACAGCCACGACAGACATGAGAGATAACTGCTGCAGTTCCTAATAAAATGACCAGTGATGATAAAAGACTAAAAATAAAATTAATAAATAAATAACTAAAAACAACTAAACGATTAAAATTCACTAATGTACACTTACCTGCAATATGGCGATAAATCCTCCAAAGATGTATATTGATGCCTACTCCAGCAGCCAGTGATGCCACTACACGTACCTGCAACAAAAAGAATAACTAAAATTAATAAATGAACTAACAAAACAGCAATTAAATAATTAAAATTCATAAATATAAACTTACCTGCAACATGCGTCAAATCCAATTCGTAACGGCAACGGATGCCTGCTCCAGCTGTCAGCGACGCCACTTCATTAACACTTACCTGCAATGACCGATCCTGTATCCAGTGATGCAACTCCATTTTCCTGCAATAAGATGAATAAATAAATAAAATGTATAACGAGACAAATAAATGACACATAAAATGCACTAATAAACACTTACCT
The DNA here is from genome assembly GCA_035045845.1 of Drosophila buzzatii. Classification (NCBI taxonomy): domain Eukaryota; kingdom Metazoa; phylum Arthropoda; class Insecta; order Diptera; family Drosophilidae; genus Drosophila; species Drosophila buzzatii. The sequence goes on along the minus strand of JAWNOS010000128.1, from coordinate 131,106 downwards.
GCAAAATGGCGCTATTTTAACTAAAAATGTCCATCGATCCTGTTCCAGCTGCCTCGTAAATGCAACAAATATATAAAATTAATAAATTAAATAAAACAATAAAACGACAAAATTCAATAAATCTCCAAATTCACACTTGCCTGCAACATGGCGTAAAAAAATTCAAAAACGACGAAAGATGCCTGCTCCAGCATACAGATAAAGTAACGAAATGTACCTGAATCAAAAAAAAAAAAAAAAAAAAACAAATCAAATTAATAAATAAACATTAAACACAAACAAAGAACTTAAGCAAACCGTAATGCTGCAACACATGTGCTGTACCAACTTGACAACCCCGAGGCGACGTTGGACCTGCTGGAAATCCAATCGGACATGTATTTCTAGCAAAAACAACTTCTTTTATATTGGGTGCTATTGGCATATGGCAGGCGCACATAAACACACACACACACTCTAATGGCAACTACCAGGCATGCATGCCCAGCTGACTGGCATGCTATGCAAAAATACTGAGCACAACAACAAATTACTTTTTCACTTTTCCTAAAAAGAAACAAAACAAAACAAAAACTTTTAACACACTAATCACAAAAAAAAAGTATTTGCTCTTCCATTTCATTCTGCACTAAACTTGACTGGGTTATGGGCATTGCCATGTGCCTGTACGGCACAGCTCTGTCCGCTTAACTGAACAGCCGGACTGGCTTCTTCAAACTGACTACACAAAAGCGCCATCTAATCCACTTGCCTGACGACAGCACGAATCACTCCAACGATGGTATCCAGCTGGAAAGGAAAAGAAGACGACGTCTATTAGCAAATTCAATTGCTAACAGGCACACACACACGCACATACTTCAGCAAATACGTACCTGAAAGATGACGATGAGATGCAGCCAGATGACCAGATGATCCAGTACCTGAAAAGAAAGAAATAAAATAAGATAGTTAGTAAATATTTATGTTAATAACTTATTGTCTAATTTAAGAAAAATGTATCGTTTTGTACTCAACTCAATGTAAAGTAATGTAGTGTAGGTCAGTTTCAAGCTGCATGTGATTTAGTGATCGAACATATTATATATCGATACATTGAAACTGACCTACACCTCAACAGACACGATATCAAAGTGCTGTTAACAGCAGCCAATACAATTTAAGCCAAGTTGCAATCTTTAGCAATAATTTAAATTTGAAAAAAAACTGTTACGAGTGTGGCACGGCCAGGCGAACAATTTGACTGACGAAGGTTGACGACGGACGTGTTTTGCGTGTCGCTCCTCAAGCGCATGAGAGTGAAAGGCTAGATAATTAAAATGGCCGAAATATAATTGAAATTGTTCCCCTTGACGTGTGTAATAAAAAAGTGCTGTAACAAATTAATAATACGAAGAAATTACAACACGAAATTATAAGGGGAAAAACAGACAATAAAATGATATTAAATAAATAAATAAAATAAATATATATATATATATATATATATATATAACAATATAAAACAAGTAAGAAAGCTGTAGTCGAGACTGCTCGACTACGAAATCCCCTGAGCCCTTCTTCGAACGAATAATATTCCAAGAATTATTCGATTCGTTTCTGCACGCATGCAAAACCACGCGCACACATAGACGCTGATCTACGCTTGTATGCATGTATGTGTGTATGCATGTGTGTAAGCATTGCAAGCGTCTTGCTGTCTCTCTCTCTGCCTTTGTTGCTGCGCCGCATGGATTTTGATGAGAAAACTTTGATGATTAATGATTCTGTTTCTAGATGGACAATCGTATAGATATCTTCAGATTATGATTATGATATTAATATATATATGCTAAACTAAACTGCATGTCTCTAGTATTTGAAATGCATTTTTTCATATTTGGCGGTGGTGGGGCGAAGTGGGGACCGGAATCCAAAAACTTTTAACACACTAATCACAAAAAAAAAAGTATTTGCTCTTCCATTTCATTCTGCACTAAACTTGACTGGGTTATGGGCATTGCCATGTGCCTAGCTCTGTCCACTTAACTGAACAGCCGGACTGGCTTCTTCAAACTGACTACACAAAAGCGCCATCTAATCCACTTGCCTGACGACAGCACGAATCACTCCGACGATGGTATCCAGCTGGAAAGGAAAAGAAGACGACGTCTATTAGCAAATTCAATTGCTAACAGGCACACACACACGCACATACTTCAGCAAATACGTACCTGAAAGATGACGATGAGATGCAGCCAGATGACCAGATGATCCAGTACCTGAAAAGAAAGAAATAAAATAAGATAGTTAGTAAATATTTATGTTAATAACTTATTGTCTAATTTAAGAAAAATGTATCGTTTTGTACTCAACTCAATGTAAAGTAATGTAGTGTAGGTCAGTTTTAAGCTGCATGTGATTTAGTGATCGCATGCAGTATGGTATCGAACATATTATATATCGATATCATTGAAACTGACCTACACCTCAACAGACACGATATCAAAGTGTTGTTAACAGCAGCCAATACAATTTAAGCCAAGTTGCAGTCTTTAGCAATAATTTAAATTTGAAAAAAAACTGTTACGAGTGTGGCACGGCCAGGCGAACAATTTGACTGACGAAGGTTGACGACGGACGTGTTTTGCGTGTCGCTCCTCAAGCGCATGAGAGTGAAAGGCTAGATAATTAAAATGGCCGAAATATAATTGAAATTGTTGCAAAAAAGTGATAGTTAGTAAATATTTATGTTAATAACTTATTGTCTAATTTAAGAAAAATGTATCGTTTTGTACTCAACTCAATGTAAAGTAATGTAGTGTAGGTCAGTTTCAAGCTGCATGTGATTTAGTGATCGCATGCAGTATGGTATCGAACATATTATATATCGATATCATTGAAACTGACCTACACCTCAACAGACACGATATCAAAGTGTTGTTAACAGCAGCCAATACAATTTAAGCCAAGTTGCAGTCTTTAGCAATAATTTAAATTTGAAAAAAAACTGTTACGAGTGTGGCACGGCCAGGCGAACAATTTGACTGACGAAGGTTGACGACGGACGTGTTTTGCGTGTCGCTCCTCAAGCGCATGAGAGTGAAAGGCTAGATAATTAAAATGGCCGAAATATAATTGAAATTGTTCGCCTTGACGTGTGTGCCGCCGCAATTAATAAATAAGTGCTGTAACAAATTAATAATTAATAATACGAAGAAATTACAACACGAAATTATAAGGGGAAAAACAGACAATAAAATGATATTAAATAAATAAATAAAAAAACAAGTAAGAAGGCTCTAGTCGAGACGGCTCGACTACGAGATCCCCTGAACCCTGCAAAAAAGTGATACTCTTCTTCTTTATGATCGCATGAGCGCGCCCTCTGCTAACCGCGCAGTTGCTGCCGTGGCTTGGGGGTGGGTTGGGCTATACTTTGAACGCCTATAACTCAATTTCTAGATGGATGATCTTAATGAATTTTCAGAGTAGATTAAGAATATCTAAATGTACGTATGTGCCAAATTTCAAGTCTCTAGTATTTGAAATGCGTTTTTTCCAAATTGGTGGCGAAGGGGGCGTGGCATCTAAAATCTGGCATCATAATCTGCGTATTCATAATATCTATATAAATATACAAATTCGAAGTCTTTAGCTAAAACGGTATAGAAGTTATGCTCAAAAAACATAAAAAATTGAAACGAATTTTCGATTTTTTATCGATAATTTGGAAATGGGATGAGTTATCGAAAAAAACAAAATAAACTCGTACTGCGTAGCTAACATATGAGTATTCATTTTTCAGCTCTCTAGCTTTTGTAGTTTCCGAAATCTCGACGTTCATACGGACGGACGAACGGACGGACGGACAGGGCTCAATCAACTTATTTTTTTCTGCTGATCAAGAATATATATACTTTATGGGGTCTGCGACGTCTCCTTCTGCCTGTTACATACATTTTCACAAAACCATTATACCCTGAATTCCCATATATAACAAGTAAGAAGGCTCTAGTCGAGACGGCTCGACTACGAGATACCCTGAACCCTGCAAAAAAGTGATACTCTTTTTCTTTACGCACGTATAAGCACGCGCTCTGCTAACCGCGCAGTTGCTCTTGTATCTTCGAAAATCAAATAGAAAAGAATAAATAATAATAAAAAAGAAAGAAAAAATAAATTATGAAGGGCTTAGGCGAGGCTAGAACCTCCGACACCCTAACATTCGTTGCATCTGTCTAGCCATCTACACCACGGCTCACTTAAACGGCAGAGTAGCGAAAACGAATGAAATTCGCCATATACGAAAGAAACACTAAAACAGTGGCTGAAAATACAAATACAATTCAAAGACAATTCTAACGGAATTCAAAAACAATTGTGATTCTTAGAATATACACGCATAGCAACATAGAAAACAGCCCAAGACTTTTTGTGTGTATACATACATACATACATACATATGTGCACACGCATACGAAAATTGATTTGCATTGCTCAACGTTGCTTGCATTTCCATTGTTATTTTAATTGTTTTAAAATTTTTAAATATATGTATAATGGAATGTAATGAGAGTTCAGCATATGATCTGCATATTCTATTTAACATTTTAGGTTTTTTTTAGAAATCATAACTCTTTTACAATTAGCTTTACATGCACAAATATGTACATATGTATGTATGTACGATTGCAGCCACACGCTGATCTACGCTTGCACACATATACATACAAACATATGTATGTATGTATGTATGTATGTATGTATGTATGTGCGCCCGCAATGCGTCTTGCTGTGTCGCTGCCTTGCTTGCTGCGCCACATGGGTTTTGAATAGAAAACTTTATGGACTCATAATTCTGTTTCTAGATGGACAATCATATTGATATGTTCAGATTAAGATTATGTTATTCATATCTATATGCCAAACCAAACTGTATGTCTCTAGTATTTGAAATGCATTTTTTACACATTTGGGGGTGGTGGGGCTAATTGGGGACCGGAATCCAAAATCTGACAAAAACCGAAATTGTATTAAATTAGTATCTATATATATGCAGAAGACTTGGAGACTCTAACTCTAAAGATGAATTAGCTAGAATTTTAAAACTGGTTCCCGATAAATTCGTTTATCGATAACTTGCCAAATATACAAGTTATCGAATTTCTGAAACAAACTCGTACTGCGCGTGCAATATACGAACCTAACACAAAAAGAATGAACTCTCTAGCTTTTGTATCTTCGGAAATCGACGCGTTCAAACATACGGACAGACGGACAGACGGACGGACAGACAGACGGACATGGCTATATCAACTTTTCTCGTCACCCTGATCAAGAATATATATACTTTATGGGGTCTGCCACGCCTCCTTCTGCCTGTTACATACTTTTAACAAAACCATTATACCCTGATTTCCCATTTTCAATGGGCTCAGGGTATAAAAATATAAAAAAAAAAAATTGGTGTTATTAATAAATAAAGAGCATGGTGCGACAGCGATTGTAAACAATTTGTTATAAACAATTGTACAACAATAACAACAACAACAAGTGACTACCATGCCTAGAGAGCATGGTAAAGAACCAAATGGCCATCTTCAAAAAGCTGTAAGACAAAATTGAGAAAATAATGACAATAGTGACAAGTTTATTGACGGCAAATAACACAAATACAAATGCAAATCTAAATACAACACATTTACAAACTATAAACTATGACGAACAGCTACAACTAGGAATCCCGAAGTCGACTTTAGAGAGCTGATGGACGTCCACTAAGAGGATGAGGCCGCCGTTGATAAGTCCTCCACCAGCTGGCGCACCAGCTCTTCAACATCCAGCATATCCGTGCCCACTAGCGTGGCAATGTACTAGGTCCGGACTCCAACGCCGACGATGGCAGCCGTATACATGACATAACATAAAAAATAACACTTACCTGCAATTAACGGGTAACTGCAACGATGACGACGACCTCACAGCCACGACAGACATGAGAGATAACTGCTGCAGTTCCTAATAAAATGACCAGTGATGCTCCCAACTGTCAACAGTGATGCCAACTTTGTACCTGAAAAAGAAAAAAGACTAAAAATAAAATTAATAAATAAATAACTAAAAACAACTAAACGATTAAAATTCACTAATGTACACTTACCTGCAATATGGCGATAAATCCTCCAAAGATGTATATTGATGCCTACTCCAGCAGCCAGTGATGCCACTACACGTACCTGCAACAAAAAGAATAACTAAAATTAATAAATGAACTAACAAAACAGCAATTAAATAATTAAAATTCATAAATATAAACTTACCTGCAACATGCGTCAAATCCAATTCGTAACGGCAGCGGATGCCTGCTCCAGCTGTCAGCGACGCCACTTCATTAACACTTACCTGCAATGACCGATCCTGTATCCAGTGATGCAACTCCATTTTCCTGCAATAAGATGAATAAATAAATAAAATGTATAACGAGACAAATAAATGACACAAAAAATGCACTAATAAACACTTACCTGCAAAATGGCGCTATTTTAACTAAAAATGTCCATCGATCCTGTTCCAGCTGCCTCGTAAATGCAACAAATATATAAAATTAATAAATTAAATAAAACAATAAAACGACAAAATTCAATAAATCTCCAAATTCACACTTGCCTGCAACATGGCGTAAAAAAATCCAAAAACGACGAAAGATGCCTGCTCCAGCATACAGATAAAGTCACGAAATGTACCTGAATCAAAAAAAAAAAAAATAATAATAATAACTAAATTATATAAAACAATAAAAGAAAGCTAATTCACACTTACCTGCATACCACGAAGAAAACACCTACAAGATGACGACGGATGCCTGCGCCACTTCTAGTTCCAGAGATGCCCGACAAATTGCCAATGCTGCCACATCTGGACTCCAGGGATGCCACACCAACGTACCTGCAACGAAAAAAAAAAACAAATCAAATTAATAAATAAACATTAAACACAAACAAAGAACTAAAGCAAAACGTAATGCTGCAACACATGTGCTGTACCAACTTGACAACCCCGAGGCGACGTTGGACCTGCTGGAAATCCAATCGGACATGTATTTCTAGCAAAAACAACTTCTTTTATATTGGGTGCTATTGGCATACGGCAGGCGCACATAAACACACACACACACTCTAATGGCAACTACCAGGCATGCATGCCCAGCTGACTGGCATGCTATGCAAAAATACTGAGCACAACAACAAATTACTTTTTCACTTTTCCTAAAAAGAAACAAAACAAAAACTTTTAACACACTAATCACAAAAAAAAAGTATTTGCTCTTCCATTTCATTCTGCACTAAACTTGACTGGGTTATGGGCATTGCCATGTGCCTGTACGGCACAGCTCTGTCCACTTAACTGAACAGCCGGACTGGCTTCTTCAAACTGACTACACAAAAGCGCCATCTAATCCACTTGCCTGACGACAGCACGAATCACTCCGACGATGGTATCCAGCTGGAAAGGAAAAGAAGACGACGTCTATTAGCAAATTCAATTGCTAACAGGCACACACACACGCACACACTTCAGCAAATACGTACCTGAAAGATGACGATGAGATGCAGCCAGATGACCAGATGATCCAGTACCTGAAAAGAAAGAAATAAAATAAGATAGTTAGTAAATATTTATGTTAATAACTTATTGTCTAATTTAAGAAAAATGTATCGTTTTGTACTCAACTCAATGTAAAGTAATGTAGTGTAGGTCAGTTTCAAGCTGCATGTGATTTAGTGATCGCATGCAGTATGGTATCGAACATATTATATATCGATATCATTGAAACTGACCTACACCTCAACAGACACGATATCAAAGTGTTGTTAACAGCAGCCAATACAATTTAAGCCAAGTTGCAGTCTTTAGCAATAATTTAAATTTGAAAAAAAAACTGTTACGAGTGTGGCACGGCCAGGCGAACAATTTGACTGACGAAGGTTGACGACGGACGTGTTTTGCGTGTCGCTCCTCAAGCGCATGAGAGTGAAAGGCTAGATAATTAAAATGGCCGAAATATAATTGAAATTGTTGCAAAAAAGTGATAGTTAGTAAATATTTATGTTAATAACTTATTGTCTAATTTAAGAAAAATGTATCGTTTTGTACTCAACTCAATGTAAAGTAATGTAGTGTAGGTCAGTTTCAAGCTGCATGTGATTTAGTGATCGCATGCAGTATGGTATCGAACATATTATATATCGATATCATTGAAACTGACCTACACCTCAACAGACACGATATCAAAGTGCTGTTAACAGCAGCCAATACAATTTAAGCCAAGTTGCAATCTTTAGCAATAATTTAAATTTGAAAAAAACTGTTACGAGTGTGGCACGGCCAGGCGAACAATTTGACTGACGAAGGTTGACGACGGACGTGTTTTGCGTGTCGCTCCTCAAGCGCATGAGAGTGAAAGGCTAGATAATTAAAATGGCCGAAATATAATTGAAATTGTTCGCCTTGACGTGTGTGCCGCCGCAATTAATAAATAAGTGCTGTAACAAATTAATAATTAATAATACGAAGAAATTACAACACGAAATTATAAGGGGAAAAACAGACAATAAAATGATATTAAATAAATAAATAAAAAAACAAGTAAGAAGGCTCTAGTCGAGACGGCTCGACTACGAGATCCCCTGAACCCTGCAAAAAAGTGATACTCTTCTTCTTTATGATCGCATGAGCGCGCCCTCTGCTAACCGCGCAGTTGCTGCCGTGGCTTGGGGGTGGGTTGGGCTATACTTTGAACGCCTATAACTCAATTTCTAGATGGATGATCTTAATGAATTTTCAGAGTAGATTAAGAATATCTAAATGTACGTATGTGCCAAATTTCAAGTCTCTAGTATTTGAAATGCGTTTTTTCCAAATTGGTGGCGAAGGGGGCGTGGCATCTAAAATCTGGCATCATAATCTGCGTATTCATAATATCTATATAAATATACAAATTCGAAGTCTTTAGCTAAAACGGTATAGAAGTTATGCTCAAAAAACATAAAAAATTGAAACGAATTTTCGATTTTTTATCGATAATTTGGAAATGGGATGAGTTATCGAAAAAACAAAATAAACTCGTACTGCGTAGCTAACATATGAGTATTCATTTTTCAGCTCTCTAGCTTTTGTAGTTTCCGAAATCTCGACGTTCATACGGACGGACGAACGGACGGACGGACAGGGCTCAATCAACTTATTTTTTTCTGCTGATCAAGAATATATATACTTTATGGGGTCTGCGACGTCTCCTTCTGCCTGTTACATACATTTTCACAAAACCATTATACCCTGAATTCCCATTTTCAATGGGTTCAGGGTATAAAAAAATATATAAAAATATAAAAAAAAAAATTGGTGTTATTAATAAATAAAGAGCATGGTGCGACAGCGATTGTAAACAATTTGTTATAAACAATTGTACAACAATAACAACAACAACAAGTGACTACCATGGCTAGAGAGCATGGTAAAGAACCAAATGGCCATCTTCAAAAAGCTGTAAGACAAAATTGAGAAAATAATGACAATAGTGACAAGTTTATTGACGGCAAATAACACAAATACAAATGCAAATCTAAATACAACACATTTACAAACTATAAACTATGACGAACAGCTACAACTAGGAATCCCGAAGTCGACTTTAGAGAGCTGATGGACGTCCACTAAGAGGATGAGGCCGCCGTTGATAAGTCCTCCACCAGCTGGCGCACCAGCTCTTCAACATCCAGCATATCCGTGCCCACTAGCGTGGCAATGTACTAGGTCCGGACTCCAACGCCGACGATGGCAGCCGTATACATGACATAACATAAAAAATAACACTTACCTGCAATTAACGGGTAACTGCAACGATGACGACGACCTCACAGCCACGACAGACATGAGAGATAACTGCTGCAGTTCCTAATAAAATGACCAGTGATGCTCCCAACTGTCAACAGTGATGCCAACTTTGTACCTGAAAAAGAAAAAAGACTAAAAATAAAATTAATAAATAAATAACTAAAAACAACTAAACGATTAAAATTCACTAATGTACACTTACCTGCAATATGGCGATAAATCCTCCAAAGATGTATATTGATGCCTACTCCAGCAGCCAGTGATGCCACTACACGTACCTGCAACAAAAAGAATAACTAAAATTAATAAATGAACTAACAAAACAGCAATTAAATAATTAAAATTCATAAATATAAACTTACCTGCAACATGCGTCAAATCCAATTCGTAACGGCAGCGGATGCCTGCTCCAGCTGTCAGCGACGCCACTTCATTAACACTTACCTGCAATGACCGATCCTGTATCCAGTGATGCAACTCCATTTTCCTGCAATAAGATGAATAAATAAATAAAATGTATAACGAGACAAATAAATGACACAAAAAATGCACTAATAAACACTTACCTGCAAAATGGCGCTATTTTAACTAAAAATGTCCATCGATCCTGTTCCAGCTGCCTCGTAAATGCAACAAATATATAAAATTAATAAATTAAATAAAACAATAAAACGACAAAATTCAATAAATCTCCAAATTCACACTTGCCTGCAACATGGCGTAAAAAAATCCAAAAACGACGAAAGATGCCTGCTCCAGCATACAGATAAAGTCACGAAATGTACCTGAATCAAAAAAAAAAAAAATAATAATAATAACTAAATTATATAAAACAATAAAAGAAAGCTAATTCACACTTACCTGCATACCACGAAGAAAACACCTACAAGATGACGACGGATGCCTGCGCCACTTCTAGTTCCAGAGATGCCCGACAAATTGCTAATGCTGCCACATCTGGACTCCAGGGATGCCACACCAACGTACCTGCAACGAAAAAAAAAAACAAATCAAATTAATAAATAAACATTAAACACAAACAAAGAACTAAAGCAAAACGTAATGCTGCAACACATGTGCTGTACCAACTTGACAACCCCGAGGCGACGTTGGACCTGCTGGAAATCCAATCGGACATGTATTGCTAGCAAAAACAACTTCTTTTATATTGGGTGCTATTGGCATATGGCAGGCGCACATAAACACACACACACACTCTAATGGCAACTACCAGGCATGCATGCCCAGCTGACTGGCATGCTATGCAAAAATACTGAGCACAACAACAAATTACTTTTTCACTTTTCCTAAAAAGAAACAAAACAAAAACTTTTAACACACTAATCACAAAAAAAAAAGTATTTGCTCTTCCATTTCATTCTGCACTAAACTTGACTGGGTTATGGGCATTGCCATGTGTCTGTACGGCACAGCTCTGTCCACTTAACTGAACAGCCGGACTGGCTTCTTCAAACTGACTACACAAAAGCGCCATCTAATCCACTTGCCTGACGACAGCACGAATCACTCCGACGATGGTATCCAGCTGGAAAGGAAAAGAAGACGACGTCTATTAGCAAATTCAATTGCTAACAGGCACACACACACGCACACACTTCAGCAAATACGTACCTGAAAGATGACGATGAGATGCAGCCAGATGACCAGATGATCCAGTACCTGAAAAGAAAGAAATAAAATAAGATAGTTAGTAAATATTTATGTTAATAACTTATTGTCTAATTTAAGAAAAATGTATCGTTTTGTACTCAACTCAATGTAAAGTAATGTAGTGTAGGTCAGTTTCAAGCTGCATGTGATTTAGTGATCGCATGCAGTATGGTATCGAACATATTATATATCGATATCATTGAAACTGACCTACACCTCAACAGACACGATATCAAAGTGTTGTTAACAGCAGCCAATACAATTTAAGCCAAGTTGCAGTCTTTAGCAATAATTTAAATTTGAAAAAAAACTGTTACGAGTGTGGCACGGCCAGGCGAACAATTTGACTGACGAAGGTTGACGACGGACGTGTTTTGCGTGTCGCTCCTCAAGCGCATGAGAGTGAAAGGCTAGATAATTAAAATGGCCGAAATATAATTGAAATTGTTCGCCTTGACGTGTGTGCCGCCGCAATTAATAAATAACTGCTGTAACAAATTAATAATTAATAATACGAAGAAATTACAACACGAAATTATAAGGGGAAAAACAGACAATAAAATGATATTAAATAAATAAATAAAAAAACAAGTAAGAAGGCTCTAGTCGAGACGGCTCGACTACGAGATCCCCTGAACCCTGCAAAAAAGTGATACTCTTCTTCTTTATGATCGCATGAGCGCGCCCTCTGCTAACCGCGCAGTTGCTGCCGTGGCTTGGGGGTGGGTTGGGCTATACTTTGAACGCCTATAACTCAATTTCTAGATGGATGATCTTAATGAATTTTCAGAGTAGATTAAGAATATCTAAATGTACGTATGTGCCAAATTTCAAGTCTCTAGTATTTGAAATGCGTTTTTTCCAAATTGGTGGCGAAGGGGGCGTGGCATCTAAAATCTGGCATCATAATCTGCGTATTCATAATATCTATATAAATATACAAATTCGAAGTCTTTAGCTAAAACGGTATAGAAGTTATGCTCAAAAAACATAAAAAATTGAAACGAATTTTCGATTTTTTATCGATAATTTGGAAATGGGATGAGTTATCGAAAAAAACAAAATACATTCGTACTGCGTAGCTAACATATGAGTATTCATTTTTCAGCTCTCTAGCTTTTGTAGTTTCCGAAATCTCGACGTTCATACGGACGGACGAACGGACGGACGGACAGGGCTCAATCAACTTATTTTTTTCTGCTGATCAAGAATATATATACTTTATGGGGTCTGCGACGTCTCCTTCTGCCTGTTACATACATTTTCACAAAACCATTATACCCTGAATTCCCATATATAAAAATATAAAAAAAAAATTGGTGTTATTAATAAATAAAGAGCATGGTGCGACAGCGATTGTAAACAATTTGTTATAAACAATTGTACAACAATAACAACAACAACAAGTGACTGCCATGCCTAGAGAGCATGGTAAAGAACCAAATGGCCATCTTCAAAAAGCTGTAAGACAAAATTGAGAAAATAAGGACAATAGTGACAAGTTTATTGACGGCAAATAACACAAATACAAATGCAAATCTAAATACAACACATTTACAAACTATAAACTATGACGAACAGCTACAACTAGGAATCCCGAAGTCGACTTTAGAGAGCTGATGGACGTCCACTAAGAGGATGAGGCCGCCGTTGATGAGTCCTCCACCAGCTGGCGCACCAGCTCTTCAACATCCAGCATATCCGTGCCCACTAGCGTGGCAATGTACTAGGTCCGGACTCCAACGCCGACGATGGCAGCCGTATACATGCCGTATACAATTAACGGGTAACTGCAACGATGACGACGACCTCACAGCCACGACAGACATGAGAGATAACTGCTGCAGTTCCTAATAAAATGACCAGTGATGCTCCCAACTGTCAACAGTGATGCCAACTTTGTACCTGAAAAAGAAAAAAGACTAAAAATAAAATTAATAAATAAATAACTAAAAACAACTAAACGATTAAAATTCACTAATGTACACTTACCTGCTATATGGCGATAAATCCTCCAAAGATGTATATTGATGCCTACTCCAGCAGCCAGTGATGCCACTACACGTACCTGCAACAAAAAGAATAACTAAAATTAATAAATGAACTAACAAAACAGCAATTAAATAATTAAAATTCATAAATATAAACTTACCTGTAACATGCGTCAAATCCAATTCGTAACGGCAGCGGATGCCTGCTGCAGCTGTCAGCGACGCCACTTCATTAACACTTACCTGCAATGACCGATCCTGTATCCAGTGATGCAACTCCATTTTCCTGCAATAAGATGAATAAATAAATAAAATGTATAACGAGACAAATAAATGACACAAAAAATGCACTAATAAACACTTACCTGCAAAATGGCGCTATTTTAACTAAAAATGTCCATCGATCCTGTTCCAGCTGCCTCGTAAATGCAACAAATATATAAAATTAATAAATTAAATAAAACAATAAAACGACAAAATTCAATAAATCTCCAAATTCACACTTGCCTGCAACATGGCGTAAAAAAATCCAAAAACGACGAAAGATGCCTGCTCCAGCATACAGATAAAGTCACGAAATGTACCTGAATCAAAAAAAAAAAAAAATAATAATAACTAAATTATATAAAACAATAAAAGAAAGCTAATTCACACTTACCTGCATACCACGAAGAAAACACCTACAAGATGACGACGGATGCCTGCGCCACTTCTAGTTCCAGAGATGCCCGACAAATTGCCAATGCTGCCACATCTGGACTCCAGGGATGCCACACCAACGTACCTGCAACGAAAAAAAAAACAAATCAAATTAATAAATAAACATTAAACACAAACAAAGAACTAAAGCAAAACGTAATGCTGCAACACATGTGCTGTACCAACTTGACAACCCCGAGGCGACGTTGGACCTGCTGGAAATCCAATCGGACATGTATTTCTAGCAAAAACAACTTCTTTTATATTGGGTGCTATTGGCATATGGCAGGCGCACATAAACACACACACACACTCTAATGGCAACTACCAGGCATGCATGCCCAGCTGACTGGCATGCTATGCAAAAATACTGAGCACAACAACAAATTACTTTTTCACTTTTCCTAAAAAGAAACAAAACAAAAACTTTTAACACACTAATCACAAAAAAAAAGTATTTGCTCTTCCATTTCATTCTGCACTAAACTTGACTGGGTTATGGGCATTGCCATGTGCCTGTACGGCACAGCTCTGTCCACTTAACTGAACAGCCGGACTGGCTTCTTCAAACTGACTACACAAAAGCGCCATCTAATCCACTTGCCTGACGACAGCAAATCTAGCAAATTCAATTGCTAACAGGCACACACACACGCACACACTTCAGCAAATACATACCTGAAAGATGACGATGAGATGCAGCCAGATGACCAGATGATCCAGTACCTGAAAAGAAAGAAATAAAATAAGATAGTTAGTAAATATTTATGTTAATAACTTATTGTCTAATTTAAGAAAAATGTATCGTTTTGTACTCAACTCAATGTAAAGTAATGTAGTGTAGGTCAGTTTCAAGCTGCATGTGATTTAGTGATCGCATGCAGTATGGTATCGAACATATTATATATCGATATCATTGAAACTGACCTACACCTCAACAGACACAATATCAAAGTGTTGTTAACAGCAGCCAATACAATTTAAGCCAAGTTGCAATCTTTAGCAATAATTTAAATTTGAAAAAAAAAACTGTTACGAGTGTGGCACGGCCAGGCGAACAATTTGACTGACGAAGGTTGACGACGGACGTGTTTTGCATGTCGCTCCTCAAGCGCATGAGAGTGAAAGGCTAGATAATTAAAATGGCCGAAATATAATTGAAATTGTTCGCCTTGACGTGTGTGCCGCCGCAATTAATAAATAAGTGCTGTAACAAATTAATAATTAATAATACGAAGAAATTACAACACGAAATTATAAGGGGAAAAACAGACAATAAAATGATATTAAATAAATAAATAAAAAAACAAGTAAGAAGGCTCTAGTCGAGACGGCTCGACTACGAGATCCCCTGAACCCTGCAAAAAAGTGATACTCTTCTTCTTTATGATCGCATGAGCGCGCCCTCTGCTAACCGCGCAGTTGCTGCCGTGGCTTGGGGGTGGGTTGGGCTATACTTTGAACGCCTATAACTCCATTTCTAGATGGATGATCTTAATGAATTTTCAGAGTAGATTAAGAATATCTAAATGTACGTATGTGCCAAATTTCAAGTCTCTAGTATTTGAAATGCGTTTTTTCCAAATTGGTGGCGAAGGGTGCGTGGTATCTAATATCTGGCATCATAATCTGCGTATTCATAATATCTATATAAATATACAAATTCGAAGTCTTTAGCTAAAACGGTATAGAAGTTATGCTCAAAAAACATAAAAAATTGAAACGAATTTTCGATTTTTTATCGATAATTTGGAAATGGGATGAGTTATCGAAAAAACAAAATAAACTCGTACTGCGTAGCTAACATACGAGTGTTCAGCTCTCTAGCTTTTGTAGTTTCCGAAATCTCGACGTTCATACGGACGGACGGACAGGGCTCAATCAACTTATTTTTATCTGCTGATCAAGAATATATATACTTTATGGGGTCTGCGACGTCTCCTTCTGCCTGTTACATACATTTTCACAAAACCATTATACCCTGAATTCCCATTTTCAATGGGTTCAGGGTATAAAAAAAATATATAAAAATATAAAAAAAAAAATTGGTGTTATTAATAAATAAAGAGCATGGTGCGACAGCGATTGTAAACAATTTGTTATAAACAATTGTACAACAATAACAACAACAACAAGTGACTACCATGCCTAGAGAGCATGGTAAAGAACCAAATGGCCATCTTCAAAAAGCTGTAAGACAAAATTGAGAAAATAATGACAATAGTGACAAGTTTATTGACGGCAAATAACACAAATACAAATGCAAATCTAAATACAACACATTTACAAACTATAAACTATGACGAACAGCTACAACTAGGAATCCCGAAGTCGACTTTAGAGAGCTGATGGACGTCCACTAAGAGGATGAGGCCGCCGTTGATGAGTCCTCCACCAGCTGGCGCACCAGCTCTTCAACATCCAGCATATCCGTGCCCACTAGCGTGGCAATGTACTAGGTCCGGACTCCAACGACGACGATGGCAGCCGTATACATGAAAAGAACGAAATAAAACATGTAAACAAACCGCCAATAACATAAAAAATAACACTTACCTGCAATTAACGGGTAACTGCAACGATGACGACGACCTCACAGCCACGACAGACATGAGAGATAACTGCTGCAGTTCCTAATAAAATGACCAGTGATGCTCCCAACTGTCAACAGTGATGCCAACTTTGTACCTGAAAAAGAAAAAAGACTAAAAATAAAATTAATAAATAAATAACTAAAAACAACTAAACGATTAAAATTCACTAATGTAAACTTACCTGCAATATGGCGATAAATCCTCCAAAGATGTATATTGATGCCTACTCCAGCAGCCAGTGATACCACTACACGTACCTGCAACAAAAAGAATAACTAAAATTAATAAATGAACTAACAAAACAGCAATTAAATAATTAAAATTCATAAATATAAACTTACCTGCAACATGCGTCAAATCCAATTCGTAACGGCAGCGGATGCCTGCTCCAGCTGTCAGCGACGCCACTTCATTAACACTTACCTGCAATGACCGATCCTGTATCCAGTGATGCAACTCCATTTTCCTTCAATAAGATGAATAAATAAATAAAATGTATAACCAGACAAATAAATGACACAAAAAATGCACTAATAAACACTTACCTGCAAAACGGCGCTATTTTAACTAAAAATGTCCATCGATCCTGTTCCAGCTGCCTCGTAAATGCAGCAAATATATAAAATTAATAAATTAAATAAAACAATAAAACGACAAAATTCAATAAATCTCCAAATTCACACTTGCCTGCAACATGGCGTAAAAAAATCCAAAAAACGACGAAAGATGCCTGGAGCCAGCATACAGATAAAGTCACGAAATGTACCTGAATCCAAAAAAAAAAAAAAAATAATAATAATAACTAAATTATATAAAACAAGTAAGAAGGCTCTAGTCGAGACGGCTCGACTACGAGATCCCCTGAACCCTGCAAAAAAAGTGATACTCTTCTTCTTTACGGTCGCATGAGGGCGGCTCTGCTAACCGCGCAGTTGCTGCCGTGGCTTGGGGGTGGGTTGGGCTATACTTTGAACACTTATAACTCCATTTCTAGGTGCATGATCTTGATGATATTTTCAGAGTAGATTAGGAATATATAAATGTATCTATGTGCCAAATTTCAAGTCTCTAGTATTTGAAATGCGTTTTTTCCAAATTGTGGGCGAAGGGGGCGTGGCATCCAAAATCCAAAAATTACATAATCTTCGTATTCATAATATCTATCTAAATATACAAATTGGAAGTCTTTCACTAAAACGGTGTAGGAGTTATGCCCAAAAAACTAAAAAAATTGAAACGAATTTTCGATTTTTTATCGATAATTTGGAAATGGGATGAGTTATCGAAAAAACAAAATAAACTCGTACTGCGTAGCTAACATATGAGTGTTCATGTGAAATTTCAGCTCTCTAGCTCTTGTAGTTTCCGAAATCTCGACGTTCATACGGACGGACGGACGGACGGACGGACGGACGGACGGACGGACGGACGGACGGACGGACGGACAGACGGACAGGGCTCATTCAACTTATTTTTTTATGCTGATCAAGAATATATATACTTTATGGGGTCTGCGACGTCTCCTTCTGCCTGTTACATACATTTTCACAAAACCATTATACCCTGAATTCCCATTTTCAATGGGTTCAGGGTATAACAAGTAAGAAGGCTCTAGTCGAGACGGCTCGACTACGAGATCCCCTGAACCCTGCAAAAAAAGTGATTTTCTTCTTCTTTACGCGCGTATAGGCGAACGCTCTGCTAACCGCGCAGTTGCTGCCGTGGCTTGGGGGTGGGTTGGGCTATACTTTGAACACTTATAACTCCATTTCTAGATGCATGATCTTGATGAAATTTTCAGAGTAGATTAAGAATAAATAAATGCATCTATGTGCCAAATTTCAAGTCTCTAGTATTTGAAATGCGTTTTTTGCAAATTGTGGGCGAAGAGGGCGTGGCATCCAAAATCCAAAAATTACATAATCTGCGTATTCATAATATCTATCTAAATATGCAAATTCGAAGTCTTTAGCTAAAACGGTGTAGAAGCTATGCTCAAAAAACCAAAAAAATTGAAACGAATTTTCGATTTTTTATCGATAATTTGGAAATGGGATGAGTTATCGAAAAAACAAAATAAACTCGTACTGCGTAGCTAACATATGAGTGTTCATGTGAAATTTCAGCTCTCTAGCTCTTGTAGTTTCCGAAATCTCGACGTTCATACGGACGGACGGACGGACGGACGGACAGACGGACAGGGCTCAATCAACTTATTTTTTTCTGCTGATCAGGAATATATAAATTATAAAGTTGCGTAGTCCAGGTATCCGTAGTCCAAGTGTCCAGTGCGGTTGCTGGTGATGTTGGTGTATCGGATCCAAGGTTCCGCAAGGTTATTTTTAGGATGATTAAGGTGGAGAGATTACTTGTCTCTCACATCACTGGCCTTGTGGCTCAGTAATGTAGAAATAATAATTCAATTGTTTTACGGCTTGTGCCGGAGTAAGGTTTATTAGACGAGCTTTCGCTTTCGCAGTAAGAACAGAACTAAAACTAGAAGCCACCAACAAGTTGGGGCATACCCAAAACCAAAAGTACTTAGTTGCTAAAGAATACAAAGCTACAGAATATGAGCGCTTAAGGCTACAAAACTACAGCCTGCAAGCCGGCCGGGAATGAGTGATAATGCTGATCTTGCGGCATGTGCAAGATATCAGATTACCGTTGGTTGACCGTCGCCTCTTGGGCGCTGAACTGAACTTTCGCTGATACGGCAACTTTATCGCAACTGCTGGCTAGCACTTGCTCTTGTTTACGTTGCGCAACAATGTGCGAGGGGCCCTCGTTAACTACTCCCCCCTCAGAACTATGACCGTCCTCGTTCATCTTATAACTGTTGACGATCTTCTGTATCTTCTTGGAGGCTCGTTTTCTCCTCAGATCCTGGCAGAGGAGGATGGAACCGCTGAAAACGAGGCCGAGTCCAACTCCTGTGATGAACCAAGTTTTAAGTGATCCGGCCGATGCTACGTCCCCTTGCAGTTTGTTGATTATGTGGAGGTTGTGGTTGTTCATCCTCTGTAGGAGCGGCATGCTCAGAACTGGATCGTGGCTAATGATGTTGAGCAATGGAGAGGCTGCTACGCCCGGGGTTCTGTTTAGCATCTCACGCCGATTTACGTACTTAGTACCATTTATGAAGGCTACTCGTTCGAAAGTGACGAGGAAGGTACCATTGACTGTGATCTCAGGGCTGTCATCGGTGCTAATTCGCGCAGGGCTTTCATTCACTACTAAGATGCCATCATCCATGATCGTGATTGGTTTCAAATGGCTAGGCTGAGTGTGGCAACGTGCCGTACCTCCGGCGTGTAGTCCACGAGCGCAAGTGTCATGGGAAGCCAGTTTGCAGATCGATGCGTAGGTTGTTATGTCGCAGCTTGTTACTGCCATGATTTCGTTGTCGCAATCAGCTACGGTGTCGTCTTCCAGTTGAAGCACAGTTTGTTTGTGTGATACGGGGAGTATGCTGACCTTTCTACATATAAACTTAATTCTGGGGTACTCAATTAGTATATGGATAATACTCTCGGACTGGAGGACCTTAATATTAGATGCTTCTATTAAACTTAATATAGGGACTTCTGTGGGATGTTCACTGAGCACGGATTTCAAATCGTCGTGGTCGAAAATTGTCGGATTTATAATATTGGCTTTAGCAAATGTGATTGTGAGCATTAAATTTTGAATCTCTGTTACTAGCATTCTATTTCTGGCTAGTAATGCCTCATATAAATGTGGAGTGTCAACTAAATCATTTTTCTTGGCTTTAATTATTTGATTAACAGTATCGGTCAGCTGGTTTATTTGCTTCTGAGTTTCAGAGTTTATTATTACCTGTCTATTGTTTGAGTCGATTAACTTTGACTCAGTCATTTTTATTCTTTCTAAATCTGCGGCATCTGGTGTACCTGCCACAACCTTGAGTACTGTGCCTAAGAAATCTAAACTTCTGGCAATTCTATGGTGAATTTGTAAAACGGACAAAAGACTTCTAATGTGATCAGTGTCAACATCCAACAGTTTTCGCATGTGAGACTGAGGAAATAACTCGGACAGTTTTTCTGTTTCTTCTACTATTTTCGTGAATTCGGTTAGGTTGCTTGAGTGCCTGACATAGTCCCGTTGTTCCCATACCAGCACACTTCCATCTATTATGGGAATGTAGTCGGAATGCGAATAGTCGGTGATCCGAGCATTTACTAATGTTAGTAAGAATGGAAGCGAACAAATAAGCCTGCAAGGAAAAAGATGAAATTAAACTTACTGTATTTCTTAACTTGCTATTTAACCTAAACTCCTGTCATTTCAGGTTGTCCTTGTGGACCACCCTCCCTCTAATGAGCACAGACGTTCCTAGGTCTGCTTGAATCACTTCCTCCGTGCATAGGGGTGAAAGTTTGTTTCCCAGTCTTTTGTTAGACTTTACAAAAACTTTTTCCCCCACATCAAATACCCTATTTTGTCTGTTTGGATTGATTCTTTCTAACTGTACTTGTTGAACTTTTTCAATCTTGTTCGCGATGGCCTCCCTAAATTCATTAGTAGACGCGTGAATTATTTCGATTGGTTTCATGCCAGTTACTGAGTGCAGCGATCTATTATATTCTAATGTCGCTTGTAGAATTAGTTCGACTGTGTCCTCGATATTTTTTTCCAATTTAAGACACCTGGCAATTTCTGCCAACGTACTATGAAACCGTTCTACCTGACCGTTGGAAGTACTGTGTAATGGGGGCGCATTTACAACCTCGATTCCATAACTGTTCTTTAACAGTGAAGTAATGGTTTCTGAATTAAATGCCGCTTCATTGTCGCAGTAAATGATCTTAGTTTTTGGAAAAAAATTCACGGCTTGTATGATTGGTCCTTTTACGTCCGTTATAGTACGGGAAACTATTGGTTGTACGACTGCAAATTTCGAGAATTTATCAACACATGTCAAGAATTGCTTTTTGTCGGTTGAAAAAATGTCGATGTGCAACCTTTCGCCAGAGTATGATGGAACTGGCGTCTCACCGAGGAACTGTTTCTTCGGGTGCCTGTCATATTTGGCGCGGGTACAGATTTTGCAATTTGCCACAATTTCTGTCAAAATTCTATTCATTTTTGGAAAGTAATACTCTTCCAAAATTTGTTTGCAGTTTTCTTGTGCCGCTCTGTGCGCACGGTTATGCTCAGTTATTGCTATTTCCCTCTGTTCTGCTTTGTTAGAAATGTCTATTACCATTTTCTTACAGTACCTAAACTTTGTTGACGGGAAACTTTGCACTAACTCGTGCTGGATACTTGCCAGTGTTGGGAGATCACAATGTAATGCATTCACTACATTGGGATTTATTACTGCCCTTACTTCGTTCAATACATCGCTTTTTTCAGTAAAATGTATTGTGTGGCGTGTTTTTTCACCAAATAAAATAAAGTTTCGTTTCAGAGCGAATTGAGCTTTTTCTAAAATTATTTGGTTTCTGAAAACGTTCACAGGGTTTTCCGTAGCTTCTACCGTGTAAGTTAACGATGACTCGCTGTGGATTGTTGCCGCATCGGATATTACTTCACTTTGCAGCGCATTCACATTTTGGCGTGAAAGAGCGTCTGCTACGTGGTTTTCTTTACCCGGTTTGTAGTGGATTTTTGCGTTATACTCATCGATATACGCTTTCCATCTTTTTATTTTCGCATTAGGATTGCGGTCTGACACAGCGAATGTCAGAGGCTGGTGGTCTGTATAGATATTTATGTCCCTAGTACCGTATAGGTATTGTTGTAGTTTTCCAAGAGCCCACACTATGGCCAACAATTCTCTTTCGTTGGTAGCATAGTGTGACTCGCTTTCTTTTAAAGTTCTAGAAATCATGGTGATGGGCCTGTTTTCTTGTGACAGAACAGCACCAATACCGTTTGCGGAAGCATCCGTCGTTAGATCGAATGGCTTCTTGAAATCTGGATACTTAAGAATTACATCTTCAGAAGCCAAAACGTTTCTCAGCCTCTCAAATGCATCACTTTGTGGACCATCGAATTTAATGGGTGTCTTTCTTGACATATGTTTGCTTATGGACCCATTTTCTCCTTTAAGCAAATTTGTCAAAGGTCTTGCTATTGCAGCAAAATCTTTTATAAAACAACGGTAGTAGCTGGCTAATCCCAGGAATGACCTCAGCTCGTATAAGCTTTTTGGTTCTGGGTAATGCTGTATAGCCTTTACCTTTTCTGGATCAGTTTTTGCGCCACCCATGGTTACTATAAACCCAAGGTATTCTACGCTTTGCTTGAAAAACTGAGTTTTTTCACTGGAAACTTTCATGTTCGCATCTGTCAAGCTCTTTAGAACCCAGTCTATATGCCTAACATGATCTTTTTCGTTTTCAGAAAAAATGATGACATCATCTACGTAAACATAGCAAGTTTTGCCAATTTGTTCACGCAAGACATCGTCAATCGCTCTTTGAAAAATGCTACCAGCATTTTTCAACCCAAACGGAAGTCGACAGAATTCGTACTTCCCACCGTTTACAGAAAAGGCCGTTTTCTCTCGGTCGTGTTCGGCCAAATATATTTGATGGTATCCGGATTTCAGATCCAACGTTGTAAAGTATTTGGCTCTACCCAAATTTGCCAAAATCATGGGGATGTTGGGCATTGGGTACTTGTCGGCGATGGTTCGCTCATTTAGTTTCCTAAAATCAATTACCATGCGCTTATTCTTGTTCCCTTGTTCATCGCAACCTTTTTTATCAACAATCCAAGTTGGGTTGTTGTAGGGTGACTTCGAGGGCCTAATGATATTGTTCTCTAGCAAGTTTTTGATTTCTTTTTTGACGAAGTCAGCAACTCCCATTGGATGTGGGTATAGCTTTGAATATATCGGCTTGTCATCATTAGTGCGGATTGTAGCTACTACAGACGTGTTGAATGGCAATGCCTCGTTAGAGGTCGAAAATGCCTTTGATCTATTTAAGATCATGCTTCTGAATTCTTCTTTTACGGATTCTGGCACGATAATATCATTTACATTGGTGAAATTAACATTATCACAATAATGATGCTGCAGCTTTTCGGACACAGAACCATAATTTATAGTACCACTATCAGTATTCAAGGACGCTCCCACTTGCGTTAGCAAGTCAAAACCTATTATACCATCGAATGGCGCTAGCGAATCCAGTAAAAAAAATGAAGCTGTTTTACCAAAAATGTTCATTAAACATTTTTGGTGGATTTTGTTAGACCCATGGATGGAACTAACTGTAAAAGGGGAGCTGACCGGACTTACATTCTTTAGCTCCTTTACGGGCTTAATGTAGTTTTTGGCAGCTCCTGTGTCGATCAGGATTTTTAGTTTTCTCCCAGCCAGCTGTCGTTCAATAAACGGTAGCCGGGAGCGTTCCCTAAAAAATTGATCAACTCGCTGCCACTTGTGGAGTCAGAATCATCTTCAACCTCAGCCACTGCTGCTGTGGCAGTGTTAATGTATTCTGTCTCTTGGCTACTGGGGGCATGTTGTATAGTATTTTGCACTCGCTGGCGCCTCTGGCCTGTCATGCGTTCGGAGCCATGCCTTTTTTGGCCCTGTCCGCCTTCATTTTGCACGTTGGCACCATGGCCATTTCCAAAAGCAGTGGGTTGTTTGAATTTTGACATGGCGGATCCTGTGTCCATGGGCTCTGATGTCTGACCTTGCTCGCCTTTAGAAACCTGATTAGCATTATTATGCTGCTTATTCTGTTTTCTAAAAATGGGATTTCTATCTTGGCCATTTTCGGCCCCGGCATTCTTTCCCTGCGGCTTCGTGTGGTTCCTATTATATTCATTTGCCTGGGTTCTGTCTTCCATGGCTTTTGCGAATGTAGCTGTAAGAACACTACGTTCTATGCTGGCTTCTGCCTCCCTAGCTATGGCCAAGGCAGACGGTAAGTCTTTGGGTTGGGCCGGAAATACAACTGACTTCAACGACTTTCTAAGTCCTGAGATAAACGCATGCAATGCATCGTCTCTGACTTCTTTGTTAAGCAATGTTGCGGTGTCAGGTTCATGGGTCATGGTAATCTTGTTAGTAACAAGCGTCAGCTTTTGTTCAACCTCATCATAGAATTGCATAAGGCTGGAATTTCCCTGCCTGACCATCTCTAGCCCTTGACGTAGGAGCCGTAGCGACGTCTTATCGGCATACGTGCAATCTAGCCTAGCTATTATGGCATCGAAGTTGAGTACCGTGTTATGTGATACCAACAATGCTCTCGCTGGACCTCTGATTTTGTTCCTAATAATGGTAACAGCTTGATAATGCGCGCTACTTCCTACAAATGGCTTGAAGAGTTCGTACGCATCTGTGGCAGACTGCCTCCAGGCTACGTAGTCATCTTGTGAACCACTGAATTCGTGTACTGATTTAATAATGTCAAGCTTTATTTCACATGGGACATTTGGGTCTACTGAAATTCTTTGGTAAACTTCGACCTGCGGCACTTGTATGCGCAAACTATTCACTTGTCCTCTCAATTGGTTGAGCTGAGTATCAAATCTTTCTTGTAGCCTTGCTTCTTGTTGGGTCAAGGCTTGGCTAAGAGCGCCCGATATTAAGGCTTGCAACTGATTAACGTCCATGTCTGTCTGGTTTTCTTGCGTTGGGTGAAAATGTTCCGTTTCTAAATCCCACCCTTCGTCACTATCGTATTCTCGCTTAATTTCCCTGTGTGAGCCAAAGTTATTCATCAGCTTTTTTTTTAAAGAGGAAAATGTATATTTGACACTTCACATGTACGATTGTATTTACGCCGATTATGTGCAACCGGCAAAGGCATTAATTGTAATTATTTATATATTTCTGTCTCGTTGCAGACGCAAAGAAAAAAGTTTTTAAATGAAATATTTAACACAAGTCACAATTACGCTTGAGCACTTATTTGAAAGAGAGAAAAAAAATTTATATATTTTTTTTCCTACTCACTGAACATTCCACTTACATGTTATTATCTACTGATATTGAAATGTTCCCTGCGGGTTCTAAGTATAGTTGGGCGCCAATTATAAAGTTGCGTAGTCCAGGTATCCGTAGTCCAAGTGTCCAGTGCGGTTGCTGGTGATGTTGGTGTATCGGATCCAAGGTTCCGCAAGGTTATTTTTAGGATGATTAAGGTGGAGAGATTACTTGTCTCTCATATCACTGGCCTTGTGGCTCAGTAATGTAGAAATAATAATTCAATTGTTTTACGGCTTGTGCCGGAGTAAGGTTTATTAGACGAGCTTTCGCTTTCGCAGTAAGAACAGAACTAAAACTAGAAGCCACCAACAAGTTGGGGCATACCCAAAACCAAAAGTACTTAGTTGCTAAAGAATACAAAGCTACAGAATGTGAGCGCTTAAGGCTACAAAACTACAGCCTGCAAGCCGGCCGGGAATGAGTGATAATGCTGATCTTGCGGCATGTGCAAGATATCAGATTACCGTTGGTTGACCGTCGCCTCTTGGGCGCTGAAGTGAACTTTCGCTGAGACGGCAACTTTATCGCAACTGCTGGCTAGCACTTGCTCTTGTTTACGTTGCGCAACAATGTGCGAGGGGCCCTCGTTAACTTTATGGGGTCTGCGACGTCTCCTTCTGCCTGTTACATACATTTTCACAAAACCATTATACCCTGAATTCCCATTTTCAATGGGTTCAGGGTATAACAATAAAAGGAAGCTAATTCACACTTACCTGCATACCACGAAGAAAACGCCTACAAGATGACGACGGATGCCTGCGCCACTTCTAGTTCCAGAGATGCCCGACAAATTGCCAATGCTGCCACATCTGGACTCCAGGGATGCCACACCAACGTACCTGCAACAAATCAAATTAATAAATAAACATTAAACACAAACAAAGAACTAAAGCAACAAGTAATGCTGCAACACATGTGCTGTACCAACTTGACAACCAAGAGGCGACGTTGTACCTGCTGGAAATCCAATCGGACATGAATTTCTAGCAAAAACAACTTCTTTTATATTGGGTGCTATTGGCATATGGCAGGCGCACATAAACACACACACACACTCTAATGGCAACTACCAGGCATGCATGCCCAGCTGACTGGCATGCTATGCAAAAATACTGAGCACAACAACAAATTACTTTTTCACTTTTCCTAAAAAGAAACAAAACAAATCAAAAACTTTTAACACACTAATCACAAAAAAAAAGTATTTGCTCTTCCATTTCATTCTGCACTAAACTTGACTGGGTTATGGGCATTGCCATGTGCCTGTACGGCACAGCTCTGTCCACTTAACTGAACAGCTGGACTGGCTTCTTCAAACTGACTACACAAAAGCGCCATCTAATCCACTTGCCTGACGACAGCACGAATCACTCCGACGATGGTATCCAGCTGGAAAGCAAAAGAAGACGACGTCTATTAGCAAATTCAATTGCTAACAGGCACACACACACGCACACACTTCAGCAAATACGTACCTGAAAGATGACGATGAGATGCAGCCAGATGACCAGATGATCCAGTACCTGAAAAGAAAGAAATAAAATAAGATAGTTAGTAAATATTTATGTTAATAACTTATTGTCTAATTTAAGAAAAATGTATCGTTTTGTACTCAACTCAATGTAAAGTAATGTAGTGTAGGTCAGTTTCAAGCTGCATGTGATTTAGTGATCGCATGCAGTATGGTATCGAACATATTATATATCGATATCATTGAAACTGACCTACACCTCAACAGACACGATATCAAAGTGCTGTTAACAGCAGCCAATACAATTTAAGCCAAGTTGCAATCTTTAGCAATAATTTAAATTTGAAAAAAAAAACTGTTACGAGTGTGGCACGGCCAGGCGAACAATTTGACTGACGAAGGTTGACGACGGACGTGTTTTGCATGTCGCTCCTCAAGCGCATGAGAGTGAAAGGCTAGATAATTAAAATGGCCGAAATATAATTGAAATTGTTCGCCTTGACGTGTGTGCCGCCGCAATTAATAAAAAAGTGCTGTAACAAATTAATAATTAATAATACGAAGAAATTACAACCCGAAATTATATGGGGAAAAACAGACAATAAAATGATATTAAATAAATAAATAAAAAAATATATATATATATATAACAATATAAAACAAGTAAGAAAGCTGTAGTCGAGACTGCTCGACTACGAAATCCCCTGAGCCCTTCTTCGAACGAATAATATTCCAAGAATTATTCGATTCGTTTCTGCACGCATGCAAAACCATGCGCACACATAGACGCTGATCTACGCTTGTATGCATGTATGTGTGTATGCATGTGTGTAAGCATTGCAAGCGTCTTGCTGTCTCTCTCTGGAGACTCTAACTCTAAAGATGAATTAGCTAGAATTTTATAACTGGTTCCCGATAAATTCGTTTATCGATAACTTTGGAAATATACAAGTTATCGAATTTCTGAAACAAACTCGTACTGCGCGTGCAATATACGAACCTAACACAAAAAGAATGAACTCTCTAGCTTTTGTATCTTCGGAAATCGACGCGTTCATACATACGGACGGACGGACGGACTGACGGACAGACGGACATGGCTATATCAACTTTTCTCGTCACCCTGATCAAGAATATATATACTTTATGGGGTCTGCCACGCCTCCTTCTGCCTGTTACATACTTTTAACAAAACCATTATACCCTGATTTCCCATTATCAATGGGCTCAGGGTATAAAAAAAAAAAAAACAAAAATTGGTGTTATTAATAAATAAAGAGCATGGTGCGACTGTGATTGTAAACAATTTGTTATAAACAATTGTACAACAATAACAACAACAACAAGTGACTACCATGCCTAGAGAGCATGGTAATCTTCAAAAAGCTGTAAGACAAAATTGAGAAAATAATGACAATAGTGACAAGTTTATTGACGGCAAATAACACAAATACAAATGCAAATCTAAATACAACACATTTACAAACTATAAACTATGACGAACAGCTACAACTAGGAATCCCGAAGTCGACTTTAGAGAGCTGATGGACGTCCACTAAGAGGATGAGGCCGCCGTTGATGAGTCCTCCACCAGCTGGCGCACCAGCTCTTCAACATCCAGCATATCCGTGCCCACTAGCGTGGCAATGTACTAGGTCCGGACTCCAACGACGACGATGGCAGCCGTATACATGAAAAGAACGAAATAAAACATGTAAACAAACTGCCAATAACATACAAAATAACACTTACCTGCAATTAACAGGTAACTGCAACGATGACGACGACCTCACAACCACGACAGACAATGACCGATCCTGTATCCAGTGATGCAACTCCATTTTCCTACAATAGATGAATAAATAAATAAAATGTATAACGAGACAAATAAATGACACAAAAAATGCACTAATAAACACTTACCTGCAAAACGGCGCTATTTTAACTAAAAATGTCCATCGATCCTGTTCCAGCTGCCTCGTAAATGCAACAAATATATAAAATTAATAAATTAAATAAAACAATAAAACGACAAAATTCAATAAATCTCCAAATTCACACTTGCCTGCAACATGGCGTAAAAAAATCCAAAAACGACGAAAGATGCCTGCTCCAGCATACAGCTAAAGTCACGAAATGTACCTGAATCCAAAAAAAAAAATAATAATAATAACTAAATTATATAAAACAATAAAAGGAAGCTAATTCACACTTACCTGCATACCACGAAGAAAACACCTACAAGATGACGACGGATGCCTGCGCCACTTCTAGTTCCAGAGATGCCCGACAAATTGCCAATGCTGCCACATCTGGACTCCAGGGATGCCACACCAACGTACCTGCAACAAATCAAATTAATAAATAAACATTAAACACAAACAAAGAACTAAAGCAAAACGTAATGCTGCAACACATGTGCTGTACCAACTTGACAACCCCGAGGCGACGTTGGACCTGCTGGAAATCCAATCGGACATGTATTTCTAGCTAAAACAACTTCTTTTATATTGGGTGCTATTGGCATATGGCAGGCGCACATAAACACACACACACACTCTAATGGCAACTACCAGGCATGCATGCCCAGCTTACTAGCATGCTATGCAAAAATACTGAGCACAACAACAAATTACTTTTTCACTTTTCCTAAAAAGAAACAAAACAAATCAAAAACTTTTAACACACTAATCACAAAAAAAAAGTATTTGCTCTTCCATTTCATTCTGCACTAAACTTGACTGGGTTATGGGCATTGCCATGTGCCTGTACGGCACAGCTCTGTCCACTTAACTGAACAGCTGGACTGGCTTCTTCAAACTGACTACACAAAAGCGCCATCTAATCCACTTGCCTGACGACAGCACGAATCACTCCGACGATGGTATCCAGCTGGAAAGGAAAAGAAGACGACGTCTATTAGCAAATTCAATTGCTAACAGGCACACACACACGCACACACTTCAGCAAATACGTACCTGAAAGATGACGATGAGATGCAGCCAGATGACCAGATGATCCAGTACCTGAAAAGAAAGAAATAAAATAAGATAGTTAGTAAATATTTATGTTAATAACTTATTGTCTAATTTAAGAAAAATGTATCGTTTTGTACTCAACTCAATGTAAAGTAATGTAGTGTAGGTCAGTTTCAAGCTGCATGTGATTTAGTGATCGAACATATTATATATCGATATCATTGAAACTGACCTACACCTCAACAGACACGATATCAAAGTGCTGTTAACAGCAGCCAATACAATTTAAGCCAAGTTGCAATCTTTAGCAATAATTTAAATTTGAAAAAAACTGTTACGAGTGTGGCACGGCCAGGCGAACAATTTGACTGACGAAGGTTGACGACGGACGTGTTTTGCGTGTCGCTCCTCAAGCGCATGAGAGTGAAGGGCTAGATAATTAAAATGGCCGAAATATAATTGAAATTGTTCGCCTTGACGTGTGTGCCGCCGCAATTAATAAAAAAGTGCTGTAACAAATTAATAATTAATAATACGAAGAAATTACAACCCGAAATTATATGGGGAAAAACAGACAATAAAATGATATTAAATAAATAAATAAAAAAAAAAATATATATAAAAATATAAAAAAAAAAAAAACAAAAATTAGTGTTATTAATAAATAAAGAGCATGGTGCGACAGTGATTGTAAACAATTTGTTATAAACAATTGTACAACAATAATAACAACAACAAGTGACTACAAGAAAATGAACTCTTCAGAGGACTCCGAGGAGACCAGGGAGATGTTTCGCAAGTGGTGCGATGGTGAGTCCACAGACACACATGCCACCTCAAACAACACTATAAATACAGAAAAAAGAAAGAAAACACGCCAAACATCTCTCTCTCCCTAATGTCACCCATACCCAAACATGTCTGCTCACACATGTGTGATATCAGGGAGAGCGAGTCATCAACGCAAGCGCACACCCACACGCACGAGATGCACACAAGCACATACCCGCTCTATCATACACACACACGCACGCTCACACACATGAATGCAAACACAATGACAAACACAAAAACAAACATGACAAGCAAAAATGCGGACGCTACTAAACACACCCACAACAACAAAGTGGTGCCTAAATCCATGCTCTCTCATACGCACACACCCACGCTCACAAACATGAACGCAAACGAAAACGAGAGCGAAAACTCAAACGAAAACGCAAAAACAAACATGACAAGCGAAAATGCTGATGCTAATCAACGCAGTCAAAACAATAACAAAGTGGCGCCTATTTTAGGCGCCCCTACATTGACACACATTGACAATAAAGCAACAAGTGCTGACACACACAATACCGACAGACATTTACAGCAACAGCTGACTAATGAAAATGCTGCCATGATGAAATGGTGGCTATCATACGTGCCACCTTTACTACCACAAGAGCTGCCACATGCAACAACAACAATAACAACAACAACAACAGTGTGAGGAGCAATATAGGTATGCACGTATGCAGTGTATATAAACACATGTATTTGCTATGCACATACGTGCATGCGTATATTGCTCCACACAGCGACGCGAGCACTATAGGAGCGGCCCTCGCGACTGGAAAGGGTCAGAGAGCGGACTATAGTCTGTCTCTCTCGCTCCTATAGTGTCAGCAAATGGGCTCGCGTCGCTCACCCGCGGGTCATAGGGCACCGTTAGCCGAGGTACCGATGCAAGTGATGGATGCTCTCTCTTTGCATAGCAACAGCGGTACTTCGGCCAACGAGAAGCCGCCGCGACATTTGGCGGGCTTCTGGCGTCACCCAGATCACGCGATTGTGCCGTTAGATGGGCACGAGCGGCAGGCAGGCCCCGCTCCAGAGCCGAACAGGGCCTGCGGCGGCCCTATAAAAGGGCACCGGCGGCATCAGATGGAAGTTAATCAAGAATCAAGAGCGAAGTTAATGAGAATCAAGAATCAAGAGTGAAGTTAATGAGAATCAAGAAAACAAGAGTGAAGATCGAGAGTGAGATTCAAGTGAAAGTGCAAGTACAAGTCAACGCGAGTGAGGACACAAGACATCGGAGGACTACGATATCGACGCAGGACACCGATATCCAGGTCTCGAAGCAGACAGGACATCGTGGGAGCATCCAAAGTATCCTTGGAGGATACTTCAGACGCCTAATAAAGACCACAGACACGCAGAAGCAGCAGTGGCCATCAGCTAGAGAGTTGATACAGGGCAGCTGCAACTCGTAGTCTGGTCAGAAGTCTCGTCACAGAAATGTGTAAATTCACGCAGCCGTGCGAACAGGTAGCAATTGTGTGCATAAGAACCTAGGTGTGCCAAGAGCGAGTCCAGTAGTAGGAGTAGCCTGTATAGCCGAGCGAACCGCCGGAGTAGACAGTGCAGATCCTGGCGTGGGCTGGAGCGCTTGGGCAAATCCTGGTGCCACTGAGCCACAATTGCTCGCCCAGCCGGAGTGCGTGAACAAACATAAAAGCACTCGACGATTATACAAGTGTGTTGTACCACGAATTAATAATAAGCATTATAACGAGAATATACCAAGTTCAAAGCAAACTCACAAGTGTTATTGTTTGTCATTTGACTTCTTTATGGATTACCATTTTAGAAGCGTCTTATATTAGATTACTCATATATATCTAAAGATTTTTTATAGTCTAGGAACTTTTTGAAGTATTCACATTAGTCCAGCAAAAGACTCCTTGAAGTAAAAAGCAAGAAATTGTATAGTTTTGAGGTTTAACCGGCAAAAACCGTATTAGTTGGCATTTGATTTCTGTATGGATTACCGATTTAGAAGCGTCTTTTTTCGTATTACTCAGATATATCTTAAGATTTATTATAGTCTAAGAACTTTTTGAAATATTCACATTAATCCAACAAAAGACTCCTAGAAGTAGAAAGCAAAGAATCTTATAGTTTTAAAGTTTAACCGGCAAAACCCGTATTATTTGTCATTTGATTTATTTATTGATTACCGGTTTAGAAGCGTCTTTTATTAGATTACTCATATATATCTAAAGATGTATTATAGTCTAAGAAATTTTTGAAATATTCACATTAGTCCAGCAAAAGACTTCTTGAAGTAAAATGCAAGAAGTTGTATAGTTTTGAGGCGAAAACCGTATTATTTGTCATTTGATTTCTTTATGGATTACCGTTTTAGAAGCGTCTTTTATCGTATTACTCAGATATATCTTAAGATTTAGCATAATCTAAGAACTTTTTGAAATATTCACATTAATCCATGAAAAGACTCCTTGAAGTAGAAAGCAAAGAATCTTATAGTTTTAAAGTTTAACCGGCAAAACCCGTATTATTTGTCATTTGATTTCTTTATGGATTACCGTTTTAGAAGCGTCTTTTATTAGATTACTCATATATATCTAAAGATTTATTATAGTCTAAGAACTTTTTGAAATATTCACATTAGTCCAGCAAAAGACTCCTTGAAGTAAAAAGCAAGAAATTGTATAGTTTTGAGGTTTAACCGGCAAAAACCGTATTAGTTGTCATTTAATTTCTGTATGGATTACCGATTTAGAAGCGTCTTTTATCGTATTACTCAGATATACCTTAAGATTTATTATAGTCTAAGAACTTTTTGAAATATTCACATTAATCCAACAAAAGACTCCCTGAAGTAGAAAGCAAAGAATCTTATAGTTTTAAAGTTTAACCGGCAAAACCCGTTGTTGGGCCCAGCAATCAGCGCTTTATAAGAACTAAGAGCGGCAGTTCGCCAAACCTATTAGCATCTAAGAGAATTTTGTAAAGAGATTGCGCTCTCCTTTTCTAACGTTCATTCGTTCTCCCACGCAACGGCTCAGTCTGATCGGCCGGCTCGCGTAGATCGAACGTGTGCATATTTACTTTCGCTTGTCAAAAAGAAACGTTTTCTTTAACATACATATTTACCTACACATGCATACTCGCATCTAATAAACAATTAAGACTCGCTGATCAAATTGTGTTTTTAATTCAAAGCTATACGAAAAATCTCGATAGCTCAACATTTGGTGACCCCGACGTGATTCAATATAAACATATAAATATATAAATATACATATGTGTACATATATATATATCTAAGTTTCGTAAATACATACATATTGTCGTGCACATATGCCGTTTATATAGCAATTGCCTTTTTACCGCTACTTCTTGCAAAGTCGCCAGACACTCTTTCGTTTCGTTTTGCAATACAGTGGTGTCCGTAAAAACTGTGCGTATAAACTTATTTCTACAGACATACATATGTACATATGTGCTCATCAGTTGTAACTTATTCGTGTACATACAAGTAACAAGTGACAAGTTAATAAACAATTAATAGCAACTAATTTCGGAACTGTGAGTTTCTATAACTTCGCACTTATACGTCGATTAAGCGTGCATAATCTCAGTGCAATTACATGCTTGCCGTTAATTCTGTTGTTGTCATTGCACTCATTCGGTTCGGCTGCAATACTATCGCGTCCATAATAACGTTGCCAGTGCGCACTAATTCATACGGATGCAATAATTGGCTGAAATAATAGTGGCATATAATTGGCAATTAACTAAACTCTGTGCTGTGTTTAGTAAAATAGCTCAGAATCTGAGTTTTGCGCCTGTGCAATCTCCGCATATCAGCAACTGTGAACTCTATCGGTAATTCTCTTGTGCTTTACTCATCATGGCGAGTTTAAATGCTACTACAGTTGCGCCCGAAGAGCGAGCGAAATTTTATAAGCTCAAAGTCAAATCTGTGTTTGAACGCGTAAAAAGACTGCAAGCCAAGGTTGATTCTGATGCTCTTGCCGATCACAGTGACAGCACTTTAAACATTCTTTTGGAGCATATTGGTAAGCTAAGCAATTCTTTTAGTGAAGCCCATGAAACTCTAGAGGAACTTGACTTTACTGAGATGGGCAGCGATTTACGCGGTGACTTCGATGACTTAATAATGGTCATGCAGTCAACCATAATGTCTGAAATTCAAGGTCGTACCGCTGAAATGCCCCATAGTTCCACGTTTAGTAGACCGATGGTCCCTACTCAAGTTCCCGCTCACAAGGTACATTCCGCACCTGCACTGCCGCCTTTAAAGCTGCCTACGTTCAGCGGTGGATATGCCAATTGGGCTGATTTCTACTCAATGTTTTCAACAATCATTGATATCAGGCCAGAAATCAGCAACATGGAAAAGCTTCAGCATCTACGGTCTTGTCTGGATGGTGCAGCGTTGGATACAGTTCGATCTTTGGAAATTTCTAACGACAACTATACGATGGCCATAAAGCTATTGAAACAAAGATATGATAACCGACGTTTAATTTTTCAAGCCCACATCGTAAAGATCTTAGGGCTAAAAAGGGTAGAAAATGGATCCATAACCAAGCTGCGAGAATTGTCCGACAGCTTCAATGTACATATGCGTGCACTCAGTGGCCTGGGCACAACAGAACAGATAGCCAGTGCCATCATTGCTCAGGTGCTGTTACAGAAGCTTGATGTGGCCTCACAAGCTAAATGGGAAGAGAAATTGGAAGATACAGAGATGGCGTCCCATATACCTGCATATGAAGAAGTGGCCTCTTTCCTTGAGCTTCGCTGCCGCACTTTGGAATCAATGGAATTTTCTCTAAATAACTATTCATCCAGTAAGCAGGTGAATTCTAGCAGTAAATTGACCAACAGCCGGTCCACATTTCTTGTAACAGACCACAGTGCACACAGTTGCGTTTTTTGTAATGATCCTGAGCATACAATCTACAAATGCTCAAGATTCGCAAACCTATCGCCTACTCTTCGTCTGAATGAAGTCAAGAAGGCTGGGCTATGCTTAAATTGCTTGAAAGGCGGTCATCAGTCGAGACAATGTGGCTCGCGTAGTTGTCGGGTCTGTGGAGTCAAGCATCATACGCTTCTCCACCTTGGCAACTCCAGCACATCGCAGGCAGTAACTCCGTTCCATCAGCAATCCTCATCATCAGGGATGCAGATCACTCCTACTCAGCCCTCAGCTCCGTCCACTACTCTCTTGGCTCAAGATCTGAACAGCGATGTTGCGCTCCTGGCTACCGCAGTGGTTCTGGCCAAGAATCGGTTTGGCGAACTTGTTCCTTGTCGTGCACTCTTAGATTCAGGCTCCCAGGTTCATCTTGTTACAGCCAGGTTTGCCAATCTGCTACAACTTAAGAGATCAAGGTCATATGCTTCTGTACGTGGCTTAGGCGACTCCAATTTTGGCACCGATGGAAGCACCATTTGCCTCACCTTGCAGGCTCACGCATCGGAGTATGCGACTAGCATAACGGCCATGGTAGCAGCAAATATAACTGGCAGGCAGCCCAGTTCTAATATAAATACAAGCAATTGGAGTATACCGCAGAATATAGTCTTGGCAGATCCAGCTTTCGATAGGCCACAGCGAATAGATTTGCTTATCGGAGTCAGCCTTTTCTATGATTTGCTCTGTGTGGGTCAAGTCAAGTTGGCGCCTGGGCTTCCACTGCTGCAGAAGACTCGTCTTGGTTGGGTTGTATCGGGGGGCAAAGCTAGCGGCCACAATTCCACACTAATAGCTTCAAAGACGCCTTCGGATCCAGGTCCAGACTCCGCTACTGATATCCAATTGGACAGTCTCGTTCGTCGTTTCTGGGAGACTGAGAGCTGCAGCGACCCTGTCGTAAACATTAGTAAGGAGGAATCAGATTGCGAAGCGCATTTTGTGAGGCATTACAAACGATTGCCCAGTGGCCAATATTCAGTACGCTTGCCTGTTAAGCTTAATTACGAGCTTCTTGGAGAGTCTTATCAGCAAGCGCTGCGGCGGTTTCTTAATCTGGAGAAGAAATTGAATCGCTTGCCTCATATAAGGTCTCAATATTCAGCGTTCTTGGATGAGTATTCTGAGCTGGGTCACATGTCACGTGTTCCTCGCAGCTCATTTCATCAATGCAGATATTTTCTTCCTCATCACTGCGTTTTGAAAGAAGATAGCTCAACTACCAAACTTCGAGTCGTCTTTGATGGATCAGCAGCTACATCAACTGGTTATTCGCTGAACGACATTCTAATGTCAGGTCCTGTCATTCAGCCGAAAATGATCGACATATTGCTGCGTTTCCGGTCCTATCCAGTTGCACTCACCGGTGATATTTGCAAAATGTATCGTTGCGTGAAGGTGCCTGAGCCAGACAGCTATCTGCAATGCATTCTATGGAGGAATTCACCAGATGATGAGTTAGAAGTGTTCAAGCTTGATACGGTCACATATGGCACAAAATCTGCGTCATTCTTGTCTGTGCGTGCCATGCATCAGCTCGCCATAGATGAAAGGGATACCTTCCCAGTCGGTTCCGAGGCATTACTTCGCGATTTCTATGTCGACGATTTGATCTCTGGAGGAAATTCAGTCGAAGAGGCAAGACGTGTCATGCAAGAAACAGCTGGAATATTGGCATGTGGCCGGTTCAAGTTGCGAAAGTGGTGTTCAAGCCATACCATGGTGCTGGACGGCGTAACAGAGTGCGACAAGGAATCACTCATTAGCTTCAATGATGGCAGCGACATTACTAAGACACTTGGCCTCGCATGGGATCCATCATCTGATCAACTTTTGTTCTCATATGCAGCTATGGATTTGACCACTAAGCCATCCAGGCGTTCTGTCCTCTCGTCTATTGCTCGGTTTTACGATCCCCTCGGACTGGTCGGCCCAATAATAACAAAGGCTAAAATTTTCTTGCAACAACTCTGGAGGCATAAACTTGATTGGGACGAGAGCCTTCCAGCAGCATTTCACACTGCATGGCTGGGCATCTGCAGTAGCTTTGGCAACGGTCTGAGGAGTGTCTTTCCCAGGTTGGCATTGGTACCAGGAGAAAAGGTTGAGGTCCATGGATTCTGCGATGCCAGCATCGAGGCGTACGGAGCCTGTATCTATATTGTATCCAAAGGGCAACATAGCACCAGCAGGTTACTTTGTTCAAAGTCTCGAGTTTCTCCATTGAAAACGCTCACGATTCCCAAATTGGAGCTATGTGGGGCAGAGTTGCTTGCACGTTTAATGGATCAAGTGGCTCGTTTAGGAATTTTCGAAGGGGAATTTCACTGTTGGTCCGACTCTACTGTGGCGCTATCTTGGATTAATGACGAGCCCGGGCGATTTAACGTTTTTGTTTCAAATCGCATCGCCACGATACAGGATCTCACATCAACAATGGAATGGCATTACGTACCTACTGTGCTGAATCCCGCAGATATGTTATCTCGAGGTTCATTGCCCGCTGAGTTGAACACATCGTTACTTTGGTTCAGCGGTCCTGATTTCATTTGTAAGCCCACCTCTCAATGGCCAGTCCTATCGCTTCCAGAAAGAACTTCACTTGAGCGTCGAAGGACCGTTCTACTTGTGAAAGGCCCAGTCCATGACGCTTCCATGGACTGCAAGTATGCTAATTCGTTTAGTCGATTGCAGCGTATTTTTGCATACGTATCAAAGTTTATCAAAAAAGGTCATGGTTCAGGAATAACTCTCGCAGAAATTCGGACTGGTACTGAAATACTATTGCGAATGATTCAACGAGCTCATCTCTCGGACGACATTGATGCACTTCGAACTAAGGGAATGGTTGCGCCATCCAGCGTTCTCGCCTCTCTTTCGCCATTTCTTGATGAAGTCGGACTGCTACGTGTAGATGGTCGCCTCAAAAACTCTACTCTTAACTTTGATAGTCGCCATCCAATTATATTGCCCAGAAGTCATCCAGTAACTCGAGCCATTGTCATGCATTACCATCAGCGAAACTTGCACGCTGGGCCCCGAGCGGTACTAGCTCTGGTTCGTTCCCAATATTGGCCAATCGGTGGTAGAAAAACTGTGTCCAGTGTGATACAGAGATGCGTCATTTGCTTTCGCGCAAAACCTCGACTCGTGGAGCACATAATGGCAGATCTACCCAGGGATCGCGTCGAAGGCTGCCGTGTATTTGGAGTGACTGGTGTCGATTTTTGCGGACCGTTCTTTTATAAGCCTGAGGCACGAAATAAGGCTCCTATGAAATGCTACGTCTCTGTATTCATTTGTTTTGCTACGAAGGCTATTTGGTTGGAACTAGTTAAGGATTTAACTACCACGGCATTTTTGCATGCCCTCCAAAGGTTTATATGCACTAGAGGAAAACCAAGTCAAATTTGGTCTGACAATGCCACAAACTTTCTTGGCGCCCGCAACCAGCTTCAGGAGCTGAAGCGTCTATTCCTGTCTGACGCCCACAAGAATGCTGTGAAGGACTTCTGCCTGGCGGAATCAATCGAATGGCATTTCATCCCTCCACGATCTCCTCACTTTGGAGGCTTGTGGGAGGCTGCAGTGAAGACGGCGAAGCATCATTTCTATCGATCAGTTGGCCCTTCTGTCCTAACTTATGATGAGCTTCGCACACTGGTCTGCAACATTGCTGCTGTCATTAATTCACGCCCTTTAGTTTCAATTTCAGAGCACCCAGCAGACTTGGACGTACTGACGCCTGCGCATTTCCTGAACGGTGGTCCTCCTTCATCCTTCAGCGAGCCTAACCTCACGAGGCTCAATTTTAATCGCTTGGATGCCTGGCAGCGCGTAAGCTATCTCCAGCAGGTATTCTGGACACGTTGGCGAGACGAATACCTCAACTTACTACAACAGCGGGCTAAATGGAGAACTTCTAAGTCTGGTTTGGCGGTTGGCGACGTAGTTCTCGTAAAGGATGAGAATCTTCCGCCGCTTAAGTGGCCACTGGCCAGAATAATTGAACTTATCCCTGGAGGTGACGGCGTTGCACGGGTGGCCGTGCTCAAAACTGAAGCTGGCGAGACAAGAAGAGCTACAAACAAGCTGTGCTTGCTGCCCCTTAAGGATTCTGTTTAAGACTAAGTCTTCAACGGGGGGAGGATGTTGGGCCCAGCAATCAGCGCTTTATAAGAACTAAGAGCGGCAGTTCGCCAAACCTATTAGCATCTAAGAGAATTTTGTAAAGAGATTGCGCTCTCCTTTTCTAACGTTCATTCGTTCTCCCACGCAACGGCTCAGTCTGATCGGCCGGCTCGCGTAGATCGAACGTGTGCATATTTACTTTCGCTTGTCAAAAAGAAACGTTTTCTTTAACATACATATTTACCTACACATGCATACTCGCATCTAATAAACAATTAAGACTCGCTGATCAAATTGTGTTTTTAATTCAAAGCTATACGAAAAATCTCGATAGCTCAACACCCGTATTATTTGTCATTTGATTTCTTTATGGATTACCGTTTTAGAAGCGTCTTTTATTAGATTACTCATATATATCTAAAGATGTATTATAGTCTAAGAACTTTTTGAAATATTCACATTAGTCCAGCAAAAGACTCCTTGAAGTAAAAAGCAAGAAATTGTATAGTTTTGAGGTTTAACCGGCAAAAACCGTATTAGTTGTCATTTGATTTTTGTATGGATTACCGATTTAGAAGCGTCTTTTATCGTATTACTCAGATATATCTTAAGATTTATTATAGTCTAAGAACTTTTTTAAATATTCACATTAATCCAACAAAAGACTCCTTGAAGTAGAAAGCAAAGAATCTTATAGTTTTAAAGTATAACCGGCAAAACCCGTATTATTTGTCATTTGATTTCTTTATGGATTACCGTTTTAGAAGCGTCTTTTATTAGATTACTCATATATATCTAAAGATGTAATATAGTCTAAGAACTTTTTGAAATATTCACATTAGTCCAGCAAAAGACTCCTTGAAGTAAAAAGCAAGAAGTTGTATAGTTTTGAGGCAAAAACCGTATTATTTGTCATTTGATTTCTTTATGGATTACCGTTTTAGAAGCGTCTTTTATCGTATTACTCAGATATATCTTAAGATTTAGCATAATCTAAGAACTTTTCGAAATATTCACATTAATCCATGAAAAGACTCCTTGAAGTAGAAAGCAAAGAATCTTATAGTTTTAAAGTTTAACCGGCAAAAACCGCATTATTTGTCATTTGATTTCTTTATAGATTACCGTTTTAGAAGCGTCTTTTATTACTCATATATATCTAAAAATTTATTATAGTCTAAGAACTTTTTGAAATATTCACATTAGTCCAGCAAAAGACTCCTTCAATTAGAAAACAAAAAATGTTATAGTTTTGAAAATTATTTGTCATTTGATTTCTTTATGGATTACCGATTTAGAAGCGTCTTTTATCGTATTACTCAGATATATCTTAAGATTTAGCACAGTCTAAGAACTTTTTGAAATATTATATTAATCCAATAAAAGACTCCTTGAAGTAGAAAGCAAGAAATTGTATAGTTTTAAGGTTTAACCGGAAAAAAACGTATTATTTGTCATTTGATTTCTTTATGGATTGCCGTTTTAGAAGCGTCTTTTATTAGATTACTCATATGTATCTAAAGATTTATTATAGTCTAAGAACTTTTTGAAATATTCACATTAGTCCAGCAAAAGACTCCTTTAATTAGAAAACAAAAAATGTTATTGTTTTGAGGATTAACCGGCAAAAACCGTATTATTTGCTATATGATTTCTGTATGAAATACCGTTTTAGAAGCGTCTTTTATCGTATTACTCAGATATATCTTAAGATTTAGCATAATCTAAGAACTTTTTGAAATATTCACATTAATCCATGAAAAGACTCCTTGAAGTAGAAAGCAAAGAATCTTATAGTTTTAAAGTTTAACCGGCAAAAACCGCATTATTTGTCATTTGATTTCTTTATGGATTACCGTTTTAGAAGCGTCTTTTATTAGATTACTCATATATATCTTAAGATTTATTATAGTCTAAGAACTTTTTGAAATATTCGCATTAATCCAACAAAACACTCCTTGATGTAGAAAGCAAGAAATTGTATAGTTTTGAGGTTTAACCGGCAAAAACCGTATTAGTTGTCATTTGATTTCTGTATGGATTACCGATTTAGAAGCGTCTTTTATCGTATTACTCAGATATATCTTAAGATTTATTATAGTCTAAGAACTTTTTGAAATATTCACATTAATCCAACAAAAGACTCCTTGAAGTAGAAAGCAAAGAATCTTATAGTTTTAAAGTATAACCGGCAAAACCCGTATTATTTGTCATTTGATTTCTTTATGGATTACCGTTTTAGAAGCGTCTTTTATTAGATTACTCATATATATCTAAAGATTTATTATAGTCTAAGAACTTTTTGAAATATTCACATTAGTCCAGCAAAAGACTCCTTGAAGTAAAAAGCAAGAAGTTGTATAGTTTTGAGGCAAAAACCGTATTATTTGTCATTTGATTTCTTTATGGATTACCGTTTTAGAAGCGTCTTTTATCGTATTACTCAGATATATCTTAAGATTTAGCATAATCTAAGAACTTTTTGAAATATTCACATTAATCCATGAAAAGACTCCTTGAAGTAGAAAGCAAAGAATCTTATAGTTTTAAAGTTTAACCGGCAAAAACCGCATTATTTGTCATTTGATTTCTTTATAGATTACCGTTTTAGAAGCGTCTTTTATTACTCATATATATCTAAAGATTTATTATAGTCTAAGAACTTTTTGAAGTATTCACATTAGTCCAGCAAAAGACTCCTTCAATTAGAAAACAAAAAATGTTATAGTTTTGAAAATTATTTGTCATTTGATTTCTTTATGGATTACCGATTTAGAAGCGTCTTTTATCGTATTACTCAGATATATCTTAAGATTTAGCACAG
Organism: Drosophila buzzatii; assembly: GCA_035045845.1. Taxonomy (NCBI): domain Eukaryota; kingdom Metazoa; phylum Arthropoda; class Insecta; order Diptera; family Drosophilidae; genus Drosophila; species Drosophila buzzatii. The sequence goes on along the minus strand of JAWNOS010000128.1, from coordinate 88,082 downwards.
TCTAAGAACTTTTTGAAATATTACATTAATCCAACAAAAGACTCCTTGAAGTAGAAAGCAAGAAATTGTATAGTTTTAAGGTTTAACCGGAAAAAACCGTATTATTTGTCATTTGATTTCTTTATGGATTACCGTTTTAGAAGCGTCTTTTAATAGATTACTCATATATATCTAAAGATTTATTATAGTCTAAGAACTTTTTGAAATATTCACATTAGTCCAGCAAAAGACTCCTTCAATTAGAAAACAAAAAATGTTATAGTTTTGAACATTATTTGTCATTTGATTTCTTTATGGATTACCGCTTTAGAAGCCTCTTTTATCGTATTACTCAGATATATCTTAAGATTTAGCATAGTCTAAGAACTTTTTGAAATATTCACATGTATCCAACAAAAGACTCCTTGAAGTTAAAAGCAAGAAATTGTATAGTTTTGAGGTTTAACCGGCAAAAACCGTATTATTTGTCATTTGATTTCTTTATGGATTACCGTTTTAGAAGCGTCTTTTATTAGAGTACTCATATATGTCTAAAGATTTATTATAGTCTAAGAACTTTTTGAAATATTCACATTAGTCCAGCAAAAGACTCCTTGAAGTAAAAAGCAAGAAATTGTATAGTTTTGAGGACTAACCGGCCAAAACCGTATTATTTGTCATTTGATTTCTTTATGGATTACCGTTTAAGAAGCGTCTTTTATTAGATTACTCATATATATCTAGAGATTTATTATAGTCCAAGAACTTTTTGAAATATTCACATTAGTCCAGCAAAAGACTCCTTTAATTAGAAAACAAAAAATGTTATTGTTTTGAGGATTAACCGGCAAAAACCGTATTATTTGTTATATGATTTCTGTATGAAATACCGTTTTAGAAGCGTCTTTTATCGTATTACTCAGATATATCTTAAGATTTAGCATAATCTAAGAACTTTTTGAAATATTCACATTAATCCATGAAAAGACTTGAAGTAGAAAGCAAAGAATCTTATAGTTTTAAAGTTTAACCGGCAAAAACCGCATTATTTGTCATTTGATTTCTTTATGGATTACCGTTTTAGAAGCGTCTTTTATTACTCATATATATCTAAAGATTTATTATAGTCTAAGAACTTTTTGAAATATTCACATTAGTCCAGCAAAAGACTCCTTCAATTAGAAAACAAAAAATGTTATAGTTTTGAAAATTATTTGTCATTTGATTTCTTTATGGATTACCGATTTAGAAGCGTCTTTTATCGTATTACTCAGATATATCTTAAGATTTAGCACAGTCTAAGAACTTTTTGAAATATTATATTAATCCAACAAAAGACTCCTTGAAGTAGAAAGCAAGAAATTGTATAGTTTTAAGGTTTAACCGGAAAAAAACGTATTATTTGTCATTTGATTTCTTTATGGATTGCCGTTTTAGAAGCGTCTTTTATTAGATTACTCATATGTATCTAAAGATTTATTATAGTCTAAGAACTTTTTGAAATATTCACATTAGTCCAGCAAAAGACTCCTTTAATTAGAAAACAAAAAATGTTATTGTTTTGAGGATTAACCGGCAAAAACCGTATTATTTGCTATATGATTTCTGTATGAAATACCGTTTTAGAAGCGTCTTTTATCGTATTACTCAGATATATCTTAAGATTTAGCATAATCTAAGAACTTATTGAAATATTCACATTAATCCATGAAAAGACTCCTTGAAGTAGAAAGCAAAGAATCTTATAGTTTTAAAGTTTAACCGGCAAAAACCGCATTATTTGTCATTTGATTTCTTTATGGATTACCGTTTTAGAAGCGTCTTTTATTAGATTACTCATATATATCTTAAGATTTATTATAGTCTAAGAACTTTTTGAAATATTCGCATTAATCCAACAAAACACTCCTTGATGTAGAAAGCAAGAAATTGTATAGTTTTGAGGTTTAACCGGCAAAAACCGTATTAGTTGTCATTTGATTTCTGTATGGATTACCGATTTAGAAGCGTCTTTTATCGTATTACTCAGATATATCTTAAGATTTATTATAGTCTAAGAACTTTTTGAAATATTCACATTAATCCAACAAAAGACTCCTTGAAGTAGAAAGCAAAGAATCTTATAGTTTTAAAGTATAACCGGCAAAACCCGTATTATTTGTCATTTGATTTCTTTATGGATTACCGTTTTAGAAGCGTCTTTTATTAGATTACTCATATATATCTAAAGATGTATTATAGTCTAAGAACTTTTTGAAATATTCACATTAGTCCAGCAAAAGACTCCTTGAAGTAAAAAGCAAGAAGTTGTATAGTTTTGAGGCAAAAACCGTATTATTTGTCATTTGATTTCTTTATGGATTACCGTTTTAGAAGCGTCTTTTATCGTATTACTCAGATATATCTTAAGATTTAGCATAATCTAAGAACTTTTTGAAATATTCACATTAATCCATGAAAAGACTCCTTGAAGTAGAAAGCAAAGAATCTTATAGTTTTAAAGTTTAACCGGCAAAAACCGCATTATTTGTCATTTGATTTCTTTATAGATTACCGTTTTAGAAGCGTCTTTTATTACTCATATATATCTAAAGATTTATTATAGTCTAAGAACTTTTTGAAGTATTCACATTAGTCCAGCAAAAGACTCCTTCAATTAGAAAACAAAAAATGTTATAGTTTTGAAAATTATTTGTCATTTGATTTCTTTATGGATTACCGATTTAGAAGCGTCTTTTATCGTATTACTCAGATATATCTTAAGATTTAGCACAGTCTAAGAACTTTTTGAAATATTACATTAATCCAACAAAAGACTCCTTGAAGTAGAAAGCAAGAAATTGTATAGTTTTAAGGTTTAACCGGAAAAAACCGTATTATTTGTCATTTGATTTCTTTATGGATTACCGTTTTAGAAGCGTCTTTTAATAGATTACTCATATATATCTAAAGATTTATTATAGTCTAAGAACTTTTTGAAATATTCACATTAGTCCAGCAAAAGACTCCTTCAATTAGAAAACAAAAAATGTTATAGTTTTGAACATTATTTGTCATTTGATTTCTTTATGGATTACCGCTTTAGAAGCCTCTTTTATCGTATTACTCATATATGTCTAAAGATTTATTATAGTCTAAGAACTTTTTGAAATATTCACATTAGTCCAGCAAAAGACTCCTTGAAGTAAAAAGCAAGAAATTGTATAGTTTTGAGGATTAACCGGCCAAAACCGTATTATTTGTCATTTGATTTCTTTATGGATTACCGTTTAAGAAGCGTCTTTTATTAGATTACTCATATATATCTAGAGATTTATTATAGTCCAAGAACTTTTTGAAATATTCACATTAGTCCAGCAAAAGACTCCTTTAATTAGAAAACAAAAAATGTTATTGTTTTGAGGATTAACCGGCAAAAACCGTATTATTTGTTATATGATTTCTGTATGAAATACCGTTTTAGAAGCGTCTTTTATCGTATCACTCAGATATATCTTAAGATTTAGCATAGTCTAAGAACTTTTTGAAATATTCACATTAATCCAACAAAAGAATCCTTGAAGTGGAAAGCAAAGAATCTTATAGTTTTAAAATTTAACCGGCAAAAACCGTATTATTTGTCATTTGATTTCTTTATGGATTACCGTTTTAGAAGCGCCTTTTATTAGATTACTCATATATATCTAAAGATTTATTATAGTCCAAGAACTTTTTGAAATATTCACATTAGTCCAGCAAAAGACTCCTTCAATTAGAAAACAAAAAATGTTATAGTTTTGAGGATTAACCGGCCAAAACCGTATTATTTGTTATATGATTTCTGTATGGAATACCGTTTTAAAAGCGTCTTTTATCGTATTACTCAGATATATCTTAAGATTTAGCATAATCCAAGAACTTTTTGAAATATTCACATTAATCCAACAAAAGACTCCTCCAAGTAAAAAGCAAGAAATTGTATAGTTTTGAGGTTTAACCGGCAAAAACAGTATTATTTTTCATTTGATTTCTTTATGAATTACCGTTTTAGAAGCGTCTTTTATTAGAGTACTCATATATATCTAAAGATTTATTATAGTCTAAGAACTTTTTGAAATATTCACATTAGTCCAGCAAAAGACTCCTTGAAGTAAAAAGCAAGAAGTTGTATAGTTTTGAGGCAAAAACCGTATTATTTGTCATTTGATTTCTTTATGGATTACCGTTTTAGAAGCGTCTTTTATCGTATTACTCAGATATATCTGTCGTAGCGTTAGAGTTGTCGTTCTCGCCTTCCATGGTATTTGCCAAATAACTTGTTCTTGGAGTCGCAGATTTCAACAAAACGCCAGCTCTTTCTCCTTCGACTGTGTCTGCTTGAATGTTAATTTTCCCTTCTGTCCAACTCTCTCTCGGTTGCATGTTCTCGTTCATCAATATCATAGCAACTCTGTGTGAAGGGCATATCCCTCTCACTCTCACTCTCACTCTCACTCTGCGACATCCAAGACCACGTTCAGCAAAACCTATGGTTGTCTCTTTTATAATGACACGTCCTTTAACTGTCACTAAAATGCTAACTCATTCGATTAGCGCTAGTTGTCAGTTTCTCTTTAATACTACTGCAACTGTCAATCACAACATCATAATATCACACCGATACGACACGGCCATACTGACATTTACACGTCCCAGTGTAATTATTTTTTTTCAATTATCATTCCGATACGACTCGGCCATACTGACGTTTACACGTCCCCGTGTTATTTAAGGAATCACTCTCCATTAACACTTACGTTTTATTTATTACACTTTGTTCTATTTTACATTCGTACTTTCTTAACTTCTGATCTATCAGCTATTTTTATTGACATTATTCTTCGCTTTTTCAACTCAACAAAATCATTTCTTCGTCTTTCCTAGACGGATACAACAATTCTTATAACATTTCATCTTCATACCAACAATTGGTCTTCCGCCAGTACACCATTTTCGCTGTTATTTCAAGCTCATCGCCACACATAGCGGATTACACATCGTCTCTCTGAGACGGATAACACATCGCCTCTCATGGACGGATAACACATCGCCTCTCATAGACGGATAACACATCGCCTCTCATAGACGGATAACACATCGCCTCTCATAGATGGATAACACATCGTCACAACTGACGGATAACACATCGTCACACTTGACGGATAACTCATCGTCACAACTGACGGATAACTCAACGTCACAACTGACGGATAACTCATCGTCACACTTGACGGATAACTCATCGTCACAACTGACGGATAACTCATCGTCACACTTGACGGATAACTCATCGTCACAACTGACGGATTACTCATCGTCACAACTGACGGATAACTCATCGTCTCCTCTGGACGGATTACTCATATTTAGACTCTTTGGCGGGCTAAGCTCTTCACTATTAATGTCCAACTCATTTGGTACATAGCCACTTGGCATTTTTCTGACCTTTTCATGACAGTACTTATACAATCGATTATTTTTAAGTGACTTTATCAAATATCTGTCACCATCTAGAACTTCTACAACTACAAATGGCCCTCTAAATTTTGGGTCTAGTTTTGTTTGGTTTCTTTCCTCGTTCTTAAGCAAAACGTAATCACCAACCTTGTGTTTAACGACTGTTGCCTTTCTCTTATCAAACCTTTGTTTATCATAATACGCCAACGAATTCATTTTATCAGTAGCACGCGCTCTAATACTCTTCAAGTCGACCTCACGCTCTGTTTCGATTGGTGGAATTAATCCTAAGGGTCGTGCCTCTTTCCCGATCAGCATCTCTAGAGGACTTGCTTCAGTTGTACGACAAGTTGTACAATTTAACGCAAGCTGTACCTCATCGAGAGCATCTTGCCAGGATCTGTTGCTAGATTCTACCGCAGTCAACAAATTTTTTAATGTACTCATTACTCGTTCAACCTGACCATTTGCACGGCTAGCCCCAGTAGCAACTAGGTGCAGTTTAATGTTTTGTGAGGAACAGAATTCTGAAAATCTACAGCTAGAGAAACATTTACCCTGGTCGGTTATTATACGATTTGGGACTCCAAATAAAGCAATGGAGGATTTCATAGCTTTTATGCAGCTTTCAGCGTCAATTTTGAATGTGTGAAACAAATAAACAAATTTTGTGAAAGCATCGATCTGAACTATAACATATTCTTTCAGGTCGCTTTTTCCGCTCAGTTTACCAGTGATATCGATATGAACAGTATGCCAGGGGATGCTAGTTTTTGGGATGGGATGAAGTTCAGCTTGGATTTTCCCAGAAGATTGTTTTGTAGTTCTGCAAGTTATGCAATTGTTCACAAATTTTCGAACGTACTTATTCATTTTATCGAACCAATAGTATTCGTAAACCTTATCGAGAGTTTTTTGCCAACCTAGATGCATTATTGATTCATGAACTTGGTTAATAACGGACCACTTAAATGCACGTGGTACAACTGGCAAACAATGTGTTCTACCAGCCTTTTGCACTTTGCGATGTAAGAGCCCTTTTCTCACGTCGTAAGTTTTGGCTAAATCTTCAGGTAGTTCGTTTGAATTCAGCTTGGCAACAATTTCAGCTATCTCTGTGTCGAGCCGTTGTTCAGCTAAAAGCCAATCGTTAGATACTTCGGCCAAATTAATCCGTTTTTCGGGGATTTTACATAATTTCAATTTGGATTCTAAAGTAAGTGGATTTCTTGACAAGAAGTCTACATGAGCCATGCGTTTGCCCTCTCTGTATTCGATGTTGAAATTAAATGATTGTAAATAAGACCACCAACGGTGAACTCTAGGAGTTAGGTCCATTTTAGTACGCGAAGCCTTCAGTGAGTTGCAGTCAGTATAGATTACAAACTCACGTCCAAGGAGGTAATGGCGAAAATGTTTTACGGATTCGACAACTGCCAAGGTTTCAAGTTCATAAGAATGGTATCTGGACTCGGCAGAGGAAGTTGTTTTACTAAAATATTCCACGACGTGAAGTCGATTATTAATCCGGTGTAAAAGTATAGCTCCATAACCCAAGGAGCTTGCATCAGTATGTAGCTCTATTGGATGTTGAGGATCGAAGATTACTAAAACTGGCTCACTTGTAAGGATATTCACAACTCGTTTTCTAATTTCTTCTAGTTCTAAACTCCAGGTAATGTTACCATTTCCAGAGCTAAGGGAGTATAACGGCTTCATAAGTTGTGAAAAACTAGGAACGAATTTTCGAAAATATGACGCAAGACCAATAAACTGTCTCAGCTGAGTGACAGTTTGTGGAGGAGGTAATGCGCTCAATGCGATAATTTTGCGTGGATTTGGGCGAACTTCTCCAGCACTAACCTCGTATCCTAGATACTCAACTTTTCTTTTTAAAAAACTACATTTAGTAACATTGAAGTAGAAACCAGCCTCTATGAGTACATCTAAAACGATTTTTAGTCTTTGAAGGCCTACTTCTATTGTTGGAGATACTATCATGATATCGTCCATGTAGACAATTACATATGAATGCGCAAGATCGCCTAGGGCCTTCATAACTGCTCTCTGGAAAACAGATGGTGCATTCTTGAGCCCAAAAGGCATTGTTAAATACTCGTATTGACCATCAGGGGTTACAAATGCTGTGTATTCTACAGAATCAGGGTGAATTGGAATCTGGTGAAAACCACTTGCCATGTCTAAGCATGTAAAATAATTCGCTCCGCGAAGTCTATCAATCTGGTCACTGATAAGCGGCAACGGATATTTGTCTGCAATTGTATTTGAGTTTAGTTCTCTATAGTCAACACAAAGGCGGTCTGAGCCGTTTTTCTTTCTCACAAGTAAAATTGGACTAGCATAAGGAGAACAGCTAGGACGAATGATATTGCATTTCATTAACTCGTTTAGTTTTGTTCTAACTGTTTCTTTTTCTTCTGGGCTTAGTCTATAAGGCCGTCTCTGTACTGTTTTAGTAGGGTCGACTAAGCGAATTTTCATTTCTCCTGTATTGACCCTTGTACAAGGTATCCCTTTAATAAATACTGTGGAATAATTTTCTAGTACTTTAATTAATTCATCTTTGTCACTGCCAGTTAACTCTGTATCAACATTCTTTAGACTGACTGACTGTTCAGTTGTGCAGCAACTATTTACAGATTTTGATTTTATAACTTCAAACTTATCAGATGTCATTATTACTGTATAACCCTGAGTGAGAATATCACTTCCTATTATAATATCTTTTTTTAAATTTTCGTTTTGTAGTACATGAAATAAAATTTCAACTGCATTCCCATCTATGGTAACTTCAGTCAAAATCTGCTGCGTACTATATACAGTGGCGTCACCTATGCCTTTCAACATGATTACGTTATTAAAACGTTTTCCAGATAGTTTTTTTCCAACGCGTTCTTTTATCAGTGAACATTCAGCGCCAGAATCAAAATAAGTAGGGTAGATCTCACCTCGTTGGGTCATATACCCTTTTGGTTCGATTATACAACACTGGTTAACGTTCTTCTGCTGGATCGTTTTCGACTTAGCTGCTGTCGGGTTACTCGAACATTGGCTTGAGAAGTGTCCAGGTTGACCGCATCGAAAACAGGTTACGGACAACTTCTCATGTTGAGGCTTCATCTCTCCACTTTGACGCATCTTGGTTCGACACTCGAAGGCTTTATGTCCAGGTTTTCCACAGAAATGACAGATGATAGATGACGTTTTTCTTCTTTTTATATCGGGTGCGGAATTTTCGTCGCGGCTATTATTGCGTTTTTTATCAACTTGGAACGCCTTCAACTCCGATTGTAGCTTGCTTCTAGTTTGTACATTGGACGTAAAAACAATGCGTTGTAGGCGGCTGTCAATGTTAGCCATATGCGCAAGAACAGTCGAAACTGCAATCTCCTCAATGCTCATTTTCTGCCACTTTGTACACAAAGACGTCACTAAACGGCTCGCATACACTGCATGACATTCGCTGTCAGTTGGGCGACTGTTGAGTACGTTGAAAAACATGGCTGCCGGTGACTCGTCAGTTTCATAGTTTTGGAGGAACAATAGTTTAAATTCCTGCCAGTTCATTCCAGGGTATGCGATTCTTGTCAACCACTGAGATGCACTGCCCTCCATGCATCTACTTAGTGCCATAATTAGTTTACTTCCTTCTAAAGGCTGCTCGGCGAGTATTATATCGGCGGTCGCACACCAATTTCCAGCGTCCAGTCCTGCCACGTCAGCGTTAAATTTTGGAAGAGCAACCTCTCGTTTCTTCTCCTCGCTTGATGTATTAATCGTTTTGACGAGTTCTATAAAGTTACGATTTTGTAGCTCGAGAATCGTGCGCCATTGCTCCTGTGAAAACGTAGGAGGTGGTGCCAATCCCACTTCTGATGTCGTAGCGTTAGAGTTGTCGTTCTCGCCTTCCATGGTATTTGCCAAATAACTTGTTCTTGGAGTCGCAGATTTCAACAAAACGCCAGCTCTTTCTCCTTCGACTGTGTCTGCTTGAATGTTAATTTTCCCTTCTGTCCAACTCTCTCTCGGTTGCATGTTCTCGTTCATCAATATCATAGCAACTCTGTGTGAAGGGCATATCCCTCTCACTCTCACTCTCACTCTGCGACATCCAAGACCACGTTCAGCAAAACCTATGGTTGTCTCTTTTATAATGACACGTCCTTTAACTGTCACTAAAATGCTAACTCATTCGATTAGCGCTAGTTGTCAGTTTCTCTTTAATACTACTGCAACTGTCAATCACAACATCATAATATCACACCGATACGACATATCTTAAGATTTAGCATAATCTAAGAACTTTTTGAAATATTCACATTAATCCATGAAAAGACTCCTTGAAGTAGAAAGCAAAGAATCTTATAGTTTTAAAGTTTAACCGGCAAAAACCGCATTATTTGTCATTTGATTTCTTTATAGATTACCGTTTTAGAAGCGTCTTTTATTACTCATATATATCTAAAGATTTATTATAGTCTAAGAACTTTTTGAAGTATTCACATTAGTCCAGCAAAAGACTCCTTCAATTAGAAAACAAAAAATGTTATAGTTTTGAAAATTATTTGTCATTTGATTTCTTTATGGATTACCGATTTAGAAGCGTCTTTTATCGTATTACTCAGATATATCTTAAGATTTAGCACAGTCTAAGAACTTTTTGAAATATTACATTGATCCAACAAAAGACTCCTTGAAGTAGAAAGCAAGAAATTGTATAGTTTTAAGGTTTAACCGGAAAAACCCGTATTATTTGTCATTTGATTTCTTTATGGATTACCGTTTTAGAAGCGTCTTTTATTAGATTACTCATATATATCTAAAGATTTATTATAGTCTAAGAACTTTTTGAAATATTCACATTAGTCCAGCAAAAGACTCCTTGAAGTAAAAAGCAAGAAATTGTATAGTTTTGAGGATTAACCGGCCAAAACCGTATTATTTGTCATTTGATTTCTTTATGGATTACCGTTTAAGAAGCGTCTTTTATTAGATTACTCATATATATCTAGAGATTTATTATAGTCCAAGAACTTTTTGAAATATTCACATTAGTCCAGCAAAAGACTCCTTTAATTAGAAAACAAAAAATGTTATTGTTTTGAGGATTAACCGGCAAAAACCGTATTATTTGTTATATGATTTCTGTATGAAATACCGTTTTAGAAGCGTCTTTTATCGTATTACTCAGATATATCTTAAGATTTAGCATAGTCTAAGAACTTTTTGAAATATTCACATTAATCCAACAAAAGAATCCTTGAAGTGGAAAGCAAAGAATCTTATAGTTTTAAAATTTAACCGGCAAAAACCGTATTATTTGTCATTTGATTTCTTTATGGATTACCGTTTTAGAAGCGCCTTTTATTAGATTACTCATATATATCTAAAGATTTATTATAGTCCAAGAACTTTTTGAAATATTCACATTAGTCCAGCAAAATACTCCTTCAATTAGAAAACAAAAAATGTTATAGTTTTGAGGATTAACCGGCCAAAACCGTATTATTTGTTATATGATTTCTGTATGGAATACCGTTTTAAAAGCGTCTTTTATCGTATTACTCAGATATATCTTAAGATTTAGCATAATCCAAGAACTTTTTGAAATATTCACATTAATCCAACAAAAGACTCCTTGAAGTAAAAAGCAAGAAATTGTATAGTTTTGAGGTTTAACCGGCAAAAACAGTATTATTTTTCATTTGATTTCTTTATGAATTACCGTTTTAGAAGCGTCTTTTATTAGAGTACTCATATATATCTAAAGATTTATTATAGTCTAAGAACTTTTTGAAATATTCACATTAGTCCAGCAAAAGACTCCTTCAATTAGAAAACAAAATATGTTATAGTTTTGAGGATTAACCGGCAAAAACCGTATTATTTGTTATATGATTTCTGTATGAAATACCGTTTTAGAAGCGTCTTTTATCGTATTACTCAGATATATCTTAAGATTTAGCATAGTCTAAGAACTTTTTGAAATATTCACATTAATCCAACAAAAGAATCCTTGAAGTGGAAAGCAAAGAATCTTATAGTTTTAAAATTTAACCGGCAAAAACCGTATTATTTGTCATTTGATTTCTTTATGGTTTACCGTTTTAGAAGCGTCTTTTATTAGATTACTCATATATATCTTAAGATTTATTATAGTCTAAGAACTTTTTGAAATATTCACATTAATCCATGAAAAGACTCCTTGAAGTAGAAAGCAAAGAATCTTATAGTTTTAAAGTTTAACCGGCAAAAACCGCATTATTTGTCATTTGATTTCTTTATGGATTACCGTTTTAGAAGCGTCTTTTATTACTCATATATATCTAAAGATTTATTATAGTCTAAGAACTTTTTGAAATATTCACATTAGTCCAGCAAAAGACTCCTTCAATTAGAAAACAAAAAATGTTATAGTTTTGAAAATTATTTGTCATTTGATAACCGGCAAAAACCGTATTATTTGTCATTTGATTTCTTTATGGATTACCGTTTTAGAAGCGTCTTTTATTAGATTATCCATATATATCTAAAGATTTATTATAGTCTCAGAACTTTTTGAAATATTCACATTAGTCTAGCAAAAGACTCCTTCAATTAGAAAACAAAAAATGTTATAGTTTTGAAAATTATTTGTCATTTGATTTCTTTATGGATTACCGTTTTAGAAGCGTCTTTTATCGTATTACTCAGATATATCTTAAGATTTAGCACAGTCTAAGAACTTTTTGAAATATTCACATTAATCCAACAAAAGACTCCTTGAAGTAGAAAACAAGAAATTGTATAGTTTTAAGGTTTAACCGGAAAAAACCGTATTATTTGTCATTTGATTTCTTTATGGATTACCGTTTTAGAAGCGTCTTTTATTAGATTACTCATATATATCTAAAGATTTATTATAGACTAAGAACTTTTTGAAATATTCACATTAGTCCAGCAAAAGACTCCTTCAATTAGAAAACAAAAAATGTTATAGTTTTGAAAATTATTTGTCATTTGATTTCTTTATGGATTACCGCTTTAGAAGCCTCTTTTATCGTATTACTCAGATATATCTTAAGATTTAGCATAGTCTAAGAACTTTTTGAAATATTCACATTAATCCAACAAAAGACTCTTTGAAGTAAAAAGCAAGAAATTGTATAGTTTTGAGGTTTAACCGGCAAAAACCGTATTATTTGTCATTTGATTTCTTTATGGATTACCGTTTTAGAAGCGTCTTTTATTAGATTACTCATATATGTCTAAATATTTATTATAGTCTAAAAACTTTTTGAAATATTCACATTAGTCCAGCAAAAGACTCCTTGAAGTAGAAAACAAAAAATTTTATAGTTTTGAGGATTAACCGGCCAAAACCGTATTATTTGTCATTTGATTTCTTTATGGATAACCGATTTAAAAGCGTCTTTTATTAGATTACTCACATATATCTAAAGATTTATTATAGTCCAAGAACTTTTTGAAATATTCACATTAGTCCAGCAAAAGACTCCTTCAATTAGAAAACAAACAAGTAAGAAGGCTCTAGTCGAGACGGCTCGACTACGAGATACCCTGAACCCTGCAAAAAAGTGATACTCTTCTTCTTTACGCACGTATAAGCACGCGCTCTGCTAACCGCGCAGTTGCTCTTGTATCTTCGAAAATCAATTAGAAAAGAATAAATAATAATAAAAAAGAAAGAAATAATAAAAAAAATAAAAATAATAAATTATGAAGGGCTTAGGCGAGGCTAGAACCTCCGACACCCTAACATTCGTTGCATCTGTCTAGCCATCTACACCACGGCTCACTTAAACGGCAGAGTAGCGAAAACGAATGAAATTCGCCATATAAGAAAGAAACACTAAAGCAGTGGCTGAAAATACAAATACAATTCAAAGACAATTCTAACGGAATTCAAAAACAATTGTGATTCTTAGAATATACACGCATAGCAACATAGAAAACAGCCCAAGACTTTTTGTGTGTATACATACATACATACATATGTGCACACGCATACGAAAATTGATTTGCATTACTCAACGTTGCTTGCATTTCCATTGTTATTTTAATTGTTTTAAAATTTTTAAATATATAATGGGATGTAATGAGAGTTCAGCATATGATCTACATATTCTATTTAACATTTTAGGTTTTTTTTTTAGAAATCATAACTCTTTTACAATTAGCTTTACATGCACAAATATGTACATATGTATGTACGATTGCAGCCACACGCTGATCTACGCTTGCACACATATACATACATACATATGTATGTATGCATGTATGTATGTATGTGCGCCCGCAATGCGTCTTGCTGTATCGCTGCCTTGCTTGCTGCGCCACATGGGTTTTGAATAGAAAACTTTATGGACTAATAATTCTGTTTCTAGATGGACAATCATATTGATATGTTCAGATTAAGATTATGATATTCATATCTATATGCCAAACCAAACTGTATGTCTCTAGTATTTGAAATGCATTTTTTACACATTTGGGGGTGGTGGGGCTAATTGGGGACCGGAATCCAAAATCTAACAAAAACCGAAATTGTATTAAATTAGTATCTATATATATGCAGAAGACTTGGAGACTCTAACTCTAAAGATGAATTAGCTAGAATTTTAATACTGGTTCCCGATAAATTCGTTTATCGATAACTTGCCAAATATACAAGTTATCGAATTTCTGAAACAAACTCGTACTGCGCGTGCAATATACGAACCTAACACAAAAAGAATGAACTCTCTAGCTTTTGTATCTTCGGAAATCGACGCGTTCAAACATACGGACAGACGGACAGACGGACGGGCGGACAGACGGACAGACGGACGGACAGACAGACGGACATGGCTATATCAACTTTTCTCGTCACCCTGATCAAGAATATATATACTTTATGGGGTATGCCACGCCTCCTTCTGCCTGTTACATACTTTTAACAAAACCATTATACCCTGATTTCCCATTTTCAATGGGCTCAGGGTATAAAAATGTTATAGTTTTGAAAATTAACCGGCAAAAACCGTATTATTTGTCGTTTGATTTCTTTATGGATTACCGTTTTAGAAGCATCTTTTATCGTATTACTCAGATATATCTTAAGATTTAGCATAGTCTAAGAACTTTTTGATATATTCACATTAATCCAACAAAAGACTCCTTGAAGTAAAAAGCAAGAAATTGTATAGTTTTGAGGTTTGACCGGCAAAAACCGTATTATTTGTCATTTGATTTCTTTATGGATTACCGTTTTAGAAGCGTCTTTTATTAGATTACTCATATATATCTAAAGATTTATTATAGTCTAAGAACTTTTTGAAATATTCACATTAGTCCAGCAAAAGACTCCTTCAATTAGAAAACAAAAAATGTTATAGTTTTGAGGATTAACCGGCAAAAACCGTATTATTTGTTATATGATTTCTGTATGGAATACCGTTTTAAAAGCCTCTTTTATCGTATTACTCAGATATATCTTAAGATTTAGCACAGTCTAAGAACTTTTTGAAATATTCACATTAATCCAACAAAAGACTCCTTGAAGTAAAAAGCAAGAAATTGTATAGTTTTAAGGTTTAACCGGCAAAAACCGTATTATTTGTCATTTGATTTCTTTATGGATTACCGTTTTAGAAGCGTCTTTTATTAGATTACTCATATATATCTAAAGATTTATTATAGTCTAAGAACTTTTTGAAATATTCACATTAGTCCAGCAAAAGACTCCTTTAATTAGAAAACAAAAAATGTTATTGTTTTGAGGATTAACCGGCAAAAACAGTATTATTTGTTATATGATTTCTGTATGAAATACCGTTTTAGAAGCGTCTTTTATCGTATTACTCAGATATATCTTAAGATTTAGCATAGTCTACGAACTTTTTGAAATATTCACATTAATCCAACAAAATACTCCTTGAAGTAGAAAGCAAAGAATCTTTTAGTTTTAAAATTTAACCGGCAAAAACCGTATTATTTGTCATTTGATTTCTTTATGGATTACCGTTTTAGAAGCGTCTTTTATTAGATTACTCATATATATCTAAAGATTTATTATAGTCTAAGAACTTAGTCCAGCAAAAGACTCCTTCAATTAGAAAACAAAAAATGTTATAGTTTCGAAAATTAACCGGCAAAAACCGTATTTTTGTTATATGATTTCTGTATGGAATACCTTTTTAGAAGCGTCTTTTATCGTATTACTCAGATATATCTTAAGATTTATTATAGTCTAAGAACTTTTTGAAATATTCACATTAATCCAACAAAACACTCCTTGATGTAGAAAGCAAGAAATTGTATAGTTTTGAGGTTTGACCGGCAAAAACCGTATTAGTTGTCATTTGATTTCTTTATGGATTACCGTTTTAGAAGCGTTTTTTATTAGATTATTCACATATATCTAAAGATTTATTATAGTCTAAGAACTTTTTGAAATATTCACATTAGTCCAGCAAAAGACTCCGTCAATTAGAAAACAAACAAGTAAGAAAGCTGTAGTCGAGACTGCTCGACTACGAAATCCCCTGAGCCCTTCTTAGAACGAATAATATTGCAAGTATTCGAATCGTTTCTGCACTCATGCAAAACCACGCGCATCACATCAGATGCTGATCTATGCTTGTATGCATGTATGTGTGTATGCATGTGTGTAAGCATTGCAAGCGTCTTGCTGTCTCTCTCTGCCTTTGTTGCTGCGCCGCATGGATTTTGATGAGAAAACTTTGATGATTAATAATTCTGTTTCTAGATGGACAATCGTATTGATATCTTCAGATTATGATTATGATATTCATATCTATATGCTAAACCAAACTACATGTCTCTAGTATTTGAAATGCATTTTTGTCATATTTGGGGGTGGTGGGGCGAAGTGGTGATCGGAATCTAAAATCTGACAAAAACCGAAATTGTATTAAATTAGTATCTATATATATGCAGAAGACTTGGAGACTCTAACTCTAAAGATGAATTAGCTAGAATTTTATAACTGGTTCCCGATAAATTCGTTTATCGATAACTTTGCAAATATATAAGTTATCGGATTTCTGAAACAAACTCGTACTGCGCGTGCAATATACGGACCTAACACAAAAAGAATGAACTCTCTAGCTTTTGTATCTTCGGAAATCGACGCGTTCATACATACGGACGGACGGACGGGTATAAAAATGTTATAGTTTTGAGGATTAACCGGCAAAAACCGTATTATTTGTTATATGATTTCTGAATGAAATACCGTTTTAGAAGCGTCTTTTATTGTATTACTCAGATATATCTTAAGATTAAGCATAGTCTAAGAACTTTTTGAAATATTCACATTAATCCAACAAAAGACTCCTTGAAGTAGAAAGCAAGAAATTGTATAGTTTTGAGGTTTGACCGGCAAAACCCGTATTATTTGTCATTTGATTTCTTTATAGATTACCGTTTTGGAAGCGTCTTTTATTAGATTACTCATATATATCTAAAGATTTATTATAGTCTAAGAACTTTTTGAAATATTCACATTAGTCCAGCAAAAGACTCCTTCAATTAGAAAACAAAAAATGTTATAGTTTTGAGGATTAACCGGCAAAACCCGTATTATTTGTTATATGATTTCTGTATGGAATACCGTTTTAGAAGCCTATTTTATCGTATTACTCAGATATATCTTAAGATTTAGCATAATCTAAGAACTTTTTGAAATATTCACATTAGTCCAGCAAAAGACTCCTAGAAGTAAAAAGCAAGAAGTTGTATAGTTTTGAGGTTTGACCGGCAAAACCAGTATTATTTGTCATTTGATTTCTTTATGGATTACCGTTTTAGAAGCGTCTTTTATTAGATTACTCATATATATCTAAAGATTTATTATAGTCTAAGAACTTTTTGAAATATTCACATTAGTCCAGCAAAAGACTCCTTCAATTAGAAAACAAAAAATGTTATAGTTTTGAGGATTAATCGGCAAAACCCGTATTATTTGTTATATGATTTCTGTGATATGATATGAATACCGTTTTAGAAGCCTATTTTATCGTATTACTCAGATATATCTTAAGATTTAGCATAATCTAAGAACTTTTTGAAATATTCACATTAATCCATGAAAAGACTCCTTGAAGTAGAAAGCAAAGAATCTTATAGTTTTAAAGTTTAACCGGCAAAACACGTATTATTTGTCATTTGATTTCTTTATGGATTACCGTTTTAGAAGCGTCTTTTATTAGATTACTCATATATATCTAAAGATTTATTATAGTCTAAGAACTTTTTGAAATATTCACATTAGTCCAGCAAAAGACTCCTGGAAGTTGTGAGGAGCAATATAGGTATGCACGTATGCAGTGTATATAAACACATGTATTTGCTGTGTGTTGATATGCACATACGTGCATGCATATATTGCTCCACACAGCGACGCGAACACTATAGGAGCAACCCTCGCGACTGGAAGGGTCAGAGAGCGGACTATAGTCTGTCTCTCTCGCTCCTATAGTGTCAGCAAATGGGCTCGCGTCGCTCGACCGCAGGTTATAGGGCACCGTTAGCCGAGGTACCGCTCCAAGTGACAGACGCTGTCTTTTTGCATAGCAACAGCGGTACTTCGGCCAACGCGAAGCTGCCGCGACATTTGGCGGCCTGCTGGCGTCACCCAGATCACGCGATTGCACCGTTATGTGGGCACGAGCGGCAGGCAGGCCCCGCTCTAGAGCCGAACAGGGCCTGCGGCGGCCCTATAAAAGGGCACCGGCGGTGTCATAGAAGAAAAAAAGTACGCAAGAATCAAGAGTGAAGAATCAAGAGTGAGATCGAGAGTGAAGATCAAGAGTGAGATTTAAGTGAAGTGCAAATCAACGCGAGTAAAGACATCGAAGGACTACGATATCGACGCAGGACACCGATATCCAGGACTCGAAGCAGACAGGACATCGTGGGAGCATCCAAAGTATCCTGGGAGGATACTGCAGACACCTATAAGGACCCAGAAGTCTCGTCACAAAACTTGTGTAAGTTCACGCAGCCGTGCGAATCGGTAGAAATTGTGCGCATAAGAACCTAGGTGTGCCAAGAGCGAGTCCAGTAGTAGGAGTAGCCTGTACAGCCGAGCGAACCGCCGGAGTAGACAGTGCAAATCCTGGCGTGAGCTGGAGCGCTTGGGCGGATCCTGGTGCTACTGAGCCATAATTGTCTGCCCAGCCGGAGTGCGTGAACAAACATAACGCATGACGACTATACAAGTGTGATTATATCGCTAAATAATAATAAGTTTTATAACGAGAATATACCAAGTACCAAACAAATTCACAAAGTGTTATTATTCAAAATCGCAAGGGCTTCAACAAATAAATTTGTTGAAACGAATCCACAGTCGGCTGAAACTGGCCCGGCTTTGACTCGGGTATAACCGAAGGTTCGTTACAACTGGCGCCCAACGTGGGGCCCTGCGATAAGAGAATAAGCAATATTTGTGAACAATGGTGCGAGCTTGGGTGTATAATCTCAAAAAGGACGATGTGCTACGATATGGTGACGAATTCGGAGTCACGCTGTCGGGCACATTGGACGTGATGCGGAGACAGTTCGGTGAGTGGGTGGAGACGAATGAGGGAAGAATTCCATATTCTCTCAGGCTCGCCGAGCTGGCACGACTGCATGGACGCCGCCCTTCGAACAGCGAGGATGTGCCAACGGTCATCGTGGGAAACGACCAGTACGAGGAAGATCCAAATGCGGCGCGGCAATCTCTGCCATCCACCAGCGCTGCTGCGCGGCTGCAGCAGACAGAGCAAGGAGCATGGAGAGCCACGTCTACACCGCAGCCTGAAATAAGGACGCGAGGGCCAAGCAGCTCAGAGCAGGAGTATCCAAAGGTGGCCAAACAGGTGAGGGAGTGGAACTTCCGGTTCGATGGCACCTCAAAGCCTTTGGAGTTCCTGGAGCAGGTGGAGCAGCAAACACCTATGGCCTGGATCTGGATCTGATCCCAAGAGCGATGCCAGAGCTGCTGAAAGGCATGGCTCTTAAGTGGTACGTGGCCAATAATAGGCACTGGAGTACGTGGGGAACCTTCGTGAGAAGCTTCCAGGAGTTCTTCTTGCCCAGAGACTACCTGTAGGATCTCAAAGACGAGGTCAAGCGTCGAAAGCAGATGGTGGACGAGCTATTCAAGATCTACATGGTGGAGATGCAGACTCTCATGCGGCCGCTGCGTTATGGGCCAGATCATGAGATGAAGTTGATATACAACAACAGCATCCCTGATCTGCGCGCCTACGCTCGGCCGTATCAGTTCCAGAGTCTGATGGAGCTGATGAAGCTGGCCGACGAGTTCGAGGAACTGGAACGAGACCGAGAGAGGCCAGCACGAACGCGTCTAATGGCCATGGAGGAGGATGATGGCCACGAAGAGGAGATGCTGCGGAGAGGAGCCCTGGAGGAGAGTCCTCGTCCTGCACCAAGGACTGGTGCCACGGGACAAAGGACACACATCCCAAATCCATCCAAAGCGTGCCGGGTGTGTGGCCAAGAAGGACACCGAGCTGTCAGGTGCCGCAACCGGGCACTGGACTTCTGCTGGCAATGTGGACGTATAGGCGTGCGCACCGTGGCCTGTTACCAATCGGGAAACGACCAGGGGTACCCGCAGTCCAGGGGGGAGCGGGATCAATGCCAAACAGCCCCAAGACATTAATTGGCAGCCTGCATGACGAAGGCCACCAACTGACGGCGATTGTGGCCATTGGAGCCGAGCAGCAGAAAGCCACGATCGATACTGGAGCCTCGAGCAGCTTTATTAGCGAAAGGCTCGCAAAAAGGCTCCATGGAGTGGGCGTGGTGCGCGCCACAAGGCGGCGCATACGCCTGGCGAACGGCAGCTGCAGCGAGGTGAACTCACAACTGGACCTAAAGATTAGACTGGGCAGTCGGCAAATGGAAGTTCCATTGCTGGTGCTGCCAGGCGTAATCGACGATCTGGTGCTGGGCTGCGATTTCTTGGCCGGCATGGGAACCACCTTGGAATGTGGCGGCTTGGCGCTGACTATCGAGCCAAGAAATCCACAGAGGAGTGGACGACGGGAGGCAAAGTTGTCAGTGGCGATTGCCAGTGGAGAAATAGGCCACGAAACGCCACTGGACGCGACTCAGGTGGACCAGAAGCTGATCCATGCGGATCCGGAAGTGGATGCCTTTCTGAGGCACGAACTGGAGAAATTCCAACACGTGAAAGGCACCACCAAAATCACGGAG
Organism: Drosophila buzzatii; assembly: GCA_035045845.1. Taxonomy (NCBI): domain Eukaryota; kingdom Metazoa; phylum Arthropoda; class Insecta; order Diptera; family Drosophilidae; genus Drosophila; species Drosophila buzzatii. The sequence goes on along the minus strand of JAWNOS010000128.1, from coordinate 67,370 downwards.
CATCGGATCACCATGCAGGACACGCGGCCAATTAAACAGCGCTACTTCCCCAAAAATCCGAAGATGCAGGCGGAGATCAATAAACAGGTGGATGAGCTGCTCGTAAAAGGCTGCATAGAGCCTTCCAAGAGCCCACACAGCGCACCTATAGTAATGGTCAGGAAGAAAAATGGCAAATGACGGCTGTGCGTGGACTTTAGGCAGCTGAACAGCAGATCCATCAAGGATGCATACCCTCTGCCTCGTGTGCATCATATTTTGGATCAGCTGCGAGAGGCGCGCTATATCACGAGTCTGGATCTAAAGGATGGATATTGGCAAATACCCATGGAGAAATCCAGTCGACCATTGACAGCGTTCACAGTCCCAGGGAAAGGCCTATTCCAGTGGAAGGTGATGCCGTTTGGCCTCCACTCGGCACCTGCAACATTCCAGCGAGCTCTAGACCAGGTCATCGGCCCTGACATGATGCCACACGCTTTTGCGTACCTGGACGACATCATCGTCATCGGCAGGACACGTCAGGAGCACATGGATAACCTGCGAGAGGTGTTCCGGCGACTGCGGGCAGCCAATTTGAGGATCAACATCGACAAGTGCGATTTCTTCAAAAAGGAGCTGAAGTACCTGGGTCATAAGGTCACAGAGAATGGCATCCGCACTGACCCAGAGAAAGTAGCCGCGATTGCCCAGTTGAAGCCACCCACTAATGTCAAAGAGCTGAGACAATATGTGGGAGTGGCTTCATGGTATCGTCGCTATGTCCCAGACTTCGCTTCCACAGTGCATCCGCTCAATGCACTACTCAAAAAGGGCGTCAAATGGGAGTGGACAGAGGAGCATCAAAGGGCGTTCGAGACTGTGAAGGCCAAGCTGACGGAATCACCTGTCTTGGCATGCCCTGATTTCTCGAAGCCATTTTGCTTGCAAACGGATGCAAGTAACTATGGACTGGGAGCAATCCTGACGCAAACATCGGAGGAAGGAGAGCGCGTCATTTCGTATGCCAGCCGGACACTTAACAGTGCTGAGAGAAACTACTCAGCCACTGAAAAGGAGTGTCTGGCCATAATCTGGGGCATACGCAAACTCAGGCCATACCTGGAAGGCTATCACTTCATAGTGATCACGGACCATATGGCGCTGAAGTGGCTCAACTCCATCGAGAGCCCTTCAGGAAGGATTGCCAGATGGGCGCTGGAGCTTCAGCAATACGACTTCGAGGTTCGCTACCGGAAAGGCAAACAAAATGTCGTAGCTGATGCGCTGTCACGGCAGCCGCTGGAGGAGGACGCATGCTGCTTGGCCAAGAGCAGAGAGACGCCAGATGGGACAGCATGTCGCTGGCTACAAAGGCTGCGCCAGGATATGCGGAAAACCCCGCAGAAGTTCGCAGACTATAGAGAGGAGGCTGGAAACATATACCGGCACATTCCGCACCAAGCCGGCCACGAGGATGTGGCTGCATGGAAGCTGTGTGTGTCAACAGATAGGCGCAAACAGGTGTTGGAGGAGAACCACGACGCTGTCACCGCTGGCCACCTTGGGAGCAGAAAAACCATTGCTCGGGTGGCAGCGAGGTATTACTGGCCAGGCATGTACCGGGATGTGCGCAACTACGTGCAGCGGTGCGAGGTGTGCCAGCGCTACAAGCCCAGTCAGCTGCAGGCAGCTGGTCAAATGCTGACACAAGTGCCCGAGGAGCCATGGGCAACCGTATGCGCTGATTTCGTGGGTCCGTTACCGAGGTCGAAGCATGGGAATACGATGCTACTTGTATTCATTGATCGATTCTCGAAGTGGACGGAGATGGTGCCTTTGAGGAGCGCGAACACGGCGGCGCTGCAAAAGGCGTTCCGCGAGAGAATCTTGGCTAGATTTGGCGCACCAAAGGTACTCATAACGGACAATGGCACCCAATTCACCAGTCGAGCCTTCAAGAACTTTTTGAACGAGCTGGGAGTGCGGCACCAGTTGACGGCGCCATACACACCGCAAGAAAATCCGACCGAGAGGGCCAACAGGACAGTGAAGACGATGATCGCGCAATTTGCTGGCAGCGATCAAAGGTGCTGGGATGAGGCTCTGCCAGAGTTGACGCTGGCAGTTAACAGCAGCGTGTCGGCATCTACCGGGTACACGGCAGCATTCATCACGCAAGGGCGAGAGCCGAGGCTGCCCAAAACCATGTTTGACGCACAAACTCTTGGGACGGGCCAGGAGGCACAGAGTCCCATAGAGAGGGCAGCCAAGATGCGAGAAGTCTTGGAGATTGTGCGTCGAAACCTGGAGAGAGCTGCTCAGGACCAGGCGCGGCATTACAATCTGCGGCGGAGGCAGTGGAAGCCGGCTATTGGGGACAAAGTGTGGGCGAAGGAACGCCACTTGTCCAATGCTGCGGACGGATTTGCAGCGAAGCTGGCACCGCGATACGGAGGGCCATATACGGTGGTCAAGTTTGTATCGCCGGTCATCTGCCGCATCAGCTCGGATGCCGAAAAGCGAACCCGGACCGCGCATGTGGCTGACCTGAAGCCATGGAGAGGCGAGACGGGTGAGTCGCAAAGCGTGGCAGAGCAAGCCGCCTAGTAAAAATTTCAAAAAAAAAAAAAAAAAAAAAAGAGTGAATACACATCGCGATGTGCATTGCTTTTAAAACACCTAAAACGAAGAAAAATTTGGAATTTTATGAGAAGCAAACAGTTAGAACTGTTAACTTGGTGACGCGCAACAACAAATTTTTAAATAACGCGCGCACTGCAGTGGAAGCGAACAGTTAAAACTGTTAGCTAAGTGACGCGCAACAACAAAATTTTAAATTGCGCGCGCACTGTTACGTACGTAACAACAACACACACAACAAACAAGCGTACGAAACAACAACACGCTCAGCTGACAAGAGTTGGACGCGCACGCATAAACATAAACAACAACAAGTATGCAAGCAGCGCACAACAATAACACACACAGCTGAGCGTGTGCAAGAGTCGGAGAAGGTCAAGGGCCTCGCGAGAGGCGAGAGAGCGCAGCGAGCATCGGTTGGCTCGCGAGAGGCGAGCGAGTGCAGCGGGCATCCGTTAGCTTGAGAGAGGCGAGCGATCGCACAGCAACCGCCGTTAGCTCGAGAGAGGCAAGCAACAAGAAAATGCATACGACATGCAAAACAGCCAGCAACAAAAGGCACGCAGCATACAAAACGGGCAACAACAACATGCGTAGGCGCGTAACCCAGTGAACAATTTGCATAGTGCATTTAACACAGGCAACAACTATGCAAGGCAAGAGAGAGCGTGCAAAGGCATAGACTGCGTTTGCCATAGGTGGGCAGACAAGGATGCGGGACAAGGGGAGGCATTGCAGCGGTATCTGGACGATACCGTAGCAGTCGACCTGCCTGGAAGTCAGCAACTGCGGAGGGTATGCTAGAGCAGGCCGACGTGCATATCCCGTTCGACGTTGACGCCTACGACGCCGGCAGCGAAGCCGGCCGGGGTATAAATACGGCGAGCAAGCTTCGAGACGGCCTACTATCTTGGAAAAAATGACAAACGAAGGAGCTCAAACAAAGCAACGTCCTGGGAGGGCACACCCGGCCGATCCGCGACTGCTGGCCCGCGATTCCGCTGGAGCGGCATCCGGAGCACGCCCGGTGTACCCAACCAGGCCTCGAGCACGACGGAGCCGAGTGCGCCTGCCACCGGTTAGACTCCCGTTTCACCCACGGCGGCGCGTTCACCCGAACCTGAGGCGGCATCAGCCGTATCTGGAGCTGGAGCCATCTTCCAGCGAGGAATCGTGGTCGCCGGCCAGCTCCAGCGGCACAGAGCGGAAGACGTCTTTGGAGGGGACGCGAGATGAATGGCCAGAAGAGGTGGCCCAATTGGCGACGCAGCTAGAGGCAAAGGGCAGCTGTCGGACCGCGCGCATCATCTGGGTGAAACACCGCATCCGCCGGACACGCTTGGGGTGTCGCGTCTTCACCCAGCGCTAGCATGATTGGTATGAAAAAGAGAATAAACCCAAATAAAAATAAAAGGGAAAAAATACATATAACAAACGTATAAATGGGTACTGTTGGACGACAGGGAATGTGAGCGCCTGCCACGCGGCCGGTCGCGGCAACTGGCGTGACGGGTGGGGAAAGGGGCTCTGGCAAATCCTCGTGCATTGGCCAGCGATTCCGCTGGAGCTATGCGAAGACGAGGAGAGTGTTGCCATTGCCATTTCTCAACGTCACGCCGCCGTCGACCGGTTTGCGAACGACGCCGATACTAACTGAAGTCCAACAGCACCACGAGAAAACGAAGTCGTGATTCCATTCGGGAGTCCTGGAGGACACGAAGAGCCCATCCATAGGTAGAAACAACGCTTCCAGCGCCAAGGGACGAGGTGTGCCAATTGGGAGAATTGGCCATCTGACCTGCGCACCTGCGCCGCAGCCACCGGGGCCTGCAATCACGAAGAGGAGTGTTTGCAGCGGCGCCCGGCGTGGGCAGAGGCGGCGGCAGGCCCATCGGGTCCAGGGGCGTCAAGGAGGCATCAACTCGGGCTGGAGGAGTGGAATTTAACGTTAAAAATACGTAAGAGAAAAATTAAAAACATCTAACTCACTTACCAGCAACGCACGGAGTTGCCAGCAGCGAACGGGAAACAGCTGAGGAGCAGCGCGGCGCTGTTAACAGAGCGTTAACAGCAATGATCGACGCGCTGTAGAGCAGCGTGTCATCGATCAACGCACGGTGGAGCAGCAACGAGAAAAGAGGCGCGGAATTCAAAAACACGAAGGTCGTGTTTTCCGAAGGAAGAGGGGAGTGTGAGGAGCAATATAGGTATGCACGTATGCAGTGTATATAAACACATGTATTTGCTGTGTGTTTATATGCACATACGTGCATGCATATATTGCTCCACACAGCGACGCGAACACTATAGGAGCAACCCTCGCGACTGGAAGGGTCAGAGAGCGGACTATAGTCTGTCTCTCTCGCTCCTATAGTGTCAGCAAATGGGCTCGCGTCGCTCGACCGCAGGTTATAGGGCACCGTTAGCCGAGGTACCGCTCCAAGTGACAGACGCTGTCTTTTTGCATAGCAACAGCGGTACTTCGGCCAACGCGAAGCTGCCGCGACATTTGGCGGCCTGCTGGCGTCACCCAGATCACGCGATTGCACCGATATGTGGGCACGAGCGGCAGGCAGGCCCCGCTCTAGAGCCGAACAGGGCCTGCGGCGGCCCTATAAAAGGGCACCGGCGGTGTCATAAAAGAGAAAGTGCGCAAGAATCAAGAGTGAAGAATCAAGAGTGAGATCGAGAGTGAAGATCAAGAGTGAGATTCAAGTGAAGTGCAAATCAACGCGAGTAAAGACATCGAAGGACTACGATATCGACGCAGGACACCGATATCCAGGACTCGAAGCAGACAGGACATCGTGGGAGCATCCAAAGTATCCTGGGAGGATACTGCAGACACCTATAAGGACCCAGAAGTCTCGTCACAAAACTTGTGTAGGTTCACGCAGCCGTGCGAATCGGTAGAAATTGTGCGCATAAGAACCTAGGTGTGCCAAGAGCGAGTCCAGTAGTAGGAGTAGCCTGTACAGCCGAGCGAACCGCCGGAGTAGACAGTGCAAATCCTGGCGTGAGCTGGAGCGCTTGGGCGGATCCTGGTGCTACTGAGCCATAATTGTCTGCCCAGCCGGAGTGCGTGAACAAACATAACGCATGACGACTATACAAGTGTGATTATATCGCTAAATAATAATAAGTTTTATAACGAGAATATACCAAGTACCAAACAAATTCACAAAGTGTTATTATTCAAAATCGCAAGGGCTTCAACAAATAAATTTGTTGAAACGAATCCACAGTCGGCTGAAACTGGCCCGGCTTAGACTCGGGTATAACCGAAGGTTCGTTACAAAGTATAAAGCAAGAAGTTGTATAGTTTTGAGGCAAAAACCGTATTATTTGTCATTTGATTTCTTTATGGATTACCGTTTTAGAAGCCGCTTTTATCGTATTACTCAGATATATCTTAAGATTTAGCATAGTCTAAGAACTTTTTGATATATTCACATTAATCTAACAAAAGAGTCCTTGAAGTAGAAAGCAAAGAATCTTATAGTTTTAAAGTTTAACCGGCAAAAACCGTATTATTTGTCATTTGATTTCTTAATGGATTACCGTTTTAGTAGCGTCTTTTATTAGATTACTCATATATATCTAAAGATTTATTATAGTCCAAGAACTTTTTGAAATATTCACATTAGTCCAGCAAAAGACTCCTTCAATTAGAAAACAAAAAATTTTATAGTTTTGAGGATTAACCGGCCAAAATCGTATTATTTGTTATATGATTTCTGTATGTAATACCGTTTTAGAAGCGTCTTTTATCGTATTACTCAGATATATCTTAAGATTTAGCATAGTCTAAGAACTTTTTGATATATTCACATTAATCCAACAAAAGACTCCTTGAAGTAAAAAGCAAGAAATTGTATAGTTTTGAGGTTTGACCGGCAAAACCCGTATTATTTGTCATTTGATTTCTTTATGGATTACCGTTTTAGAAGCGTCTTTTATTAGATTACTCATATATATCTAAAGATTTATTATAGTCTAAGAACTTTTTGAAATATTCACATTAGTCCAGCAAAAGACTCCTTTAATTAGAAAACAAAAAATGTTATTGATTTGAGGATTAACCGGCAAAAACCGTATTATTTATTATATGATTTCTGTATGAAATACCGTTTTAGAAGCGTCTTTTATCGTATTACTCAGATATATCTTAAGATTTAGCACAGTCTAAGAACTTTTTGAAATATTCACATTAATCCAACAAAATACTTCTTGAAGTAGAAAGCAAAGAATCTTATAGTTTTAAAATTTAACCGGCAAAACCCGTATTATTTGTCATTTGATTTCTTTATGGATTACCGTTTTAGTAGCGTCTTTTATTAGATTACTCATATATATCTAAAGATTCATTATAGTCCAAGAACTTTTTGAAATATTCACATTAGTCCAGCAAAAGACTCCTTCAATTAGAAAACAAAAAATGTTATAGTTTTGAGGATTAACCGGCCAAAATCGTATTATTTGTTATATGATTTCTGTATGGATTACCGTTTTAGAAGCCTCTTTTATCGTATTACTCAGATATATCTTTAGATTTAGCATAGTCTAAGAACTTTTTGAAATATTCACATTAATCCAACAAAATACTCCTTGAAGTAGAAAGCAAAGAATCTTATAGTTTTAAAATTTAACCGGCAAAAACCGTATTATTTGTCATTTGATTTCTTTATGGATTACCGTTTTAGAAGCGTCTTTTATTAGATTACTCATATATATCTAAAGATTTATTATAGTCTAAGAACTTAGTCCAGCAAAAGACTCCTTCAATTATAAAACAAAAAATGTTATAGTTTCGAAAATATTCGAAATATTCACATTAATCCTGTGAGGAGCAATATAGGTATGCACGTATGCAGTGTATATGAACACATGTATTTGCTGTGTGTTTATATGCACATACGCGCATGCATATATTGCTCCACACAGCGACGCGAACACTATAGGAGCAACCCTCGCGACTGGAAGGGTCAGAGAGCGGACTATAGTCTGTCTCTCTCGCTCAGCAAATGGGCTCGCGTCGCTCACCCGCGGGTCATAGGGCACCGTTAGCCGAGGTACCGCTGCAAGTATTGGATGCTCTCTCTTTGCATAGCAACAGCGGTACTTCGGCCAACGAAAAGCGGCCGCAACATTTGGCGGGCTGCTGGCGTCACCCAGATCACGCGATTGCACCGTTATGTGGGCACGAGCGGCAGGCAGGCCCCGCTCTAGAGCCGAACAGGGCCTGCGGCGGCCCTATAAAAGGGCACCGGCGGTGTCATAAAAGAGAAAGTGCGCAAGAATCAAGAGTGAAGAATCAAGAGTGAGATCGAGAGTGAAGATCAAGAGTGAGATTCAAGTGAAGTGCAAATCAACGCGAGTAAAGACATCGAAGGACTACGATATCGACGCAGGACACCGATATCCAGGACTCGAAGCAGACAGGACATCGTGGGAGCATCCAAAGTATCCTGGGAGGATACTGCAGACACCTATAAGGACCCAGAAGTCTCGTCACAAAACTTGTGTAGGTTCACGCAGCCGTGCGAATCGGTAGAAATTGTGCGCATAAGAACCTAGGTGTGCCAAGAGCGAGTCCAGTAGTAGGAGTAGCCTGTACAGCCGAGCGAACCGCCGGAGTAGACAGTGCAAATCCTGGCGTGAGCTGGAGCGCTTGGGCGGATCCTGGTGCTACTGAGCCATAATTGTCTGCCCAGCCGGAGTGCGTGAACAAACATAACGCACGACGATTATACATGTGTGATTATATCGCTAAATAATAATAAGTTTTATAACGAGAATATACCAAGTACCAAACAAATTCACAAAGTGTTATTATTCAAAATCGCAAGGGCTTCAACAAATAAATTTGTTGAAACGAATCCACAGTCGGCTGAAACTGGCCCGGCTTAGACTCGGGTATAACCGAAGGTACGTTACAACTGGCGCCCAACGTGGGGCCCTGCGATAAGAGAATAAGCAATATTTGTGAACAATGGTGCGAGCTTGGGTGTATAACCTCAAAAAGGACGATGTGCTACGATACGGCGACGAATTCGGAGTCACGCTGTCGGGCACATTGGGCGCGATGCGGAGACAGTTCGGTGAGTGGGTGGAGACGAAAGAGGGAAGGATCCCATATTCGCTCAGGCTCGCCGAGCTGGCGCGTCTGCATGGACGCCGCCCGGCAAATAATGAGGACGTACCAACTGTCGTCGTTGGAAACGAAGAGTACGAGGAAGATCCAGATGCGGCGCGGCTATCTCTGCCATCCACCAGTGCCGCTGCCCGGCTTCAGCAGACAGAGCAGGGAGCATGGAGAGCCACATCTACACCGCAGGCTGAAATAAGGACGCAAGGGCAAGCCGAGACTGCCCAAAACTATATTTGACGCGCAAACTCTTGGGACAGGCCAGGAGGCACAGAGTCCCATGGAGAGGGCAAGCAGGATGCGAGAGGTCTTGGAGATGGTGCGTCGAAACCTGGAGAGAGCTGCTCAGGACCAGGCGCGGCATCACAATCTGCGGCGGAGGCAGTGGAGGCCGGCTATTGGGGACAAAGTGTGGGCGAAGGAACGCCACTTGTCCAATGCCGCGGACGGATTTGCAGCGAAGCTGGCACCGCGATACGGAGGGCCATATACGGTGGTCAAGGTTGTATCGCCGGTCATCTGCCGCACTAGCTCGGATGCCGAAAAGCGAACCCGGACCGCGCATGTGGCTGACCTGAAGCCATGGAGAGGCGAGACGGGTGAGTCGCAAAGCGTGGCAGAGCAAGCCGCCTAGTAAAAATTTCAAAAAAAAAATAAAAAAAAAAAAAGAGTGAATACACATCGCGATGTGCATTGCTTTTAAAACACCTAAAACGAAGAAAAATTTGGAATTTTATGAGAAGCAAACAGTTAGAACTGTTAACTTGGTGACGCGCAACAACAAATTTTTAAATAACGCGCGCACTGCAGTGGAAGCGAACAGTTAAAACTGTTAGCTAAGTGACGCGCAACAACAAAATTTTAAATTGCGCGCGCACTGTTACGTACGTAACAACAACACACACAACAAACAAGCGTACGAAACAACAACACGCTCAGCTGACAAGAGTTGGACGCGCACGCATAAACATAAACAACAACAAGTATGCAAGCAGCGCACAACAATAACACACACAGCTGAGTACGAACGAGCGTGTGCAAGAGTCGGAGAAGGTCAAGGGCCTCGCGAGAGGCGAGAGAGCGCAACGAGCATCGGTTGGCTCGCGAGAGGCGAGCGAGTGCAGCGAGCATCCGTTAGCTTGAGAGAGGCGAGCGATCGCACAGCAACCGCCGTTAGCTCGAGAGAGGCAAGCAACAATAAAATGCATACGACATGCAAAACAGCCAGCAACAAAAGGCACGCAGCATACAAAACGGGCAACAACAACATGCGTAGGCGCGTAACCCAGTGAACAATTTGCATAGTGCATTTAACACAGGCAACAACTATGCAAGGCAAGAGAGAGCGTGCAAAGGCATAGACTGCGTTTGCCATAGGTGGGCAGACAAGGATGCGGGACAAGGGGAAGCATTGCAGCGGTATCTGGACGATACCGTAGCAGTCGACCTGCCTGGAAGTCAGCAACTGCGGAGGGTATGCTAGAGCAGGCCGACGTGCATATCCCGTTCGACGTTGACGCCTACGACGCCGGCAGCGAAGCCGGCCGGGGTATAAATACGGCGAGCAAGCTTCGAGACGGCCTACTACATTGAAAAAATGACGAACGAAGGAGCTCAAACAAAGCAACGTCCATGGAGGGCACACCCGGCCGATCCGCGACTGCTGGCCCGCGATTCCGCTGGAGCGGCATCCGGAGCACGCCCGGTGTACCCAACCAGGCCTCGAGCACGACGGAGCCGAGTGCGCCTGCCACCGGTGAGACTCCCGTTTCACCCACGGCGGCGCGTTCAACCGAACCTGAGGCGGCATCAGCCGTATCTGGAGCTGGAGCCGTCTTCCAGCGAGGAATCGTGGTCGCCGGCCAGCTCCAGCGGCACAGAGCGGAGGACGTCGTTGGAGGAGACAGACGAAGAGAGGTGGGACGCTTCGCGCGTCTCAGATTATGTCCGCAACGGGCGATACTCGCCCACACGGCCACTGTGGCGGCCACCACGACCCCCCACGCCTTACAGAGAGGAGAGCGGCGCGGACGTGGTGGTCATCTCCGACTCGGAGTCGGAGCCGGAGGCCGATATCGAGGAGCCGGAAGTCATCCTGATTTCGGACTCGGAGGCGGAGGAGAAGCGACCGGAGCCCACCATCACGGCTCATGCGCGGCCTACGCTGCAACGCCAGGCATCGTGGCCAGAGGAGGGGCCAGCGTGGCGTGAGGTGACGCGAGACGAATGGCCAGAAGAGGTGGCCCAATTGGCGACGCAGCTTGAGGCAAAGGGCAGCAGCCGGACCGCGCGCATCATCTGGGTGAGAGGCGTGAAACACCGCATCCGCCGGACACGCTTGGGATGTCGCGTCTTCACCCAGCGCTAGCATAATTGGTATGGAAAAGAGAATAAACCCAAATAAAAATAAAAGGAAAAAAATACATATAACAAACGTATGAATGGGTACTGTTGGACGACAGGGAATGTGGGCGGTCGCGGCAACTGGCGTGACGGGTGGGGAAAGGGGCTCTGGCAAATCCTCGTGCATTGGCCAGCGATTCCGCTGGAGCTTTGCGAAGACGAGGAGAGTGTTGCCATTGCCATTTCTCAACGTCACGCCGCCGTCGACCGGTTTGCGAACGACGCCGATACTAACTGAAGTCCAACAGCACCACGAGAAAACGAAGTCGTGATTCCATTCGGGAGTCCTGGAGGACACGAAGAGCCCATCCATAGGTGGAAACAACGCTTCCAGCGCCAAGGGACGAGGTGTGCCAATTGGGAGAATTGGCCATCTGACCTGCGCACCTGCGCCGCAGCCACCGGGGCCTGCAATCACGAAGAGGAGTGTTTGCAGCGGCGCCCGGCGTGGGCAGAGGCGGCGGCAGGCCCATCGGGTCCAGGGGCGTCAAGGAGGCATCAACTCGGGCTGGAGGAGTGGAATTTAACGTTAAAAATACGTAAGAGAAAAATTAAAAACATCTAATTCACTTACCAGCAACGCACGGAGTTGCCAGCAGCGAAAGGGAAACAGCTGATGAGCAGCGCGGCGCTGTTAACAGAGCGTTAACAGCAATGATCGACGCGCTGTAGAGCAGCGTGGCATCGATCAACGCAAGGTGGAGCAGCAACGAGAAAAGAGGCGCGGAATTCAAAAACACGAAGGTCGTGTTTTCCGAAGGAAGAGGGGAGTGTGAGGAGCAATATAGGTATGCACGTATGCAGTGTATATGAACACATGTATTTGCTGTGTGTTTATATGCACATACGTGCATGCATATATTGCTCCACACAGCGACGCGAACACTATAGGAGCAACCCTCGCGACTGGAAGGGTCAGAGAGCGGACTATAGCCTGTCTCTCTCGCTCCTAAAGTGTCAGCAAATGGGCTCGCGTCGCTCACCCGCGGGTCATAGGGCACCGTTAGCCGAGGTACCGCTGCAAGTATTGGATGCTCTCTCTTTGCATAGCAACAGCGGTACTTCGGCCAACGCGAAGCTGCCGCGACATTTGGCGGGCTTCTGGCGTCACCCAGATCACGCGATTGTGCCGTTAGATGGGCACGAGCGGCAGGCAGGCCCCGCTCCAGAGCCGAACAGGGCCTGCGGCGGCCCTATAAAAGGGCACCGGCGGTGTCATAAAAGAGAAAGTACGCAAGAATCAAGAGTGAAGAATCAAGAGTGAGATCGAGAGTGAAGATCAAGAGTGAGATTCAAGTGAAGTGCAAATCAACGCGAGTAAAGACATCGAAGAACTACGATATCGACGCAGGACACCGATATCCAGGACTCGAAGCAGACAGGACATCGTGGGAGCATCCAAAGTATCCTGGGAGGATACTGCAGACACCTATAAGGACCGAGAAGTCTCGTCACAAAACTTGTGTAGGTTCACGCAGCCGTGCGAATCGGTAGAAATTGTGCGCATAAGAACCTAGGTGTGCCAAGAGCGAGTCCAGTAGTAGGAGTAGCCTGTACAGCCGAGCGAACCGCCGGAGTAGACAGTGCAAATCCTGGCGTGAGCTGGAGCGCTTGGGCGGATCCTGGTGCTACTGAGCCATAATTGTCTGCCCAGCCGGAGTGCGTGAACAAACATAACGCACGACGATTATACATGTGTGATTATATCGCTAAATAATAATAAGTTTTATAACGAGAATATACCAAGTACCAAACAAATTCACAAAGTGTTATTATTCAAAATCGCAAGGGCTTCAACAAATAAATTTGTTGAAACGAATCCACAGTCGGCTGAAACTGGCCCGGCTTAGACTCGGGTATAACCGAAGGTACGTTACAATCCAACAAAAGACTCCTTGGTTTGACCGGCAAAACCCGTATTATTTGTCATTTGATTTCTTTATGGATTACCGTTTTAGAAGCGTCTTTTATTAGATTACTCATATATATCTAAAGATTTATTATAGTCTAAGAACTTTTTGAAATATTCACATTAGTCCAGCAAAAGACTCCTTCAATTAGAAAACAAAAAATGTTATAGTTTTGAGGATTAACCGGCCAAACCCGTATTATTTGTTATGTGATTTCTGTATGGAATACCGTTTTAGAAGCCTATTTTATCGTATTACTCAGATATATCTTAAGATGTATTATAGTCTAAGAACTTTTTGAAATATTCACATTAGTCCAGCAAAAGACTCCTTGAAGTAAAATGCAAGAAGTTGTATAGTTTAGAGGCAAAACCCGTATTATTTGTCATTTGATTTCTTTATGGATTACCGTTTTAGAAGCGTCTTATATCGTATTACTCAGATATATCTTAATATTTAGCATAGTCTAAGAACTTTTTGAAATATTCACATTAATCCAACATAAGACTCTTTGAAGTAGAAAGCAAAGAATCTTATAGTTTTAAAATTTAACCGGCAAAAACCGTATTATTTGTCATTTAATTTTTTTTTGGATTACCGTTTTAGAAGCGTCTTCTATTAAATTACTCATATATATCTAAAGATTTATTATAGTCCAAGAACTTATTGAAATATTCACATTAGTCCAGCAAAAGACTCCTTCAATTGGAAAACAAAAAATTTTATAGTTTTGAAAATTAACCGGCAAAAACCGTTTTATTTGTTATATGATTTCTGTATGGAATACCGTTTTAGAAGCGTCTTTTATTGTATTACTCAGATATATCTTAAGATTTATTATAGTCTACGAACTTTTTTAAATATTCACATTAATCCAACAAAAGACTCCTTGAAGTAGAAAGCAAGAAATTGTATAGTTTTGAGGTTTGACCGGCAAAACCCGTATTATTTGTCATTTGATTTCTTTATGGATTACCGTTTTAGAAGCGTCTTTTATTAGATTACTCATATATATCTAAAGATTTATTATAGTCTAAGAACTTTTTGAAATATTCACATTAGTCCAGCAAAAGACTCTTTCAATTAGAAAACAAACAAGTAAGAAAACTGTAGTCGAGACTGCTCGACTACGAAATCCCCTGAGCCCTTCTTAGAACGAATAATATTGCAAGAATTATTCGAATCGTTTCTGCACGCATGCAAAACCACGCGCATCACATCAGATGCTGATCTACGCTTGTATGCATGTATGTGTGTATGCATGTGTGTAAGCATTGCAAGCGTCTTGATGTCTCTCTCTGCCTTTGTTGCTGTGCCGCATGGATTTTGATGAGAAAACTTTGATGATTAATAATTCTGTTTTTAGATGGACAATCGTATTGATATCTTCAGATTATGATTATGATATTCATATCTATATGCTAAACCAAACTGCATGTCTCTACTATTTGAAATGCATTTTTTTCATAATTGGGGGTGGTGGGGCGAAGTGGGGATTGGAATCCAAATTCTGACAAAAACCGAAATTGTATTAAATTAGTATCTATATATATGCAGAAGACTTGGAGACTCTAACTCTAAAGATGAATTAGCTAGAATTTTATAACTGGTTCCCGATAAATTCGATTATCGATAACTTTGCAAATATACAAGTTATCGGATTTCTGAAACAAACTCGTACTGCGCGTGCAATATACGGACCTAACACAAAAAGAATGAACTCTCCAGCTTTTCAACTTTTCTCGTCACCCTGATCAAGAATATATATACTTTATGGGGTCTGCCACGCCTCCTTCTGCCTGTTACATACTTTTAACAAAACCATTATATCCTGATTTCCCATTTTCAATGGGCTCAGGGTATAAAAATGTTGTAGTTTTGAGGATTAACCAGTAAAAACCGTATTATTTGTTATATGATTTCTGTATGAAATACTGTTTTAGAAGCGTCTTTTATCGTATTACTCAGATATATCTTAAGATTTAGCATAGTCTAAGAACTTTTTGAAATATTCACATTAATCCAACAAAAGACTCCTTGAAGTAGAAAGCAAAGAATCTTATAGTTCTTAAGTTTAACCGGCAAAAACCGTATTATTTGTCATTTGATTTCTTTATGGATTACCGTTTAAGAAGCGTCTTTTATTAGATTACTCATATATATCTAAAGATTTATTATAGTCTAAGAACTTATTGAAATATTCACATTAGTCCAGCAAAAGACTCCTTCAATTAGAAAACAAAAAATTTTATAGTTTTGAGGATTAACCGGCAAAAACCATATTATTTGTTATATTGTTTCTGTATGGAATACCGTTTTAGAAGCGTCTTTTATCGTATTATTCAGATATATCTTAAGATTTAGCATAGTCTAAGAACTTTTTGAAATATTCACATTAGTCCAGCAAAAGACTCCGTCAATTAGAAAACAAAAAATGTTATAGTTTTGAGGATTAACCGGCGAAAACCGTATTATTTGTTATATGATTTCTGTTTGGAATACCGTTTTAGAAGCGTCTTTTATCGTATTACTCAGATATATCTTATGATTTAGCATAATCTAAGAACTTTTTGAAATATTCGCATTAGTCCAGCAAAAGACTCCGTCAATTAGAAAATAAAAAATTTTATAGTTTTGAGGATTAACCGGCAAAAACAGTATTATTTGTCATTTGATTTCTTTATGGATTACCGTTTTAGAAGCGTCTTTCATTAGATTACTCATATATATCTAAAGATTTATTATAGTCTACGAACTTTTTGAAATATACACATTAGTCCAGCAAAAGACTCCGTCAATTAGAAAACAAAAAATGTTATAGTTTTGAGGATTAACCGGCCAAAACCGTATTATTTGTTATATAATTTCTAAATGGAATACCGTTTTAGAAGCGTCTTTTATCGTATTATTCAGATATATCTTCAGATTTAGCATAATCTAAGAACTTTTTGAAATATTCACATTTGTCCAGCAAAAGACTCCGTCAATTAGAAAACAAAAAATGTTATAGTTTTGAGGATTAACCGGTCAAAACCGTATTATTTGTCATTTGATTTCTTTATGGATTACCGTTTTAGAAGCGTCTTTTACTAGATTATTCATATATATCTAAAGATTTATTATAGTCTACGAACTTTTTGAAATATACACATTAGTCCAGCAAAAGACTCCGTCAATTAGAAAACAAAAAATGTTATAGTTTTGAGGATTAACCGGCAAAAACCGTATTATTTGTTATATGATTTCTAAATGGAATACCGTTTTAGAAGCGTCTTTTATCGTATTACTCAGATATATCATAAGATTTAGCATAATCTAAGAACTTTTTGAAATATTCACATTTGTCCAGCAAAAGACTCCGTCAATTAGAAATCAAAAAATGTTATAGTTTTGAGGATTAACCGGCAAAAATCGTATTATTTGTTATATGATTTCTAAATGGAATACCGTTTTAGAAGCGTCTTTTATCGTGTTACTCAGATATATCTTAAGATTTATTATAGTCTAAGAACTTTTTGAAATATTTACATTAGTCCAGCAAAAAACTCCTTGAAGTAAAAAGCAAGAAATTGTATAGGTTTGAGGATTAACCGGCAAAAACCATATTATTTGTTATATGGTTTCTGTATGGAATACCGTTTTAGAAGCGTCTTTTATCGTATTACTCAGATATATCTTAAGATTTAGCATAATCTAAGAACTTTTTGAAATATTCACATTTGTCCAGCAAAAGACTCCGTCAATTAGAAAACAAAAAATGTTATAGTTTTGAGGATTAACCGGCAAAAACCGTATTATTTGTCATTTGATTTCTTTATGGATTACCGTTTTAGAAGCGTCTTTCATTAGATTACTCATATATATCTAAAGATTTATTATAGTCTAAGAACTTTTTGAAATATTTACATTAGTCCAGCAAAAGACTCCGTCAATTAGAAAACAAAAAATGTTATAGTTTTGAGGATTAACCGGCCAAAACCGTATTATTTGTTATATGATTTCTAAATGGAATACCGTTTTAGAAGCGTCTTTTATCGTATTACTCAGATATATCTTCAGATTTAGCATAATCTAAGAACTTTTTGAAATATTCACATTTGTCCAGCAAAAGACTCCGTCAATTAGAAAACAAAAAATGTTATAGTTTTGAGGATTAACCGGTCAAAACCGTATTATTTGTCATTTGATTTCTTTATGGATTACCGTTTTAGAAGCGTCTTTTACTAGATTATTCATATATATCTAAAGATTTATTATAGTCTACGAACTTTTTGAAATATTCACATTAGTCCAGCAAAAGACTCCGTCAATTAGAAAACAAAAAATGGTATAGTTTTGAGGATTAACCGGCAAAAACCGTATTATTTGTTATATGATTTCTAAATGGAATACCGTTTTAGAAGCGTCTTTTATCGTATTACTCAGATATATCTTATCATTTAGCATAATCTAAGAACTTTTTGAAATATTCACATTTGTCCAGCAAAAGACTCCGTCAATTAGAAAACAAAAAATGTTATAGTTTTGAGGATTAACCGGCAAAAACCGTATTATTTGTCATTTGATTACTTTATGGAATACTGTTTTAGAAGCGTCTTTTATCGTATTACTCAGATATATCTTAAGATTTATTATAGTCTAAGAACTTTTTGAAATATTCACATTTGTCCAGCAAAAGACTCCGTCAATTAGAAAACAAAAAATGTTATAGTTTTGAGGATTAACCGGCAAAAACAGTATTATTTGTCATTTGATTTCTTTATGGATTACCGTTTTAGAAGCGTCTTTCATTAGATTACTCATATATATATCTAAAGATTTATTATAGTCTAAGAACTTTTTGAAATATTCACATTAGTCCAGCAAAAGACTCCGTCAATTAGAAAACAAAAAATGTTATAGTTTTGAGGATTAACCGGCAAAAATCGTATTATTTGTTATATGATTTCTAAATGGAATACCGTTTTAGAAGCGTCTTTTATCGTGTTACTCAGATATATCTTAAGATTTATTATAGTCTAAGAACTTTTTGAAATATTCACATTAGTCCAGCAAAAAACTCCTTGAAGTAAAAAGCAAGAAATTGTATAGGTTTGAGGATTAACCGGCAAAAACCATATTATTTGTTATATGGTTTCTGTATGGAATACCGTTTTAGAAGCGTCTTTTATCGTATTACTCAGATATATCTTAAGATTTAGCATTATCCAAGAACTTTTTGAAATATTCACATTTGTCCAGCAAAAGACTCCGTCAATTAGAAAACAAAAAATGTTATAGTTTTGAGGATTAACCGGCAAAAACCGTATTATTTGTCATTTGATTACTTTATGGAATACCGTTTTAGAAGCGTCTTTTATCGTATTACTCAGATATATCTTAAGATTTATTATAGTCTAAGAACTTTTTGAAATATTCACATTAGTCCAGCAAAAGACTCCTTGAAGTAAAAAGCAAGAAATTGTATAGGTTTGAGGATTAACCGGCAAAAACCATATTATTTGTTATATGGTTTCTGTATGGAATACCGTTTTAGAAGCGTCTTTTATCGTATTACTCAGATATATCTTAAGATTTAGCATAATCTTAGAACTTTTTGAAATATTCACATTTGTCCAGCAAAAGACTCCGTCAATTAGAAAACAAAAAATGTTATAGTTTTGAGGATTAACCGGCAAAAACAGTATTATTTGTCATTTGATTTCTTAATGGATTACCGTTTTAGAAGCGTCTTTCATTAGATTACTCATATATATATCTAAAGATTTATTATAGTCTACGAACTTTTTGAAATATTCACATTAGTCCAGCAAAAGACTCCGTCAATTAGAAAACAAAAAATGTTATAGTTTTGAGGATTAACCGGCCAAAACCGTATTATTTGTTATATGATTTCTAAATGGAATACCGTTTTAGAAGCGTCTTTGATCGTATTACTCAGATATATCTTAAGATTTAGCATAATCTAAAAACTTTTTGAAATATTCACATTTGTCCAGCAAAAGACTCCGTCAATTAGAAAACAAAAAATGGTATAGTTTTGAGGATTAACCGGCCAAAACCGTATTATTTATCATTTGATTTCTTTATGGATTACCGTTTTAGAAGCGTCTTTTACTAGATTATTCATATATATCTAAAGATTTATTATAGTCTAAGAACTTTTTGAAATATTCACATTAGTCCAGCAAAAGACTCCTTCAATTAGAAAACAAAAAATGTTATAGTTTTGAGGATTAACCGGCAAAAACCGTATTATTTGTTATATGATTTCTAACTGGAATACCGTTTTAGAAGCGTCTTTTATCGTATTACTCAGATATATCTTAAGATTTAGCATAATCAAAGAACTTTTTGAAATATTCACATTTGTCCAGCAAAAGACTCCGTCAATTAGAAAACAAACAAGTAAGAAGGCTCTAGTCGAGACGGCTCGACTACGAGATCCCCTGAACCCTGCAAAAAAAGTGTTACTCTTCTTCTTTACGCGCGTATAGGCGCGCACTCTGCTAACCGCGCAGTTGCTGCCGTGGCTTGGGGGTGGGTTGGGCTATATTTTGAACGCCTATAACTCCATTTCTAGATGGATGATCTTAATGAAATTTTCAGAGTGGATTAAGAATATCTAAATGTATCTATGTGCCAAATTTCAAGTCTCTAGTATTTGATTTGCGTTTTTTGCAAATTGGGGGCGAAGGGGGCGTGGCATCCAAAATCTGAAAATTACATAATCTGCGTATTCATAATATCTATCTAAATATACAAATTTGAAGTCTTTCGCTAAAACGATGTAGAAGTTATGCCCAAAAAACGTAAAAAATTGAAACGAATTTTCGATTTTTTATCGATAATTTGGAAATGGGATGAGTTATCGAAAAAACAAAATAAACTCGTACTGCGTAGCTAACATATGAGTGTTCATGTGAAATTTCAGCTCTCTAGCTCTTGTAGTTTCCGAAATCTCGACGTTCATACGGACGGACGGACGGACGGACGGACGGACGGACAGACGGACAGGGCTCAATCAACTTATTTTTTTATGCTGATCAAGAATATATATACTTTATAGGGTCTGCGACGTCTCCTTCTGCCTGTTACATACATTTTCACAAAACCATTATACCCTGAATTCCCATTTTCAATGGGTTCAGGGTATAAAAATGTTATAGTTTTGAGGATTAACCGGCAAAAACCGTATTATTTGTCATTTGATTTCTTTATGGAATACCGTTTTAGAAGCGTCTTTTATCGTATTACTCAGATATATCTTAAGATTTAGCATAGTCTAAGAACTTTTTGAAATATTCACATTTGTCCAGCAAAAGACTCCTTCAATTAGAAAACAAAAAATTTTATAGTTTTGAGGATTAACCGGCAAAAACCGTATTATTTGTCATTTGATTTCTTTATGGAATACCGTTTTAGAAGCGTCTTTTATTGTATTACTCAGATATATCTTAAGATTTAGCATAGTCTAAGAACTTTTTGAAATATTCACATTTGTCCAGCAAAAGACTCCGTCAATTAGAAAACAAAAAATGTTATAGTTTTGAGGATTAACCGGCAAAAACCGTATTATTTGTTATATGATTTCTGTATGGAATACCGTTTTAGAAGCGTCTTTTATCGTATTACTCAGATATATCTTAAGATTTAGCATAATCTAAGAACTTTTTGAAATATTCACATTTGTCCAGCAAAAGACTCCGTCAATTAGAAAACAAAAAATGTTATAGTTTTGAGGATTAACCGGCAAAAACCGTATTATTTGTTATTTGATTTCTTTATGGAATACCGTTTTAGAAGCGTCTTTTATCGTATTACTCAGATATATCTTAAGATTTAGCATAATCTAAGAACTTTTTGAAATATTCACATTTGTCCAGCAAAAGACTCCGTCAATTAGAAAACAAAAAATGTTATAGTTTTGAGGATTAACCGGCAAAAACCGTATTATTTGTCATTTGATTTCTTTATGGAATACCGTTTTAGAAGCGTCTTTTATCGTATTACTCAGATATATCTTAAGATTTAGCATAGTCTAAGAACTTTTTGAAATATTCACATTTGTCCAGCAAAAGACTCCTTCAATTAGAAAACAAAAAATGTTATAGTTTTGAGGATTAACCGGCAAAAACCGTATTATTTGTTATATGATTTCTGTATGGAATACCGTTTTAGAAGCGTCTTTTATCGTATTACTCAGATATATCTTAAGATTTAGCATAATCTAAGAACTTTTTGAAATATTCACATTTGTCCAGCAAAAGACTCCGTCAATTAGAAAACAAAAAATGTTATAGTTTTGAGGATTAACCGGCAAAAACCGTATTATTTGTCATTTGATTTCTTTATGGAATACCGTTTTAGAAGCGTCTTTTATCGTATTACTCAGATATATATCTTAAGATTTAGCATAGTCTAAGAACTTTTTGAAATATTCACATTTGTCCAGCAAAAGACTCCGTCAATTAGAAAACAAAAAATGTTATAGTTTTGAGGATTAACCGGCAAAAACCGTATTATTTGTTATATGATTTCTATATGGAATACCGTTTTAGAAGCGTCTTTTATCGTATTACTCAGATATATCTTAAGATTTAGCATAATCTAAGAACTTTTTGAAATATTCACATTTGTCCAGCAAAAGACTCCGTCAATTAGAAAACAAAAAATGTTATAGTTTTGAGGATTAACCGGCAAAAACCGTATTATTTGTCATTTGATTTCTTTATGGAATACCGTTTTAGAAGCGTCTTTTATCGTATTACTCAGATATATCTTAAGATTTAGCATAGTCTAAGAACTTTTTGAAATATTCACATTTGTCCAGCAAAAGACTCCTTCAATTAGAAAACAAAAAATGTTATAGTTTTGAGGATTAACCGGCAAAAACCGTATTATTTGTTATATGATTTCTGTATGGAATACCGTTTTAGAAGCGTCTTTTATCGTATTACTCAGATATATCTTAAGATTTAGCATAATCTAAGAACTTTTTGAAATATTCACATTTGTCCAGCAAAAGACTCCGTCAATTAGAAAACAAAAAATGTTATAGTTTTGAGGATTAACCGGCAAAAACCGTATTATTTGTTATATGATTTCTGTATGGAATACCGTTTTAGAAGCGTCTTTTATCGTATTACTCAGATATATCTTAAGATTTAGCATAATCTAAGAACTTTTTGAAATATTCACATTTGTCCAGCAAAAGACTCCTTCAATTAGAAAACAAAAAATGTTATAGTTTTGAGGATTAACCGGCAAAAACCGTATTATTTGTTATTTGATTTCTTTATGGAATACCGTTTTAGAAGCGTCTTTTATCGTATTACTCAGATATATCTTAAGATTTAGCATAGTCTAAGAACTTTTTGAAATATTCACATTTGTCCAGCAAAAGACTCCTTCAATTAGAAAACAAAAAATGTTATAGTTTTGAGGATTAACCGGCAAAAACCGTATTATTTGTTATATGATTTCTGTATGGAATACCGTTTTAGAAGCGTCTTTTATCGTATTACTCAGATATATCTTAAGATTTAGCATAATCTAAGAACTTTTTGAAATATTCACATTTGTCCAGCAAAAGACTCCGTCAATTAGAAAACAAAAAATGTTATAGTTTTGAGGATTAACCGGCAAAAACCGTATTATTTGTCATTTGATTTCTTTATGGAATACCGTTTTAGAAGCGTCTTTTATCGTATTACTCAGATATATCTTAAGATTTAGCATAATCTAAGAACTTTTTGAAATATTCACATTTGTCCAGCAAAAGACTCCGTCAATTAGAAAACAAAAAATGTTATAGTTTTGAGGATTAACCGGCAAAAACCGTATTATTTGTCATTTGATTTCTTTATGGAATACCGTTTTAGAAGCGTCTTTTATCGTATTACTCAGATATATCTTAAGATTTAGCATAGTCTAAGAACTTTTTGAAATATTCACATTTGTCCAGCAAAAGACTCCTTCAATTAGAAAACAAAAAATGTTATAGTTTTGAGGATTAACCGGCAAAAACCGTATTATTTGTTATTTGATTTCTTTATGGAATACCGTTTTAGAAGCGTCTTTTATCGTATTACTCAGATATATCTTAAGATTTAGCATAGTCTAAGAACTTTTTGAAATATTCACATTTGTCCAGCAAAAGACTCCTTCAATTAGAAAACAAAAAATGTTATAGTTTTGAGGATTAACCGGCAAAAACCGTATTATTTGTTATATGATTTCTAAATGGAATACCGTTTTAGAAGCGTCTTTTATCGTATTACTCAGATATATCTTAAGATTTAGCATAATCTAAGAACTTTTTGAAATATTCACATTTGTCCAGCAAAAGACTCCGTCAATTAGAAAACAAAAAATGTTATAGTTTTGAGGATTAACCGGCAAAAACCGTATTATTTGTCATTTGATTTCTTTATGGAATACCGTTTTAGAAGCGTCTTTTATCGTATTACTCAGATATATCTTAAGATTTAGCATAGTCTAAGAACTTTTTGAAATATTCACATTTGTCCAGCAAAAGACTCCTTCAATTAGAAAACAAAAAATGTTATAGTTTTGAGGATTAACCGGCAAAAACCGTATTATTTGTTATTTGATTTCTTTATGGAATACCGTTTTAGAAGCGTCTTTTATCGTATTACTCAGATATATCTTAAGATTTAGCATAATCTAAGAACTTTTTGAAATATTCACATTTGTCCAGCAAAAGACTCCGTCAATTAGAAAACAAAAAATGTTATAGTTTTGAGGATTAACCGGCAAAAACCGTATTATTTGTCATTTGATTTCTTTATGGAATACCGTTTTAGAAGCGTCTTTTATCGTATTACTCAGATATATCTTAAGATTTAGCATAGTCTAAGAACTTTTTGAAATATTCACATTTGTCCAGCAAAAGACTCCTTCAATTAGAAAACAAAAAATGTTATAGTTTTGAGGATTAACCGGCAAAAACCGTATTATTTGTTATATGATTTCTAAATGGAATACCGTTTTAGAAGCGTCTTTTATCGTATTACTCAGATATATCTTAAGATTTAGCATAATCTAAGAACTTTTTGAAATATTCACATTTGTCCAGCAAAAGACTCCTTCAATTAGAAAACAAAAAATGTTATAGTTTTGAGGATTAACCGGCAAAAACCGTATTATTTGTTATATGATTTCTGTATGGAATACCGTTTTAGAAGCGTCTTTTATCGTATTACTCAGATATATCTTAAGATTTAGCATAATCTAAGAACTTTTTGAAATATTCACATTTGTCCAGCAAAAGACTCCGTCAATTAGAAAACAAAAAATGTTATAGTTTTGAGGATTAACCGGCAAAAACCGTATTATTTGTCATTTGATTTCTTTATGGAATACCGTTTTAGAAGCGTCTTTTATCGTATTACTCAGATATATCTTAAGATTTAGCATAGTCTAAGAACTTTTTGAAATATTCACATTTGTCCAGCAAAAGACTCCTTCAATTAGAAAACAAAAAATGTTATAGTTTTGAGGATTAACCGGCAAAAACCGTATTATTTGTTATATGATTTCTATATGGAATACCGTTTTAGAAGCGTCTTTTATCGTATTACTCAGATATATCTTAAGATTTAGCATAATCTAAGAACTTTTTGAAATATTCACATTTGTCCAGCAAAAGACTCCTTCAATTAGAAAACAAAAAATGTTATAGTTTTGAGGATTAACCGGCAAAAACCGTATTATTTGTCATTTGATTTCTTTATGGAATACCGTTTTAGAAGCGTCTTTTATCGTATTACTCAGATATATCTTAAGATTTAGCATAATCTAAGAACTTTTTGAAATATTCACATTTGTCCAGCAAAAGACTCCTTCAATTAGAAAACAAAAAATGTTATAGTTTTGAGGATTAACCGGCAAAAACCGTATTATTTGTTATATGATTTCTGTATGGAATACCGTTTTAGAAGCGTCTTTTATCGTATTACTCAGATATATCTTAAGATTTAGCATAGTCTAAGAACTTTTTGAAATATTCACATTTGTCCAGCAAAAGACTCCGTCAATTAGAAAACAAAAAATGTTATAGTTTTGAGGATTAACCGGCAAAAACCGTATTATTTGTCATTTGATTTCTTTATGGAATACCGTTTTAGAAGCGTCTTTTATCGTATTACTCAGATATATCTTAAGATTTAGCATAGTCTAAGAACTTTTTGAAATATTCACATTTGTCCAGCAAAAGACTCCTTCAATTAGAAAACAAAAAATGTTATAGTTTTGAGGATTAACCGGCAAAAACCGTATTATTTGTTATATGATTTCTAAATGGAATACCGTTTTAGAAGCGTCTTTTATCGTATTACTCAGATATATCTTAAGATTTAGCATAATCTAAGAACTTTTTGAAATATTCACATTTGTCCAGCAAAAGACTCCGTCAATTAGAAAACAAAAAATGTTATAGTTTTGAGGATTAACCGGCAAAAACCGTATTATTTGTTATTTGATTTCTTTATGGAATACCGTTTTAGAAGCGTCTTTTATCGTATTACTCAGATATATCTTAAGATTTAGCATAGTCTAAGAACTTTTTGAAATATTCACATTTGTCCAGCAAAAGACTCCTTCAATTAGAAAACAAAAAATGTTATAGTTTTGAGGATTAACCGGCAAAAACCGTATTATTTGTTATATGATTTCTAAATGGAATACCGTTTTAGAAGCGTCTTTTATCGTATTACTCAGATATATCTTAAGATTTAGCATAGTCTAAGAACTTTTTGAAATATTCACATTTGTCCAGCAAAAGACTCCTTCAATTAGAAAACAAAAAATGTTATAGTTTTGAGGATTAACCGGCAAAAACCGTATTATTTGTCATTTGATTTCTTTATGGAATACCGTTTTAGAAGCGTCTTTTATCGTATTACTCAGATATATCTTAAGATTTAGCATAGTCTAAGAACTTTTTGAAATATTCACATTTGTCCAGCAAAAGACTCCTTCAATTAGAAAACAAAAAATGTTATAGTTTTGAGGATTAACCGGCAAAAACCGTATTATTTGTTATATGATTTCTAAATGGAATACCGTTTTAGAAGCGTCTTTTATCGTATTACTCAGATATATCTTAAGATTTAGCATAATCTAAGAACTTTTTGAAATATTCACATTTGTCCAGCAAAAGACTCCTTCAATTAGAAAACAAAAAATGTTATAGTTTTGAGGATTAACCGGCAAAAACCGTATTATTTGTTATATGATTTCTGTATGGAATACCGTTTTAGAAGCGTCTTTTATCGTATTACTCAGATATATCTTAAGATTTAGCATAATCTAAGAACTTTTTGAAATATTCACATTTGTCCAGCAAAAGACTCCTTCAATTAGAAAACAAAAAATGTTATAGTTTTGAGGATTAACCGGCAAAAACCGTATTATTTGTTATATGATTTCTATATGGAATACCGTTTTAGAAGCGTCTTTTATCGTATTACTCAGATATATCTTAAGATTTAGCATAGTCTAAGAACTTTTTGAAATATTCACATTTGTCCAGCAAAAGACTCCTTCAATTAGAAAACAAAAAATGTTATAGTTTTGAGGATTAACCGGCAAAAACCGTATTATTTGTTATATGATTTCTGTATGGAATACCGTTTTAGAAGCGTCTTTTATCGTATTACTCAGATATATCTTAAGATTTAGCATAATCTAAGAACTTTTTGAAATATTCACATTTGTCCAGCAAAAGACTCCTTCAATTAGAAAACAAAAAATGTTATAGTTTTGAGGATTAACCGGCAAAAACCGTATTATTTGTTATATGATTTCTGTATGGAATACCGTTTTAGAAGCGTCTTTTATCGTATTACTCAGATATATCTTAAGATTTAGCATAGTCTAAGAACTTTTTGAAATATTCACATTTGTCCAGCAAAAGACTCCGTCAATTAGAAAACAAAAAATGTTATAGTTTTGAGGATTAACCGGCAAAAACCGTATTATTTGTTATATGATTTCTGTATGGAATACCGTTTTAGAAGCGTCTTTTATCGTATTACTCAGATATATCTTAAGATTTAGCATAATCTAAGAACTTTTTGAAATATTCACATTTGTCCAGCAAAAGACTCCGTCAATTAGAAAACAAAAAATGTTATAGTTTTGAGGATTAACCGGCAAAAACCGTATTATTTGTTATTTGATTTCTTTATGGAATACCGTTTTAGAAGCGTCTTTTATCGTATTACTCAGATATATCTTAAGATTTAGCATAATCTAAGAACTTTTTGAAATATTCACATTTGTCCAGCAAAAGACTCCGTCAATTAGAAAACAAAAAATGTTATAGTTTTGAGGATTAACCGGCAAAAACCGTATTATTTGTCATTTGATTTCTTTATGGAATACCGTTTTAGAAGCGTCTTTTATCGTATTACTCAGATATATCTTAAGATTTAGCATAATCTAAGAACTTTTTGAAATATTCACATTTGTCCAGCAAAAGACTCCGTCAATTAGAAAACAAAAAATGTTATAGTTTTGAGGATTAACCGGCAAAAACCGTATTATTTGTTATTTGATTTCTTTATGGAATACCGTTTTAGAAGCGTCTTTTATCGTATTACTCAGATATATCTTAAGATTTAGCATAATCTAAGAACTTTTTGAAATATTCACATTTGTCCAGCAAAAGACTCCGTCAATTAGAAAACAAAAAATGTTATAGTTTTGAGGATTAACCGGCAAAAACCGTATTATTTGTCATTTGATTTCTTTATGGAATACCGTTTTAGAAGCGTCTTTTATCGTATTACTCAGATATATCTTAAGATTTAGCATAATCTAAGAACTTTTTGAAATATTCACATTTGTCCAGCAAAAGACTCCGTCAATTAGAAAACAAAAAATGTTATAGTTTTGAGGATTAACCGGCAAAAACCGTATTATTTGTCATTTGATTTCTTTATGGAATACCGTTTTAGAAGCGTCTTTTATCGTATTACTCAGATATATCTTAAGATTTAGCATAATCTAAGAACTTTTTGAAATATTCACATTTGTCCAGCAAAAGACTCCGTCAATTAGAAAACAAAAAATGTTATAGTTTTGAGGATTAACCGGCAAAAACCGTATTATTTGTTATATGATTTCTAAATGGAATACCGTTTTAGAAGCGTCTTTTATCGTATTACTCAGATATATCTTAAGATTTAGCATAATCTAAGAACTTTTTGAAATATTCACATTTGTCCAGCAAAAGACTCCGTCAATTAGAAAACAAAAAATGTTATAGTTTTGAGGATTAACCGGCAAAACCCGTATTATTTGTCATTTGATTTCTTTATGGAATACCGTTTTAGAAGCGTCTTTTATCGTATTACTCAGATATATCTTAAGATTTAGCATAGTCTAAGAACTTTTTGAAATATTCAGAAATATTCACATTTGTCCAGCAAAAGACTCCTTCAATTAGAAAACAAAAAATGTTATAGTTTTGAGGATTAACCGGCAAAAACCGTATTATTTGTTATATGATTTCTATATGGAATACCGTTTTAGAAGCGTCTTTTATCGTATTACTCAGATATATCTTAAGATTTAGCATAATCTAAGAACTTTTTGAAATATTCACATTTGTCCAGCAAAAGACTCCGTCAATTAGAAAACAAAAAATGTAAGTTTTGAGGATAACCGGAAAAAACCGTAATATTTGTCATTTGATTTCTTTATGGAATACCGTTTTAGAAGCGTCTTTTATCGTATTACTCAGATATATCTTAAGATTTAGCATAATCTAAGAACTTTTTGAAATATTCACATTTGTCCAGCAAAAGACTCCGTCAATTAGAAAACAAAAAATGTTATAGTTTTGAGGATTAACCGGCAAAAACCGTATTATTTGTTATATGATTTCTGTATGGAATACCGTTTTAGAAGCGTCTTTTATCGTATTACTCAGATATATCTTAAGATTTAGCATAATCTAAGAACTTTTTGAAATATTCACATTTGTCCAGCAAAAGACTCCGTCAATTAGAAAACAAAAAATGTTATAGTTTTGAGGATTAACCGGCAAAAACCGTTGTTGAGCTATCGAGATTTTTCGTATAGCTTTGAATTAAAAACACAATTTGATCAGCGAGTCTTAATTGTTTATTAGATGCGAGTATGCATGTGTAGGTAAATATGTATGTTAAAGAAAACGTTTCTTTTTGACAAGCGAAAGTAAATATGCACACGTTCGATCTACGCGAGCCGGCCGATCAGACTGAGCCGTTGCGTGGGAGAACGAATGAACGTTAGAAAAGGAGAGCGCAATCTCTTTACAAAATTCTCTTAGATGCTAATAGGTTTGGCGAACTGCCGCTCTTAGTTCTTATAAAGCGCTGATTGCTGGGCCCAACATCCTCCCCCCGTTGAAGACTTAGTCTTAAACAGAATCCTTAAGGGGCAGCAAGCACAGCTTGTTTGTAGCTCTTCTTGTCTCGCCAGCTTCAGTTTTGAGCACGGCCACCCGTGCAACGCCGTCACCTCCAGGGATAAGTTCAATTATTCTGGCCAGTGGCCACTTAAGCGGCGGAAGATTCTCATCCTTTACGAGAACTACGTCGCCAACCGCCAAACCAGACTTAGAAGTTCTCCATTTAGCCCGCTGTTGTAGTAAGTTGAGGTATTCGTCTCGCCAACGTGTCCAGAATACCTGCTGGAGATAGCTTACGCGCTGCCAGGCATCCAAGCGATTAAAATTGAGCCTCGTGAGGTTAGGCTCGCTGAAGGATGAAGGAGGACCACCGTTCAGGAAATGCGCAGGCGTCAGTACGTCCAAGTCTGCTGGGTGCTCTGAAATTGAAACTAAAGGGCGTGAATTAATGACAGCAGCAATGTTGCAGACCAGTGTGCGAAGCTCATCATAAGTTAGGACAGAAGGGCCAACTGATCGATAGAAATGATGCTTCGCCGTCTTCACTGCAGCCTCCCACAAGCCTCCAAAGTGAGGAGATCGTGGAGGGATGAAATGCCATTCGATTGATTCCGCCAGGCAGAAGTCCTTCACAGCATTCTTGTGGGCGTCAGACAGGAATAGACGCTTCAGCTCCTGAAGCTGGTTGCGGGCGCCAAGAAAGTTTGTGGCATTGTCAGACCAAATTTGACTTGGTTTTCCTCTAGTGCATATAAACCTTTGGAGGGCATGCAAAAATGCCGTGGTAGTTAAATCCTTAACTAGTTCCAACCAAATAGCCTTCGTAGCAAAACAAATGAATACAGAGACGTAGCATTTCATAGGAGCCTTATTTCGTGCCTCAGGCTTATAAAAGAACGGTCCGCAAAAATCGACACCAGTCACTCCAAATACACGGCAGCCTTCGACGCGATCCCTGGGTAGATCTGCCATTATGTGCTCCACGAGTCGAGGTTTTGCGCGAAAGCAAATGACGCATCTCTGTATCACACTGGACACAGTTTTTCTACCACCGATTGGCCAATATTGGGAACGAACCAGAGCTAGTACCGCTCGGGGCCCAGCGTGCAAGTTTCGCTGATGGTAATGCATGACAATGGCTCGAGTTACTGGATGACTTCTGGGCAATATAATTGGATGGCGACTATCAAAGTTAAGAGTAGAGTTTTTGAGGCGACCATCTACACGTAGCAGTCCGACTTCATCAAGAAATGGCGAAAGAGAGGCGAGAACGCTGGATGGCGCAACCATTCCCTTAGTTCGAAGTGCATCAATGTCGTCCGAGAGATGAGCTCGTTGAATCATTCGCAATAGTATTTCAGTACCAGTCCGAATTTCTGCGAGAGTTATTCCTGAACCATGACCTTTTTTGATAAACTTTGATACGTATGCAAAAATACGCTGCAATCGACTAAACGAATTAGCATACTTGCAGTCCATGGAAGCGTCATGGACTGGGCCTTTCACAAGTAGAACGGTCCTTCGACGCTCAAGTGAAGTTCTTTCTGGAAGCGATAGGACTGGCCATTGAGAGGTGGGCTTACAAATGAAATCAGGACCGCTGAACCAAAGTAACGATGTGTTCAACTCAGCGGGCAATGAACCTCGAGATAACATATCTGCGGGATTCAGCACAGTAGGTACGTAATGCCATTCCATTGTTGATGTGAGATCCTGTATCGTGGCGATGCGATTTGAAACAAAAACGTTAAATCGCCCGGGCTCGTCATTAATCCAAGATAGCGCCACAGTAGAGTCGGACCAACAGTGAAATTCCCCTTCGAAAATTCCTAAACGAGCCACTTGATCCATTAAACGTGCAAGCAACTCTGCCCCACATAGCTCCAATTTGGGAATCGTGAGCGTTTTCAATGGAGAAACTCGAGACTTTGAACAAAGTAACCTGCTGGTGCTATGTTGCCCTTTGGATACAATATAGATACAGGCTCCGTACGCCTCGATGCTGGCATCGCAGAATCCATGGACCTCAACCTTTTCTCCTGGTACCAATGCCAACCTGGGAAAGACACTCCTCAGACCGTTGCCAAAGCTACTGCAGATGCCCAGCCATGCAGTGTGAAATGCTGCTGGAAGGCTCTCGTCCCAATCAAGTTTATGCCTCCAGAGTTGTTGCAAGAAAATTTTAGCCTTTGTTATTATTGGGCCGACCAGTCCGAGGGGATCGTAAAACCGAGCAATAGACGAGAGGACAGAACGCCTGGATGGCTTAGTGGTCAAATCCATAGCTGCATATGAGAACAAAAGTTGATCAGATGATGGATCCCATGCGAGGCCAAGTGTCTTAGTAATGTCGCTGCCATCATTGAAGCTAATGAGTGATTCCTTGTCGCACTCTGTTACGCCGTCCAGCACCATGGTATGGCTTGAACACCACTTTCGCAACTTGAACCGGCCACATGCCAATATTCCAGCTGTTTCTTGCATGACACGTCTTGCCTCTTCGACTGAATTTCCTCCAGAGATCAAATCGTCGACATAGAAATCGCGAAGTAATGCCTCGGAACCGACTGGGAAGGTATCCCTTTCATCTATGGCGAGCTGATGCATGGCACGCACAGACAAGAATGACGCAGATTTTGTGCCATATGTGACCGTATCAAGCTTGAACACTTCTAACTCATCATCTGGTGAATTCCTCCATAGAATGCATTGCAGATAGCTGTCTGGCTCAGGCACCTTCACGCAACGATACATTTTGCAAATATCACCGGTGAGTGCAACTGGATAGGACCGGAAACGCAGCAATATGTCGATCATTTTCGGCTGAATGACAGGACCTGACATTAGAATGTCGTTCAGCGAATAACCAGTTGATGTAGCTGCTGATCCATCAAAGACGACTCGAAGTTTGGTAGTTGAGCTATCTTCTTTCAAAACGCAGTGATGAGGAAGAAAATATCTGCATTGATGAAATGAGCTGCGAGGAACACGTGACATGTGACCCAGCTCAGAATACTCATCCAAGAACGCTGAATATTGAGACCTTATATGAGGCAAGCGATTCAATTTCTTCTCCAGATTAAGAAACCGCCGCAGCGCTTGCTGATAAGACTCTCCAAGAAGCTCGTAATTAAGCTTAACAGGCAAGCGTACTGAATATTGGCCACTGGGCAATCGTTTGTAATGCCTCACAAAATGCGCTTCGCAATCTGATTCCTCCTTACTAATGTTTACGACAGGGTCGCTGCAGCTCTCAGTCTCCCAGAAACGACGAACGAGACTGTCCAATTGGATATCAGTAGCGGAGTCTGGACCTGGATCCGAAGGCGTCTTTGAAGCTATTAGTGTGGAATTGTGGCCGCTAGCTTTGCCCCCCGATACAACCCAACCAAGACGAGTCTTCTGCAGCAGTGGAAGCCCAGGCGCCAACTTGACTTGACCCACACAGAGCAAATCATAGAAAAGGCTGACTCCGATAAGCAAATCTATTCGCTGTGGCCTATCGAAAGCTGGATCTGCCAAGACTATATTCTGCGGTATACTCCAATTGCTTGTATTTATATTAGAACTGGGCTGCCTGCCAGTTATATTTGCTGCTACCATGGCCGTTATGCTAGTCGCATACTCCGATGCGTGAGCCTGCAAGGTGAGGCAAATGGTGCTTCCATCGGTGCCAAAATTGGAGTCGCCTAAGCCACGTACAGAAGCATATGACCTTGATCTCTTAAGTTGTAGCAGATTGGCAAACCTGGCTGTAACAAGATGAACCTGGGAGCCTGAATCTAAGAGTGCACGACAAGGAACAAGTTCGCCAAACCGATTCTTGGCCAGAACCACTGCGGTAGCCAGGAGCGCAACATCGCTGTTCAGATCTTGAGCCAAGAGAGTAGTGGACGGAGCTGAGGGCTGAGTAGGAGTGATCTGCATCCCTGATGATGAGGATTGCTGATGGAACGGAGTTACTGCCTGCGATGTGCTGGAGTTGCCAAGGTGGAGAAGCGTATGATGCTTGACTCCACAGACCCGACAACTACGCGAGCCACATTGTCTCGACTGATGACCGCCTTTCAAGCAATTTAAGCATAGCCCAGCCTTCTTGACTTCATTCAGACGAAGAGTAGGCGATAGGTTTGCGAATCTTGAGCATTTGTAGATTGTATGCTCAGGATCATTACAAAAAACGCAACTGTGTGCACTGTGGTCTGTTACAAGAAATGTGGACCGGCTGTTGGTCAATTTACTGCTAGAATTCACCTGCTTACTGGATGAATAGTTATTTAGAGAAAATTCCATTGATTCCAAAGTGCGGCAGCGAAGCTCAAGGAAAGAGGCCACTTCTTCATATGCAGGTATATGGGACGCCATCTCTGTATCTTCCAATTTCTCTTCCCATTTAGCTTGTGAGGCCACATCAAGCTTCTGTAACAGCACCTGAGCAATGATGGCACTGGCTATCTGTTCTGTTGTGCCCAGGCCACTGAGTGCACGCATATGTACATTGAAGCTGTCGGACAATTCTCGCAGCTTGGTTATGGATCCATTTTCTACCCTTTTTAGCCCTAAGATCTTTACGATGTGGGCTTGAAAAATTAAACGTCGGTTATCATATCTTTGTTTCAATAGCTTTATGGCCATCGTATAGTTGTCGTTAGAAATTTCCAAAGATCGAACTGTATCCAACGCTGCACCATCCAGACAAGACCGTAGATGCTGAAGCTTTTCCATGTTGCTGATTTCTGGCCTGATATCAATGATTGTTGAAAACATTGAGTAGAAATCAGCCCAATTGGCATATCCACCGCTGAACGTAGGCAGCTTTAAAGGCGGCAGTGCAGGTGCGGAATGTACCTTGTGAGCGGGAACTTGAGTAGGGACCATCGGTCTACTAAACGTGGAACTATGGGGCATTTCAGCGGTACGACCTTGAATTTCAGACATTATGGTTGACTGCATGACCATTATTAAGTCATCGAAGTCACCGCGTAAATCGCTGCCCATCTCAGTAAAGTCAAGTTCCTCTAGAGTTTCATGGGCTTCACTAAAAGAATTGCTTAGCTTACCAATATGCTCCAAAAGAATGTTTAAAGTGCTGTCACTGTGATCGGCAAGAGCATCAGAATCAACCTTGGCTTGCAGTCTTTTTACGCGTTCAAACACAGATTTGACTTTGAGCTTATAAAATTTCGCTCGCTCTTCGGGCGCAACTGTAGTAGCATTTAAACTCGCCATGATGAGTAAAGCACAAGAGAATTACCGATAGAGTTCACAGTTGCTGATATGCGGAGATTGCACAGGCGCAAAACTCAGATTCTGAGCTATTTTACTAAACACAGCACAGAGTTTAGTTAATTGCCAATTATATGCCACTATTATTTCAGCCAATTATTGCATCCGTATGAATTAGTGCGCACTGGCAACGTTATTATGGACGCGATAGTATTGCAGCCGAACCGAATGAGTGCAATGACAACAACAGAATTAACGGCAAGCATGTAATTGCACTGAGATTATGCACGCTTAATCGACGTATAAGTGCGAAGTTATAGAAACTCACAGTTCCGAAATTAGTTGCTATTAATTGTTTATTAACTTGTCACTTGTTACTTGTATGTACACGAATAAGTTACAACTGATGAGCACATATGTACATATGTATGTCTGTAGAAATAAGTTTATACGCACAGTTTTTACGGACACCACTGTATTGCAAAACGAAACGAAAGAGTGTCTGGCGACTTTGCAAGAAGTAGCGGTAAAAAGGCAATTGCTATATAAACGGCATATGTGCACGACAATATGTATGTATTTACGAAACTTAGATATATATATATGTACACATATGTATATTTATATATTTATATGTTTATATTGAATCACGTCGGGGTCACCAAATGTTGAGCTATCGAGATTTTTCGTATAGCTTTGAATTAAAAACACAATTTGATCAGCGAGTCTTAATTGTTTATTAGATGCGAGTATGCATGTGTAGGTAAATATGTATGTTAAAGAAAACGTTTCTTTTTGACAAGCGAAAGTAAATATGCACACGTTCGATCTACGCGAGCCGGCCGATCAGACTGAGCCGTTGCGTGGGAGAACGAATGAACGTTAGAAAAGGAGAGCGCAATCTCTTTACAAAATTCTCTTAGATGCTAATAGGTTTGGCGAACTGCCGCTCTTAGTTCTTATAAAGCGCTGATTGCTGGGCCCAACAACCGTATTATTTGTTATATGATTTCTAAATGGAATACCGTTTTAGAAGCGTCTTTTATCATATTACTCAGATATATCTTAAGTTTAGCATAGTCTAAGAACTTTTTGAAATATTCACATTAGTCCAGCAAAAGACTCCTTCAATTAGAAAACAACAAATTTTATAGTTTTGAGGATTAACCGGCAAAAGCCGTATTATTTGTCATTAGATTTCTTTATGGATTACCGTTGTAGAAGCGTCTTTTATCGTATTACTCATATATATCAAAAGATTTTTTATAGCCTACGAACTTTTTGAAATATTCACATTAGTCCTGCAAAAGACTCCTTCAATTAGAAAACAAAAAATGTTATAGTTTTGAGGATTAACCGGCAAAAACCGTATTATTTGTTATATGATTTCTAAATGGAATACCGTTTTAGAAGCGTCTTTTATTAGATTACTCATATATATCTAAAGATTTTTTATAGTCTACGAACTTTTTGATATATTCACATTTGTCCAGCAAAAGACTCCGTCAATTAGAAAATAAAAAATGTTATAGTTTTGAGGATTAACCGGCAAAAACCGTTTTATTTGTCATTTGATTTCTTTATGGATTACCGGTTTAGAAGCGTCTTTTATTAGATTACTCATATATATCTAAAGATTTTTTATAGCCTACGAACTTTTTGAAATATTCACATTAGTCCTGCAAAAGACTCCTTCAATTAGAAAACAAAAAATGTTATAGTTTTGAGGATTAACCGGCAAAAACCGTATTATTTGTTATTTGCTTTCTTTATGGATTACCGGTTTAGAAGCGTCTTTTATTAGATTACTCATATATATCTAAAGATTTATTATAGTCTACGAACTTTTTGATATATTCACATTTGTCCAGCAAAAGACTCCGTCAATTAGAAAATAAAAAATGTTATAGTTTTGAGGATTAACCGGCAAAAACCGTTTTATTTGTCATTTGATTTCTTTATGGATTACCGGTTTAGAAGCGTCTTTTATTAGATTACTCATATATATCTAAAGATTTTTTATAGCCTACGAACTTTTTGAAATATTCACATTAGTCCTGCAAAAGACTCCTTCAATTAGAAAACAAAAAATGTTATAGTTTTGAGGATTAACCGGAAAAAAACAGTATTATTTGTCATTTGATTTCTTTATGGAATACCGTTTTAGAAGCGTCTTTTATCGTATTACTCAGATATATCTTAAGTTTAGCATAGTCTAAGAACTTTTTGAAATATTCACATTAGTCCAGCAAAAGACTCCTTCAATTAGAAAACAACAAATTTTATAGTTTTGAGGATTAACCGGCAAAAACCGTATTATTTGTTATATGATTTCTAAATGGAATACCGTTTTAGAAGCGTCTTTTATCATATTACTCAGATATATCTTAAGTTTAGCATAGTCTAAGAACTTTTTGAAATATTCACATTAGTCCAGCAAAAGACTCCTTCAATTAGAAAACAACAAATTTTATAGTTTTGAGGATTAACCGGCAAAAACCGTATTATTTGTTATTTGCTTTCTTTATGGATTACCGGTTTAGAAGCGTCTTTTATTAGATTACTCATATATATCTAAAGATTTATTATAGTCTACGAACTTTTTGATATATTCACATTTGTCCAGCAAAAGACTCCGTCAATTAGAAAATAAAAAATGTTATAGTTTTGAGGATTAACCGGCAAAAACCGTTTTATTTGTCATTTGATTTCTTTATGGATTACCGGTTTAGAAGCGTCTTTTATTAGATTACTCATATATATCTAAAGATTTATTATAGCCTACGAACTTTTTGAAATATTCACATTAGTCCTGCAAAAGACTCCTTCAATTAGAAAACAAAAAATGTTATAGTTTTGAGGATTAACCGGAAAAAACAGTATTATTTGTCATTTGATTTCTTTATGGAATACCGTTTTAGAAGCGTCTTTTATCGTATTACTCAGATATATCTTAAGATTTAGCATAATCTAAGAACTTTTTGAAATATTC
This sequence comes from Drosophila buzzatii, assembly GCA_035045845.1. Taxonomy (NCBI): domain Eukaryota; kingdom Metazoa; phylum Arthropoda; class Insecta; order Diptera; family Drosophilidae; genus Drosophila; species Drosophila buzzatii. The sequence goes on along the minus strand of JAWNOS010000128.1, from coordinate 29,643 downwards.
ACATTTGTCCAGCAAAAGACTCCGTCAATTAGAAAACAAAAAATGTTATAGTTTTGAGGATTAACCGGCAAAAACCGTATTATTTGTCATTTGATTTCTTTATGGAATAACGTTTTAGAAGCGTCTTTTATCGTATTACTCAGATATATCTTAAGATTTAGCATAGTCTAAGAACTTTTTGAAATATTCACATTTGTCCAGCAAAAGACTCCGTCAATTAGAAAACAAAAAATGTTATAGTTTTGAGGATTAACTGGAAAAAACAGTATTATTTGTCATTTGATATCTTTATGGAATACCGTGTTAGAAGCGTCTTTTATCGTATTACTCAGATATATCTTAAGATTTAGCATAATCTAAGAACTTTTTGAAATATTCACATTTGTCCAGCAAAAGACTCCGTCAATTAGAAAACAAAAAATGTTATAGTTTTGAGGATTAACCGGCAAAAACCGTATTATTTGTCATTTGATATCTTTATGGAATACCGCTTTAGAAGCGTCTTTTATCGTATTAGATTTAGCATAATCTAAGAACTTTTTGAAATATTCACATTTGTCCAGCAAAAGACTCGGTCAATTAGAAAACAAAAATGTTATAGTTTTGAGGATTAACCGGCAAAACCCGTATTATTTGTCATTTGATTTCTTTATGGATTACCGTTTTAGAAGCGTCTTTTACTAGATTATTCATATATATCTAAAGATTTATTATAGTCTACGAACTTTTTGAAATATTCACATTAGTCCAGCAAAAGACTCTGTCAATTAGAAAACAAAAAATGTTATAGTTTTGAGGATTAACCGGCAAAAACCGTATTATTTGTTATATGATTTCTAACTGGAATACCGTTTTAGAAGCGTCTTTTATCGTATTACTCAGATATATCTTAAGATTTAGCATAATCTAAGAACTTTTTGAAATATTCACATTTGTCCAGCAAAAGACTCCGTCAATTAGAAAACAAAAAATGTTATAGTTTTGAGGATTAACAAAAACCGTATTATTTGTTATATGATTTCTGTATGGAATACCGTTTTAGAAGCGTCTTTTATCGTATTACTCAGATTTATCTTAAGATTTAGCATAATCTAAGAACTTTTTGAAATATTCACATTTGTCCAGCAAAAGACTCGGTCAATTAGAAAACAAAAAATGTTATAGTTTTGAGGATTAACCGGCAAAAACCGTATTATTTGTTATATGATTTCTGTATGGAATACCGTTTTAGAAGCGTCTTTTATCGTATTACTCAGATATATCTTAAGATTTAGCATAATCTAAGAACTTTTTGAAATATTCACATTTGTCCTGCAAAAGACTCGGTCAATTAGAAAACAAAAAATGTTATAGTTTTGAGGATTAACCGGCAAAAACCGTATTATTTGTTATATGATTTCTAAATGGAATACCGTTTTAGAAGCGTCTTTTATCGTATTACCCAGATATATAATAAGATTTAGCATAGTCTAAGAACTTTTTGAAATATTCACATTTGTCCAGCAAAAGACTCCGTCAATTAGAAAACAAAAAATGTTATAGTTTTGAGGATTAACCGGAAAAAACAGTATTATTTGTCATTTGATATCTTTATGGAATACCGCTTTAGAAGCGTCTTTTATCGTATTACTCAGATATATCTTAAGATTTAGCATAATCTAAGAACTTTTTGAAATATTCACATTTGTCCAGCAAAAGACTCGGTCAATTAGAAAACAAAAATGTTATAGTTTTGAGGATTAACCGGCAAAACCCGTATTATTTGTCATTTGATTTCTTTATGGATTACCGTTTTAGAAGCGTCTTTTACTAGATTACTCATATATATCTTAAGATTTAGTATAGTCTACGAACTTTTTGAAATATTCACATTAGTCCAGCAAAAGACTCTGTCAATTAGAAAACAAAAAATGTTATAGTTTTGAGGATTAACCGGCAAAAACCGTATTATTTGTTATATGATTTCTAACTGGAATACCGTTTTAGAAGCGTCTTTTATCGTATTACTCAGATATATCTTAAGATTTAGCATAATCTAAGAACTTTTTGAAATATTCACATTTGTCCAGCAAAAGACTCCGTCAATTAGAAAACAAAAAATGTTATAGTTTTGAGGATTAACCGGAAAAACCTATTATTTGTTATATGATTTCTGTATGGAATACCGTTTTAGAAGCGTCTTTTATCGTATTACTCAGATATATCTTAAGATTTAGCATAATCTAAGAACTTTTTGAAATATTCACATTTGTCCAGCAAAAGACTCGGTCAATTAGAAAACAAAAAATGTTATAGTTTTGAGGATTAACCGGCAAAAACCGTATTATTTGTTATATGATTTCTGTATGGAATACCGTTTTAGAAGCGTCTTTTATCGTATTACTCAGATTTATCTTAAGATTTAGCATAATCTAAGAACTTTTTGAAATATTCACATTTGTCCAGCAAAAGACTCCGTCAATTAGAAAACAAACAAGTAAGAAGGCTCTAGTCGAGACGGCTCGACTACGAGATACCCTGAACCCTGCAAAAAAGTGATACTCTTTTTCTTTACGCACGTATAAGCACGCGCTCTGCTAACCGCGCAGTTGCTCTTGTATCTTCGAAAATCAAATAGAAAAGAATAAATAATAATAAAAAAAAAGAAATAATAAAAAAAATAAAAATAAAAATAATAAATTATGAAGGGCTTAGGCGAGGCTAGAACCTCCGACACCCTAACATTCGTTGCATCTGTCTAGCCATCTACACCACGGCTCACTTAAACGGCAGAGTAGCGAAAACGAATGAAATTCGCCATATACGAAAGAAACACTAAAGCAGTGGCTGAAAATACAAATACAATTCAAAGACAATTCTAACGGAATTCAAAAACAATTGTGATTCTTAGAATATACACGCATAGCAACATAGAAAACAGCCCAAGACTTTTTGTGTGTATACATACATACATACATATGTGCACACGCATACGAAAATTGATTTGCATTGCTCAACGTTGCTTGCATTTCCATTGTTATTTTAATTGTTTTAAAATTTTTTAAATATATAATGGAATGTAATGAGAGTTCAGCATATGATCTACATATTCTATTTAACATTTTAGGTTTTTTTTAGAAATCATAACTCTTTTACAATTAGCTTTACATGCACAAATATGTACATATGTATGTATGATTGCAGCCACACGCTGATCTACGCTTGCACACATATACATACATACATACATATGTATGTATGTATGTGCGCCCGCAATGCGTCTTGCTGTATCGCTGCCTTGCTTGCTGCGCCACATGGGTTTTGAATAGAAAACTTTATGGACTAATAATTCTGTTTCTAGATGGACAATCATATTGATATGTTCAGATTAAGATTATGATATTCGTATCTATATGCCAAACCAAACTGTATGTCTCTAGTATTTGAAATGCATTTTTTACACATTTGGGGGTGATGGGGCTAATTGGGGACCGGAATCCAAAATCTAACAAAAACCGAAATTGTATTAAATTAGTATCTATATATATGCAGAAGACCTGGAGACTCTAACTCTAAAGATGAATTAGCTAGAATTTTAAAACTGGTTCCCGATAAATTCGTTTATCGATAACTTGCCAAATATACAAGTTATCGAATTTCTGAAACAAACTCGTACTGCGCGTGCAATATACGAACCTAACACAAAAAGAATGAACTCTCTAGCTTTTGTATCTTCGGAAATCGACGCGTTCAAACATACGGACAGACGGACAGACGGACAGACGGACGGACAGACAGACGGACATGGCTATATCAACTTTTCTCGTCACCCTGATCAAGAATATATATACTTTATGGGGTCTGCCACGCCTCCTTCTGCCTGTTACATACTTTTAACAAAACCATTATACCCTGATTTCCCATTTTCAATGGGCTCAGGGTATAAAAATGTTATAGTTTTGAGGATTAACCGGCAAAAACCGTATTATTTGTTATATGATTTCTGTATGGAATACCGTTTTAGAAGCGTCTTTTATCGTATTACTCAGATATATCTTAAGATTTAGCATAATCTAAGAACTTTTTGAAATATTCACATTTGTCCAGCAAAAGACTCGGTCAATTAGAAAACAAAAAATGTTATAGTTTTGAGGATTAACCGGCAAAAACCGTATTATTTGTTATATGATTTCTAAATGGAATACCGTTTTAGAAGCGTCTTTTATCGTATTACTCAGATATATCTTAAGATTTAGCATAGTCTAAGAACTTTTTGAAATATTCACATTAGTCCAGCAAAAGACTCCTTCAATTAGAAAACAAAAAATGTAATAGTTTTGAGGATTAACCGGAAAAAACAGTATTTTTTGTCATTTGATTTCTTTATGGAATACCGTTTTAGAAGCGTCTTTTATCGTATTACTCAGATATATCTTAAGATTTAGCATAATCTAAGAACTTTTTGAAATATTCACATTTGTCCAGCAAAAGACTCGGTCAATTAGAAAACAAAAAATGTTATAGTTTTGAGGATTAACCGGCAAAAACCGTATTATTTGTTATTTGCTTTCTTTATGGATTACCGGTTTAGAAGCGTCTTTTATTAGATTACTCATATATATCTAAAGATTTATTATAGTCTACGAACTTTTTGATATATTCACATTTGTCCAGCAAAAGACTCCGTCAATTAAAAAATAAAAAATGTTATAGTTTTGAGGATTAACCTGCAAAAACCGTTTTATTTGTCGTTTGATTTCTTTATGGAATACCGTTTTAGAAGCGTCTTTTATCGTATTACTCAGATATATCTTAAGATTTAGCATAATCTAAGAACTTTTTGAAATATTCACATTTGTCCTGCAAAAGACTCGGTCAATTAGAAAACAAAAAATGTTATAGTTTTGAGGATTAACCGGCAAAAACCGTATTATTTGTTATATGATTTCTAAATGGAATACCGTTTTAGAAGCGTCTTTTATCGTATTACTCAGATATATCTTAAGATTTAGCATAGTCTAAGAACTTTTTGAAATATTCACATTAGTCCAGCAAAAGACTCCTTCAATTAGAAAACAAACAAGTAAGAAGGCTCTAGTCGAGACGGCTCGACTACGAGATACCCTGAACCCTGCAAAAAAGTGATACTCTTTTTCTTTACGCACGTATAAGCACGCGCTCTGCTAACCGCGCAGTTGCTCTTGTATCTTCGAAAATCAAATAGAAAAGAATAAATAATAATAAAAAAAAAAGAAATAATAAAAAAAATAAAAATAAAAATAATAAATTATGAAGGGCTTAGGCGAGGCTAGAACCTCCGACACCCTAACATTCGTTGCATCTGTCTAGCCATCTACACCACGGCTCACTTAAACGGCAGAGTAGCGAAAACGAATGAAATTCGCCATATACGAAAGAAACACTAAAGCAGTGGCTGAAAATACAAATACAATTCAAAGACAATTCTAACGGAATTCAAAAACAATTGTGATTCTTAGAATATACACGCATAGCAACATAGAAAACAGCCCAAGACTTTTTGTGTGTATACATACATACATACATATGTGCACACGCATACGAAAATTGATTTGCATTGCTCAACGTTGCTTGCATTTCCATTGTTATTTTAATTGTTTTAAAATTTTTTAAATATATAATGGAATGTAATGAGAGTTCAGCATATGATCTACATATTCTATTTAACATTTTAGGTTTTTTTTAGAAATCATAACTCTTTTACAATTAGCTTTACATGCACAAATATGTACATATGTATGTATGATTGCAGCCACACGCTGATCTACGCTTGCACACATATACATACATACATACATATGTATGTATGTATGTGCGCCCGCAATGCGTCTTGCTGTATCGCTGCCTTGCTTGCTGCGCCACATGGGTTTTGAATAGAAAACTTTATGGACTAATAATTCTGTTTCTAGATGGACAATCATATTGATATGTTCAGATTAAGATTATGATATTCGTATCTATATGCCAAACCAAACTGTATGTCTCTAGTATTTGAAATGCATTTTTTACACATTTGGGGGTGATGGGGCTAATTGGGGACCGGAATCCAAAATCTAACAAAAACCGAAATTGTATTAAATTAGTATCTATATATATGCAGAAGACCTGGAGACTCTAACTCTAAAGATGAATTAGCTAGAATTTTAAAACTGGTTCCCGATAAATTCGTTTATCGATAACTTGCCAAATATACAAGTTATCGAATTTCTGAAACAAACTCGTACTGCGCGTGCAATATACGAACCTAACACAAAAAGAATGAACTCTCTAGCTTTTGTATCTTCGGAAATCGACGCGTTCAAACATACGGACAGACGGACAGACGGACAGACGGACGGACAGACAGACGGACATGGCTATATCAACTTTTCTCGTCACCCTGATCAAGAATATATATACTTTATGGGGTCTGCCACGCCTCCTTCTGCCTGTTACATACTTTTAACAAAACCATTATACCCTGATTTCCCATTTTCAATGGGCTCAGGGTATAAAAATGTAATAGTTTTGAGGATTAACCGGAAAAAACAGTATTTTTTGTCATTTGATTTCTTTATGGAATACCGTTTTAGAAGCGTCTTTTATCGTATTACTCAGATATATCTTAAGATTTAGCATAATCTAAGAACTTTTTGAAATATTCACATTTGTCCAGCAAAAGACTCGGTCAATTAGAAAACAAAAAATGTTATAGTTTTGAGGATTAACCGGCAAAAACCGTATTATTTGTTATATGATTTCTAAATGGAATACCGTTTTAGAAACGTCTTTTATCGTATTACTCAGATATATCTTAAGATTTAGCATAGTCTAAGAACTTTTTGAAATATTCACATTAGTCCAGCAAAAGACTCCTTCAATTAGAAAACAACAAATTTTATAGTTTTGAGGATTAACCGGCAAAAACCATATTATTTGTTATATGGTTTCTGTATGGAATACCGTTTTAGAAGCGTCTTTTATCGTATTACTCAGATATATCTTAAGATTTAGCATAGTCTAAGAACTTTTTGAAATATTCACATTAGTCCAGAAAAAGACTCCTTCAAATAGAAAACAACAAATTTTATAGTTTTGAGGATTAACCGGCAAAAACCATATTATTTGTTATATGGTTTCTGTATGGAATACCGTTTTAGAAGCGTCTTTTATCGTATTACTCAGATTTAACTTAAGATTTAGCATAATCTAAGAACTTTTTGAAATATTCACATTTGTCCAGCAAAAGACTCCGTCAATTAGAAAACACCAAATGTTATAGTTTTGAGGATTAACCGGCAAAAACCGTATTATTTGTTATATGATTTCTGTATGGAATACCGTTTTAGAAGCGTCTTTTATCGTATTACTCAGATATATCTTAAGATTTAGCATAATCTAAAAACTTTTTGAAATATTCACATTTGTTCAGCAAAAGACTCCGTCAATTAGAAAACAAAAAATGTTATAGTTTTGAGGATTAACCGTATTATTTGTTATATGATTTCTGTATGGAATACCGTTTTAGAAGCGTCTTTTACTAGATTATTCATATATATCTAAAGATTTATTATAGTCTACGAACTTTTTGAAATATTCACATTAGTCCAGCAAAAGACTCTGTCAATTAGAAAACAAAAAATGTTATAGTTTTGAGGATTAACCGGCAAAAACCGTATTATTTGTTATATGATTTCTAACTGGAATACCGTTTTAGAAGCGTCTTTTATCGTATTACTCAGATATATCTTAAGATTTAGCATAATCTAAGAACTTTTTGAAATATTCACATTTGTCCAGCAAAAGACTCCGTCAATTAGAAAACAAAAAATGTTATAGTTTTGAGGATTAACCGTATTATTTGTTATATGATTTCTGTATGGAATACCGTTTTAGAAGCGTCTTTTATCGTATTACTCAGATTTATCTTAAGATTTAGCATAATCTAAGAACTTTTTGAAATATTCACATTTGTCCAGCAAAAGACTCGGTCAATTAGAAAACAAAAAATGTTATAGTTTTGAGGATTAACCGGCAAAAACCGTATTATTTGTTATATGATTTCTGTATGGAATACCGTTTTAGAAGCGTCTTTTATCGTATTACTCAGATATATCTTAAGATTTAGCATAATCTAAGAACTTTTTGAAATATTCACATTTGTCCTGCAAAAGACTCGGTCAATTAGAAAACAAAAAATGTTATAGTTTTGAGGATTAACCGGCAAAAACCGTATTATTTGTTATATGATTTCTAAATGGAATACCGTTTTAGAAGCGTCTTTTATCGTATTACTCAGATATATATTAAGATTTAGCATAGTCTAAGAACTTTTTGAAATATTCACATTAGTCCAGCAAAAGACTCCTTCAATTAGAAAACAAAAAATGTTATAGTTTTGAGGATTAACCGGCAAAAACCGTATTATTTGTTATATGATTTCTGTATGGAATACCGTTTTAGAAGCGTCTTTTATCGTATTACTCAGATATATCTTAAGATTTAGCATAATCTAAGAACTTTTTGAAATATTCACATTTGTCCAGCAAAAGACTCGGTCAATTAGAAAACAAAAAATGTTATAGTTTTGAGGATTAACCGGCAAAAACCGTATTATTTGTTATATGATTTCTAAATGGAATACCGTTTTAGAAACGTCTTTTATCGTATTACTCAGATATATCTTAAGATTTAGCATAGTCTAAGAACTTTTTGAAATATTCACATTAGTCCAGCAAAAGACTCCTTCAATTAGAAAACAACAAATTTTATAGTTTTGAGGATTAACCGGCAAAAACCATATTATTTGTTATATGGTTTCTGTATGGAATACCGTTTTAGAAGCGTCTTTTATCGTATTACTCAGATATATCTTAAGATTTAGCATAATCTAAGAACTTTTTGAAATATTCACATTTGTCCAGCAAAAGACTCCGTCAATTAGAAAACAAAAAATGTTATAGTTTTGAGGATTAACCGGCAAAAACCGTATTATTTGTTATATGATTTCTAAATGGAATACCGTTTTAGAAACGTCTTTTATCGTATTACTCAGATATATCTTAAGATTTAGCATAGTCTAAAAACTTTTTGAAATATTCACATTTGTCCAGCAAAAGACTCCGTCAATTAGAAAACAAAAAATGTTATAGTTTTGAGGATTAACCGGAAAAAACAGTATTATTTGTCATTTGATATCTTTATGGAATACCGCTTTAGAAGCGTCTTTTATCGTATTACTCAGATATATCTTAAGATTTAGCATAATCTAAGAACTTTTTGAAATATTCACATTTGTCCAGCAAAAGACTCGGTCAATTAGAAAACAAAAATGTTATAGTTTTGAGGATTAACCGGCAAAACCCGTATTATTTGTCATTTGATTTCTTTATGGATTACCGTTTTAGAAGCGTCTTTTACTAGATTATTCATATATATCTAAAGATTTATTATAGTCTACGAACTTTTTGAAATATTCACATTAGTCCAGCAAAAGACTCTGTCAATTAGAAAACAAAAAATGTTATAGTTTTGAGGATTAACCGGCAAAAACCGTATTATTTGTTATATGATTTCTAAATGGAATACCGTTTTAGAAGCGTCTTTTATCGTATTACTCAGATATATCTTAAGATTTAGCATAATCTAAGAACTTTTTGAAATATTCACATTTGTCCAGCAAAAGACTCCTTCAATTAGAAAACAAAAAATGTTATAGTTTTGAGGATTAACCGGAAAAAACCGTATTATTTGTTATTTGATTTCTGTATGGAATACCGTTTTAGAAGCGTCTTTTATCGTATTACTCAGATATATCTTAAGATTTAGCATAATCTAAGAACTTTTTGAAATATTCACATTTGTCCAGCAAAAGACTCCGTCAATTAGAAAACAAAAAATGTTATAGTTTTGAGGATTAACCGGCAAAAACCGTATTATTTGTTATATGATTTCTGTATGGAATACCGTTTTAGAAGCGTCTTTTATCGTATTACTCAGATATATCTTAAGATTTAGCATAATCTAAGAACTTTTTGAAATATTCACATTTGTCCAGCAAAAGACTCCGTCAATTAGAAAACAAAAAATGTTATAGTTTTGAGGATTAACCGGCAAAAACCGTATTATTTGTTATATGATTTCTGTATGGAATACCGTTTTAGAAGCGTCTTTTATCGTATTACTCAGATATATCTTAAGATTTAGCATAATCTAAGAACTTTTTGAAATATTCACATTTGTCCAGCAAAAGACTCCGTCAATTAGAAAACAAAAAATGTTATAGTTTTGAGGATTAACCGGCAAAAACCGTATTATTTGTTATATGATTTCTAAATGGAATACCGTTTTAGAAGCGTCTTTTATCGTATTACTCAGATATATCTTAAGATTTAGCATAGTCTAAGAACTTTTTGAAATATTCACATTAGTCCAGCAAAAGACTCCTTCAATTAGAAAACAAAAAATGTTATAGTTTTGAGGATTAACCGGAAAAAACAGTATTATTTGTCATTTGATTTCTTTATGGAATACCGTTTTAGAAGCGTCTTTTATCGTATTACTCAGATATATCTTAAGATTTAGCATAATCTAAGAACTTTTTGAAATATTCACATTTGTCCAGCAAAAGACTCCGTCAATTAGAAAACAAAAAATGTTATAGTTTTGAGGATTAACCGGCAAAAACCGTATTATTTGTTATTTGCTTTCTTTATGGATTACCGGTTTAGAAGCGTCTTTTATTAGATTACTCATATATATCTAAAGATTTATTATAGTCTACGAACTTTTTGAAATATTCACATTTGTCCAGCAAAAGACTCCGTCAATTAAAAAATAAAAAATGTTATAGTTTTGAGGATTAACCGGCAAAAACCGTTTTATTTGTCATTTGATTTCTTTATGGAATACCGTTTTAGAAGCGTCTTTTATCGTATTACTCAGATATATCTTAAGATTTAGCATAATCTAAGAACTTTTTGAAATATTCACATTTGTCCTGCAAAAGACTCGGTCAATTAGAAAACAAAAAATGTTATAGTTTTGAGGATTAACCGGCAAAAACCGTATTATTTGTTATATGATTTCTAAATGGAATACCGTTTTAGAAGCGTCTTTTATCGTATTACTCAGATATATCTTAAGATTTAGCATAGTCTAAGAACTTTTTGAAATATTCACATTAGTCCAGCAAAAGACTCCTTCAATTAGAAAACAAACAAGTAAGAAGGCTCTAGTCGAGACGGCTCGACTACGAGATACCCTGAACCCTGCAAAAAAGTGATACTCTTTTTCTTTACGCACGTATAAGCACGCGCTCTGCTAACCGCGCAGTTGCTCTTGTATCTTCGAAAATCAAATAGAAAAGAATAAATAATAATAAAAAAAAAAGAAATAATAAAAAAAATAAAAATAAAAATAATAAATTATGAAGGGCTTAGGCGAGGCTAGAACCTCCGACACCCTAACATTCGTTGCATCTGTCTAGCCATCTACACCACGGCTCACTTAAACGGCAGAGTAGCGAAAACGAATGAAATTCGCCATATACGAAAGAAACACTAAAGCAGTGGCTGAAAATACAAATACAATTCAAAGACAATTCTAACGGAATTCAAAAACAATTGTGATTCTTAGAATATACACGCATAGCAACATAGAAAACAGCCCAAGACTTTTTGTGTGTATACATACATACATACATATGTGCACACGCATACGAAAATTGATTTGCATTGCTCAACGTTGCTTGCATTTCCATTGTTATTTTAATTGTTTTAAAATTTTTTAAATATATAATGGAATGTAATGAGAGTTCAGCATATGATCTACATATTCTATTTAACATTTTAGGTTTTTTTTAGAAATCATAACTCTTTTACAATTAGCTTTACATGCACAAATATGTACATATGTATGTATGATTGCAGCCACACGCTGATCTACGCTTGCACACATATACATACATACATACATATGTATGTATGTATGTGCGCCCGCAATGCGTCTTGCTGTATCGCTGCCTTGCTTGCTGCGCCACATGGGTTTTGAATAGAAAACTTTATGGACTAATAATTCTGTTTCTAGATGGACAATCATATTGATATGTTCAGATTAAGATTATGATATTCGTATCTATATGCCAAACCAAACTGTATGTCTCTAGTATTTGAAATGCATTTTTTACACATTTGGGGGTGATGGGGCTAATTGGGGACCGGAATCCAAAATCTAACAAAAACCGAAATTGTATTAAATTAGTATCTATATATATGCAGAAGACCTGGAGACTCTAACTCTAAAGATGAATTAGCTAGAATTTTAAAACTGGTTCCCGATAAATTCGTTTATCGATAACTTGCCAAATATACAAGTTATCGAATTTCTGAAACAAACTCGTACTGCGCGTGCAATATACGAACCTAACACAAAAAGAATGAACTCTCTAGCTTTTGTATCTTCGGAAATCGACGCGTTCAAACATACGGACAGACGGACAGACGGACAGACGGACGGACAGACAGACGGACATGGCTATATCAACTTTTCTCGTCACCCTGATCAAGAATATATATACTTTATGGGGTCTGCCACGCCTCCTTCTGCCTGTTACATACTTTTAACAAAACCATTATACCCTGATTTCCCATTTTCAATGGGCTCAGGGTATAAAAATGTAATAGTTTTGAGGATTAACCGGAAAAAACAGTATTATTTGTCATTTGATTTCTTTATGGAATACCGTTTTAGAAGCGTCTTTTATCGTATTACTCAGATATATCTTAAGATTTAGCATAATCTAAGAACTTTTTGAAATATTCACATTTGTCCAGCAAAAGACTCGGTCAATTAGAAAACAAAAAATGTTATAGTTTTGAGGATTAACCGGCAAAAACCGTATTATTTGTTATATGATTTCTAAATGGAATACCGTTTTAGAAACGTCTTTTATCGTATTACTCAGATATATCTTAAGATTTAGCATAGTCTAAGAACTTTTTGAAATATTCACATTAGTCCAGCAAAAGACTCCTTCAATTAGAAAACAACAAATTTTATAGTTTTGAGGATTAACCGGCAAAAACCATATTATTTGTTATATGGTTTCTGTATGGAATACCGTTTTAGAAGCGTCTTTTATCGTATTACTCAGATATATCTTAAGATTTAGCATAGTCTAAGAACTTTTTGAAATATTCACATTAGTCCAGAAAAAGACTCCTTCAAATAGAAAACAACAAATTTTATAGTTTTGAGGATTAACCGGCAAAAACCATATTATTTGTTATATGGTTTCTGTATGGAATACCGTTTTAGAAGCGTCTTTTATCGTATTACTCAGATATATCTTAAGATTTAGCATAATCTAAGAACTTTTTGAAATATTCACATTTGTCCAGCAAAAGACTCCGTCAATTAGAAAACAACAAATGTTATAGTTTTGAGGATTAACCGGCAAAAACCGTATTATTTGTTATATGATTTCTGTATGGAATACCGTTTTAGAAGCGTCTTTTATCGTATTACTCAGATATATCTTAAGATTTAGCATAATCTAAGAACTTTTTGAAATATTCACATTTGTCCAGCAAAAGACTCCGTCAATTAGAAAACAAAAAATGTTATAGTTTTGAGGATTAACCGGCAAAAACCGTATTATTTGTTATTTGCTTTCTGTATGGAATACCGTTTTAGAAGCGTCTTTTATCGTATTACTCAGATATATCTTAAGATTTAGCATAATCTAAGAACTTTTTGAAATATTCACATTTGTCCAGCAAAAGACTCCGTCAATTAGAAAACAAAAAATGTTATAGTTTTGAGGATTACCCGGCAAAAACCGTATTATTTGTTATTTGCTTTCTTTATGGATTACCGATTTAGAAGCGTCTTTTACTAGATTACTCATATATATCTTAAGATTTTTTATAGCCTACGAACTTTTTGAAATATTCACATTAGTCCTGCAAAAGACTCCTTCAATTAGAAAACAAAAAATGTTATAGTTTTGAGGATTAACCGGCAAAAACCGTATTATTTGTTATATGATTTCTAAATGGAATACCGTTTTAGAAGCGTCTTTTATCGTATTACTCAGATATATCTTAAGATTTAGCATAGTCTAAGAACTTTTTGAAATATTCACATTAGTCCAGCAAAAGACTCCTTCAATTAGAAAACAACAAATTTTATAGTTTTGAGGATTAACCGGCAAAAACCGTATTATTTGTTATTTGCTTTCTGTATGGAATACCGTTTTAGAAGCGTCTTTTATCGTATTACTCAGATATATCTAAAGATTTAGCATAGTCTAAGAAGTTTTGGAAATATTCACATTAGTCCAGAAAAAGACTCCTTCAATTAGAAAACAACAAATTTTATAGTTTTGAGGATTAACCGGCAAAAACCATATTATTTGTTATATGGTTTCTGTATGGAATACCGTTTAAGAAGCGTCTTTTATCGTATTACTCAGATTTATCTTAAGATTTAGCATAATCTAAGAACTTTTTGAAATATTCACATTTGTTCAGCAAAAGACTCCGTCAATTAGAAAACAAAAAATGTTATAGTTTTGAGGATTAACCGGCAAAAACCGTATTATTTGTTATTTGCTTTCTTTATGGATTACCGGTTTAGAAGCGTCTTTTATTAGATTACTCATATATATCTAAAGATTTATTATAGTCTACGAACTTTTTGAAATATTCACATTTGTCCAGCAAAAGACTCCGTCAATTAGAAAACAAAAAATGTTATAGTTTTGAGGATTAACCGGCAAAAACCGTATTATTTGTCATTTGATTTCTTTATGGATTACCGTTTTAGAAGCGTCTTTTATTAGATTACTCATATATATCTAAAGATTTAGCATAGTCTAAGAACTTTTTGAAATATTCACATTAGTCCAGCAAAAGACTCCTTCAATTAGAAAACAAAAAATGTTATAGTTTTGAGGATTAACCGGCAAAAACCGTATTATTTGTCATTTGATTTCTTTATGGAATACCGTTTTAGAAGCGTCTTTTATTAGATTACTCAGATATATCTTAAGATTTAGCATAGTCTACGAACTTTTTGAAATATTCACATTAGTCCAGCAAAAGACTCCGTCAATTAGAAAACAAAAAATGTTATAGTTTTGAGGATTAACCGGCAAAAACCGTATTATTTGTTATATGATTTCTGTATGGAATACCGTTTTAGAAGCGTCTTTTATCGTATTACTCAGATATATCTTAAGATTTAGCATAGTCTAAGAACTTTTTGAAATATTCACATTAGTCCAGCAAAAGACTCCTTCAATTAGAAAACAAAAAATTTTATAGTTTTGAGGATTAACCGGCAAAAACCGTATTATTTGTTATATGATTTCTATATGGAATACCGTTTTAGAAGCGTCTTTTATCGTATTACTCAGATATATCTTAAGATTTAGCATAATCTAAGAACTTTTTGAAATATTCACATTTGTCCAGCAAAAGACTCCGTCAATTAGAAAACAAAAAATGTTATAGTTTTGAGGATTAACCGGCAAAAACCGTATTATTTGTTATATGATTTCTGTATGGAATACCGTTTTAGAAGCGTCTTTTATCGTATTACTCAGATATATCTTAAGATTTAGCATAGTCTAAGAACTTTTTGAAATATTCACATTAGTCCAGCAAAAGACTCCTTCAATTAGAAAACAACAAATTTTATAGTTTTGAGGATTAACCGGCAAAAACCGTATTATTTGTTATATGATTTCTGTATGGAATACCGTTTTAGAAGCGTCTTTTATCGTATTACTCAGATATATCTTAAGATTTAGCATAGTCTAAGAACTTTTTGAAATATTCACATTAGTCCAGCAAAAGACTCCTTCAATTAGAAAACAACAAATGTTATAGTTTTGAGGATTAACCGGCAAAAACCGTATTATTTGTAATTTGATTTCTGTATGGAATACCGTTTTAGAAGCGTCTTTTATTGTATTACTCAGATATATCTTAAGATTTAGCATAGTCTAAGAACTTTTTGAAATATTCACATTAGTCCAGCAAAAGACTCCTTCAATTAGAAAACAAAAAATGTTATAGTTTTGAGGATTAACCGGCAAAAACCGTATTATTTGTTATATGATTTCTATATGGAATACCGTTTTAGAAGCGTCTTTTATCGTATTACTCAGATATATCTTAAGATTTAGCATAGTCTAAGAACTTTTTGAAATATTCACATTAGTCCAGCAAAAGACTCCTTCAATTAGAAAACAACAAATGTTATAGTTTTGAGGATTAACCGGCAAAAACCGTATTATTTGTTATATGATTTCTGTATGGAATACCGTTTTAGAAGCGTCTTTTATCGTATTACTCAGATATATCTTAAGATTTAGCATAGTCTAAGAACTTTTTGAAATATTCACATTAGTCCAGAAAAAGACTCCTTCAATTAGAAAACAACAAATTTTATAGTTTTGAGGATTAACCGGCAAAAACCGTATTATTTGTTATATGATTTCTGTATGGAATACCGTTTTAGAAGCGTCTTTTATCGTATTACTCAGATATATCTTAAGATTTAGCATAATCTAAGAACTTTTTGAAATATTCACATTTGTCCAGCAAAAGACTCCGTCAATTAGAAAACAAAAAATGTTATAGTTTTGAGGATTAACCGGCAAAAACCGTATTATTTGTTATTTGATTTCTTTATGGATTACCGGTTTAGAAGCGTCTTTTATTAGATTACTCATATATATCTAAAGATTTATTATAGTCTACGAACTTTTTGAAATATTCACATTTGTCCAGCAAAAGACTCCGTCAATTAGAAAACAAAAAATGTTATAGTTTTGAGGATTAACCGGCAAAAACCGTATTATTTGTTATTTGATTTCTTTATGGAATACCGTTTTAGAAGCGTCTTTTATCATATTACTCAGATATATCTTAAGATTTAGCATAGTCTAAGAACTTTTTGAAATATTCACATTAGTCCAGCAAAAGACTCCTTCAATTAGAAAACAAAAAATGTTATAGTTTTGAGGATTAACCGGCAAAAACCAGTATTATTTGTCATTTGATTTCTTTATGGATTACCGTTTTAGAAGCGTCTTTTATTAGATTACTCATATATATCTTAAGATTTAGCATAGTCTAAGAACTTTTTGAAATATTCACATTAGTCCAGCAAAAGACTCCTTCAATTAGAAAACAAAAAATGTTATAGTTTTGAGGATTAACCGGCAAAAACCGTATTATTTGTTATATGATTTCTGTATGGAATACCGTTTTAGAAGCGTCTTTTATCGTATTACTCAGATATATCTTAAGATTTAGCATAGTCTAAGAACTTTTTGAAATATTCACATTAGTCCAGCAAAAGACTCCTTCAATTAGAAAACAACAAATTTTATAGTTTTGAGGATTAACCGGCAAAAACCGTATTATTTGTTATATGATTTCTGTATGGAATACCGTTTTAGAAGCGTCTTTTATCGTATTACTCAGATATATCTTAAGATTTAGCATAATCTAAGAACTTTTTGAAATATTCACATTTGTCCAGCAAAAGACTCCGTCAATTAGAAAACAAAAATTGTTATAGTTTTGAGGATTAACCGGCAAAAACCGTATTATTTGTTATATGATTTCTGTATGGAATACCGTTTTAGAAGCGTCTTTTATCGTATTACTCAGATATATCTTAAGATTTAGCATAGTCTAAGAACTTTTTGAAATATTCACATTAGTCCAGCAAAAGACTCCTTCAATTAGAAAACAACAAATTTTATAGTTTTGAGGATTAACCGGCAAAAACCGTATTATTTGTTATATGATTTCTGTATGGAATACCGTTTTAGAAGCGTCTTTTATCGTATTACTCAGATATATCTTAAGATTTAGCATAGTCTAAGAACTTTTTGAAATATTCACATTAGTCCAGCAAAAGACTCCTTCAATTAGAAAACAACAAATTTTATAGTTTTGAGGATTAACCGGCAAAAACCGTATTATTTGTTATATGATTTCTGTATGGAATACCGTTTTAGAAGCGTCTTTTATCGTATTACTCAGATATATCTTAAGATTTAGCATAATCTAAGAACTTTTTGAAATATTCACATTTGTCCAGCAAAAGACTCCGTCAATTAGAAAACAAAAAATGTTATAGTTTTGAGGATTAACCGGCAAAAACCGTATTATTTGTTATTTGATTTCTTTATGGAATACCGTTTTAGAAGCGTCTTTTATCGTATTACTCAGATATATCTTAAGATTTAGCATAGTCTAAGAACTTTTTGAAATATTCACATTTGTCCAGCAAAAGACTCCGTCAATTAGAAAACAAAAAATGTTATAGTTTTGAGGATTAACCGGCAAAAACCGTATTATTTGTCATTTGATTTCTTTATGGAATACCGTTTTAGAAGCGTCTTTTATCGTATTACTCAGATATATCTTAAGATTTAGCATAGTCTAAGAACTTTTTGAAATATTCACATTAGTCCAGCAAAAGACTCCTTCAATTAGAAAACAAAAAATGTTATAGTTTTGAGGATTAACCGGCAAAAACCGTATTATTTGTTATATGATTTCTTTATGGAATACCGTTTTAGAAGCGTCTTTTATCGTATTACTCAGATATATCTTAAGATTTAGCATAGTCTAAGAACTTTTTGAAATATTCACATTAGTCCAGCAAAAGACTCCTTCAATTAGAAAACAAAAAATGTTATAGTTTTGAGGATTAACCGGCAAAAACCGTATTATTTGTTATATGATTTCTGTATGGAATACCGTTTTAGAAGCGTCTTTTATCGTATTACTCAGATATATCTTAAGATTTAGCATAATCTAAGAACTTTTTGAAATATTCACATTTGTCCAGCAAAAGACTCCTTCAATTAGAAAACAAAAAATGTTATAGTTTTGAGGATTAACCGGCAAAAACCGTATTATTTGTTATATGATTTCTGTATGGAATACCGTTTTAGAAGCGTCTTTTATCGTATTACTCAGATATATCTTAAGATTTAGCATAGTCTAAGAACTTTTTGAAATATTCACATTTGTCCAGCAAAAGACTCCTTCAATTAGAAAACAAAAAATGTTATAGTTTTGAGGATTAACCGGCAAAAACCGTATTATTTGTTATATGATTTCTGTATGGAATACCGTTTTAGAAGCGTCTTTTATCGTATTACTCAGATATATCTTAAGATTTAGCATAGTCTAAGAACTTTTTGAAATATTCACATTTGTCCAGCAAAAGACTCCTTCAATTAGAAAACAAAAAATGTTATAGTTTTGAGGATTAACCGGCAAAAACCGTATTATTTGTTATTTGATTTCTTTATGGAATACCGTTTTAGAAGCGTCTTTTATCGTATTACTCAGATATATCTTAAGATTTAGCATAGTCTAAGAACTTTTTGAAATATTCACATTAGTCCAGCAAAAGACTCCTTCAATTAGAAAACAAAAAATGTTATAGTTTTGAGGATTAACCGGCAAAAACCGTATTATTTGTTATATGATTTCTGTATGGAATACCGTTTTAGAAGCGTCTTTTATCGTATTACTCAGATATATCTTAAGATTTAGCATAGTCTAAGAACTTTTTGAAATATTCACATTAGTCCAGCAAAAGACTCCTTCAATTAGAAAACAACAAATTTTATAGTTTTGAGGATTAACCGGCAAAAACCGTATTATTTGTTATATTGATTTCTGTATGGAATACCGTTTTAGAAGCGTCTTTTATCGTATTACTCAGATATATCTTAAGATTTAGCATAATCTAAGAACTTTTTGAAATATTCACATTTGTCCAGCAAAAGACTCCGTCAATTAGAAAACAAAAAATGTTATAGTTTTGAGGATTAACCGGCAAAAACCGTATTATTTGTTATATGATTTCTGTATGGAATACCGTTTTAGAAGCGTCTTTTATCGTATTACTCAGATATATCTTAAGATTTAGCATAGTCTAAGAACTTTTTGAAATATTCACATTTGTCCAGCAAAAGACTCCGTCAATTAGAAAACAAAAAATGTTATAGTTTTGAGGATTAACCGGCAAAAACCGTATTATTTGTTATATGATTTCTGTATGGAATACCGTTTTAGAAGCGTCTTTTATCGTATTACTCAGATATATCTTAAGATTTAGCATAATCTAAGAACTTTTTGAAATATTCACATTTGTCCAGCAAAAGACTCCGTCAATTAGAAAACAAAAAATGTTATAGTTTTGAGGATTAACCGGCAAAAACCGTATTATTTGTTATATGATTTCTGTATGGAATACCGTTTTAGAAGCGTCTTTTATCGTATTACTCAGATATATCTTAAGATTTAGCATAGTCTAAGAACTTTTTGAAATATTCACATTAGTCCAGCAAAAGACTCCTTCAATTAGAAAACAACAAATTTTATAGTTTTGAGGATTAACCGGCAAAAACCATATTATTTGTTATATGGTTTCTGTATGGAATACCGTTTTAGAAGCGTCTTTTATCGTATTACTCAGATATATCTTAAGATTTAGCATAATCTAAGAACTTTTTGAAATATTCACATTTGTCCAGCAAAAGACTCCGTCAATTAGAAAACAAAAAATGTTATAGTTTTGAGGATTAACCGGCAAAAACCGTATTATTTGTTATATGATTTCTATATGGAATACCGTTTTAGAAGCGTCTTTTATCGTATTACTCAGATATATCTTAAGATTTAGCATAATCTAAGAACTTTTTGAAATATTCACATTTGTCCAGCAAAAGACTCCGTCAATTAGAAAACAAAAAATGTTATAGTTTTGAGGATTAACCGGCAAAAACCGTATTATTTGTTATTTGATTTCTGTATGGATTACCGTTTTAGAAGCGTCTTTTATTAGATTACTCATATATATCTAAAGATTTATTATAGTCTACGAACTTTTTGAAATATTCACATTTGTCCGTCAATTAGAAAACAAAAAATGTTATAGTTTTGAGGATTAACCGGCAAAAACCGTATTATTTGTCATTTGATTTCTTTATGGATTACCGTTTTAGAAGCGTCTTTTATTAGATTACTCATATATATCTTAAGATTTATTATAGTCTAAGAACTTTTTGAAATATTCACATTTGTCCAGCAAAAGACTCCGTCAATTAGAAAACAAAAAATGTTATAGTTTTGAGGATTAACCGGCAAAAACCGTATTATTTGTTATATGATTTCTAAATGGAATACCGTTTTAGAAGCGTCTTTTATCGTATTACTCAGATATATCTTAAGATTTAGCATAGTCTAAGAACTTTTTGAAATATTCACATTAGTCCAGCAAAAGACTCCTTCAATTAGAAAACAACAAATTTTATAGTTTTGAGGATTAACCGGCAAAAACCATATTATTTGTTATATGGTTTCTGTATGGAATACCGTTTTAGAAGCGTCTTTTATCGTATTACTCAGATATATCTTAAGATTTAGCATAGTCTAAGAACTTTTTGAAATATTCACATTAGTCCAGCAAAAGACTCCTTCAATTAGAAAACAACAAATGTTATAGTTTTGAGGATTAACCGGCAAAAACCGTATTATTTGTTATATGATTTCTATATGGAATACCGTTTTAGAAGCGTCTTTTATCGTATTACTCAGATATATCTTAAGATTTAGCATAGTCTAAGAACTTTTTGAAATATTCACATTAGTCCAGCAAAAGACTCCTTCAATTAGAAAACAACAAATTTTATAGTTTTGAGGATTAACCGGCAAAAACCGTATTATTTGTTATATGATTTCTGTATGGAATACCGTTTTAGAAGCGTCTTTTATCGTATTACTCAGATATATCTTAAGATTTAGCATAGTCTAAGAACTTTTTGAAATATTCACATTAGTCCAGAAAAAGACTCCTTCAATTAGAAAACAACAAATTTTATAGTTTTGAGGATTAACCGGCAAAAACCATATTATTTGTTATATGGTTTCTGTATGGAATACCGTTTTAGAAGCGTCTTTTATCGTATTACTCAGATATATCTTAAGATTTAGCATAATCTAAGAACTTTTTGAAATATTCACATTTGTCCAGCAAAAGACTCCGTCAATTAGAAAACAAAAAATGTTATAGTTTTGAGGATTAACCGGCAAAAACCGTATTATTTGTTATATGATTTCTATATGGAAATACCGTTTTAGAAGCGTCTTTTATCGTATTACTCAGATATATCTTAAGATTTAGCATAATCTAAGAACTTTTTGAAATATTCACATTTGTCCAGCAAAAGACTCCGTCAATTAGAAAACAAACAAGTAAGAAAGCTGTAGTCGAGACTGCTCGACTACGAAATCCCCTGAGCCCTTCTTCGAATAATATTGCAAGCGTCTTGCTGTCTCTCTCTGTCTTTGTTGCTGCGCCGCATGGATTTTGATGAGAAAACTTTGATGATTAATAATTCTGTTTCTAGATGGACAATCGTATTGATATCTTCAGATTATGATTATGATATTCATATCTATATGCTAAACCAAACTGCATGTCTCTAGTATTTGAAATGCATTTTTTTCATATTTGGGGGTGGTGGGGCGAAGTGGGGACCGGAATCCAAAATCTGACAAAAACCGAAATTGTATCAAATTAGTATCTATATATATGCAGAAGACTTGGAGACTCTAACTCTAACGATGAATTAGCTAGAATTTTATAACTGGTTCCCGATAAATTCGTTTATCGATAACTTCCCAAATATACAAGTTATCGAATTTCTGAAACAAACTCGTACTGCGCGTGCAATATACGAACCTAACACAAAAAGAATGAACTCTCTAGCTTTTGTATCTTCGGAAATCGACGCGTTCATACATACGGACGGACGGACGGACGGACGGACGGACGGACGGACGGACGGACGGACGGACGGACAGACGGACATGGCTATATCAACTTTTCTCGTCACCCTGATCAAGAATATATATACTTTGTGGGGTCTGCCACGCCTCCTTCTGCCTGTTACATACTTTTAACAAAACCATTATACCCTGATTTCCCATTTTCAATGGGCTCAGGGTATAAAAATGTTATAGTTTTGAGGATTAACCGGCAAAAACCGTATTATTTGTTATTTGCTTTCTTTATGGATTACCGGTTTAGAAGCGTCTTTTATTAGATTACTCATATATATCTAAAGATTTATTATAGTCTAAGAACTTTTTGAAATATTCACATTTGTCCAGCAAAAGACTCCGTCAATTAGAAAACAAAAAATGTTATAGTTTTGAGGATTAACCGGCAAAAACCGTATTATTTGTTATATGATTTCTGTATGGAATACCGTTTTAGAAGCGTCTTTTATCGTATTACTCAGATGTATTTTAAGATTTAGCATAGTCTAAGAACTTTTTGAAATATTCACATTAGTCCAGAAAAAGACTCCTTCAATTAGAAAACAACAAATTTTATAGTTTTGAGGATTAACCGGCAAAAACCGTATTATTTGTTACATGATTTCTAAATGGAATACCGTTTTAGAAGCGTCTTTTATCGTATTACTCAGATATATCTTAAGATTAAGCATAGTCTAAGAACTTTTTGAAATATTCACATTAGTCCTGCAAAAGACTCCTTCAATTAGAAAACAACAAATTTTATAGTTTTGAGGATTAACCGGCAAAAACCATATTATTTGTTATATGGTTTCTGTATGGAATACCGTTTTAGAAGCGTCTTTTATCGTATTACTCAGATATATCTTAAGATTTAGCATAGTCTAAGAACTTTTTGAAATATTCACATTAGTCCAGAAAAAGACTCCTTCAATTAGAAAACAACAAATTTTATAGTTTTGAGGATTAACCGGCAAAAACCGTATTATTTGTTATATGATTTCTAAATGGAATACCGTTTTAGAAGCGTCTTTTATCGTATTACTCAGATATATCTTAAGATTTAGCATAGTCTAAGAACTTTTTGAAATATTCACATTAGTCCTGCAAAAGACTCCTTCAATTAGAAAACAACAAATTTTATAGTTTTGAGGATTAACCGGCAAAAACCATATTATTTGTTATATGGTTTCTGTATGGAATACCGTTTTAGAAGCGTCTTTTATCGTATTACTTAGATATATCTTAAGATTTAGCATAGTCTAAGAACTTTTTGAAATATTCACATTAGTCCAGAAAAAGACTCCTTCAATTAGAAAACAACAAATTTTATAGTTTTGAGAATTAACCGGCAAAAACCATATTATTTGTTATATGGTTTCTGTATAGAATACCGTTTTAGAAGCGTCTTTTATCGTATTACTCAGATATATCTTAAGATTTAGCATAATCTAAGAACTTTTTGAAATATTCACATTTGTCCAGCAAAAGACTCCGTCAATTAGAAAACAAAAAATGTTATAGTTTTGAGGATTAACCGGCAAAAACCGTATTATATGTTATATGATTTCTATATGGAAATCCCGTTTTAGAAGCGTCTTTTATCGTATTACTCAGATATATATTAAGATTTAGCATAATCTAAGAACTTTTTGAAATATTCACATTTGTCCAGCAAAAGACTCCGTCAATTAGAAAACAAAAAATGTTATAGTTTTGAGGATTAACCGGCAAAAACCGTATTATTTGTTATTTGCTTTCTTTATGGATTACCGGTTTAGAAGCGTCTTTTATTAGATTACTCATATATATCTAAAGATTTATTATAGTCTAAGAACTTTTTGAAATATTCACATTTGTCCAGCAAAAGACTCCGTCAATTAGAAAACAAAAAATGTTATAGTTTTGAGGATTAACCGGCAAAAACCGTATTATTTGTTATATGATTTCTGTATGGAATACCGTTTTAGAAGCGTCTTTTATCGTATTACTCAGATATATCTTAAGATTTAGCATAGTCTAAGAACTTTTTGAAATATTCACATTAGTCCAGCAAAAGACTCCGTCAATTAGAAAACAAAAAATGTTATAGTTTTGAGGATTAACCGGCAAAAACCGTATTATTTGTTATATGATTTCTGTATGGAATACCGTTTTAGAAGCGTCTTTTATCGTATTACTCAGATATATCTTAAGATTTAGCATAGTCTAAGAACTTTTTGAAATATTCACATTAGTCCAGCAAAAGACTCCTTCAATTAGAAAACAACAAATGTTATAGTTTTGAGGATTAACCGGCAAAAACCGTATTATTTGTTATATGATTTCTGTATGGAATACCGTTTTAGAAGCGTCTTTTATCGTATTACTCAGATATATCTTAAGATTTAGCATAGTCTAAGAACTTTTTGAAATATTCACATTAGTCCAGCAAAAGACTCCTTCAATTAGAAAACAAAAAATGTTATAGTTTTGAGGATTAACCGGCAAAAACCGTATTATTTGTCATTTGATTTCTTTATGGAATACCGTTTTAGAAGCGTCTTTTATCGTATTACTCAGATATATCTTAAGATTTAGCATAATCTAAGAACTTTTTGAAATATTCACATTTGTCCAGCAAAAGACTCCGTCAATTAGAAAACAAAAAATGTTATAGTTTTGAGGATTAACCGGCAAAAACCGTATTATTTGTTATTTGATTTCTGTATGGAATACCGTTTTAGAAGCGTCTTTTATCGTATTACTCAGATATATCTTAAGATTTAGCATAATCTAAGAACTTTTTGAAATATTCACATTTGTCCAGCAAAAGACTCCGTCAATTAGAAAACAAAAAATGTTATAGTTTTGAGGATTAACCGGCAAAAACCGTATTATTTGTTATATGATTTCTATATGGAATACCGTTTTAGAAGCGTCTTTTATCGTATTACTCAGATATATCTTAAGATTTAGCATAATCTAAGAACTTTTTGAAATATTCACATTTGTCCAGCAAAAGACTCCGTCAATTAGAAAACAAAAAATGTTATAGTTTTGAGGATTAACCGGCAAAAACCGTATTATTTGTTATTTGATTTCTTTATGGAATACCGTTTTAGAAGCGTCTTTTATCGTATTACTCAGATATATCTTAAGATTTAGCATAATCTAAGAACTTTTTGAAATATTCACATTTGTCCAGCAAAAGACTCCGTCAATTAGAAAACAAAAAATGTTATAGTTTTGAGGATTAACCGGCAAAAACCGTATTATTTGTTATATGATTTCTTTATGGAATACCGTTTTAGAAGCGTCTTTTATCGTATTACTCAGATATATCTTAAGATTTAGCATAGTCTAAGAACTTTTTGAAATATTCACATTAGTCCAGCAAAAGACTCCTTCAATTAGAAAACAACAAATGTTATAGTTTTGAGGATTAACCGGCAAAAACCGTATTATTTGTTATATGATTTCTTTATGGAATACCGTTTTAGAAGCGTCTTTTATCGTATTACTCAGATATATCTTAAGATTTAGCATAGTCTAAGAACTTTTTGAAATATTCACATTTGTCCAGCAAAAGACTCCTTCAATTAGAAAACAAAAAATGTTATAGTTTTGAGGATTAACCGGCAAAAACCGTATTATTTGTTATATGATTTCTAAATGGAATACCGTTTTAGAAGCGTCTTTTATCGTATTACTCAGATATATCTTAAGATTTAGCATAGTCTAAGAACTTTTTGAAATATTCACATTAGTCCAGCAAAAGACTCCTTCAATTAGAAAACAACAAATGTTATAGTTTTGAGGATTAACCGGCAAAAACCGTATTATTTGTTATATGATTTCTTTATGGAATACCGTTTTAGAAGCGTCTTTTATCGTATTACTCAGATATATCTTAAGATTTAGCATAGTCTAAGAACTTTTTGAAATATTCACATTAGTCCAGCAAAAGACTCCTTCAATTAGAAAACAACAAATTTTATAGTTTTGAGGATTAACCGGCAAAAACCGTATTATTTGTTATATGATTTCTAAATGGAATACCCTTTTAGAAGCGTCTTTTATCGTATTACTCAGATATATCTTAAGATTTAGCATAGTCTAAGAACTTTTTGAAATATTCACATTAGTCCAGCAAAAGACTCCTTCAATTAGAAAACAAAAAATGTTATAGTTTTGAGGATTAACCGGCAAAAACCGTATTATTTGTTATATGATTTCTGTATGGAATACCGTTTTAGAAGCGTCTTTTATCGTATTACTCAGATATATCTTAAGATTTAGCATAGTCTAAGAACTTTTTGAAATATTCACATTAGTCCAGCAAAAGACTCCTTCAATTAGAAAACAACAAATTTTATAGTTTTGAGGATTAACCGGCAAAAACCGTATTATTTGTTATATGATTTCTGTATGGAATACCGTTTTAGAAGCGTCTTTTATCGTATTACTCAGATATATCTTAAGATTTAGCATAATCTAAGAACTTTTTGAAATATTCACATTTGTCCAGCAAAAGACTCCGTCAATTAGAAAACAAAAAATGTTATAGTTTTGAGGATTAACCGGCAAAAACCGTATTATTTGTTATATGATTTCTAAATGGAATACCGTTTTAGAAGCGTCTTTTATTGTATTACTCAGATATATCTTAAGATTTAGCATAATCTAAGAACTTTTTGAAATATTCACATTTGTCCAGCAAAAGACTCCGTCAATTAGAAAACAAAAAATGTTATAGTTTTGAGGATTAACCGGCAAAAACCGTATTATTTGTTATTTGATTTCTTTATGGAATACCGTTTTAGAAGCGTCTTTTATTGTATTACTCATATATATCTTAAGATTTAGCATAGTCTAAGAACTTTTTGAAATATTCACATTAGTCCAGCAAAAGACTCCTTCAATTAGAAAACAACAAATGTTATAGTTTTGAGGATTAACCGGCAAAAACCGTATTATTTGTTATATGATTTCTGTATGGAATACCGTTTTAGAAGCGTCTTTTATCGTATTACTCAGATATATCTTAAGATTTAGCATAGTCTAAGAACTTTTTGAAATATTCACATTTGTCCAGCAAAAGACTCCTTCAATTAGAAAACAAAAAATGTTATAGTTTTGAGGATTAACCGGCAAAAACCGTATTATTTGTTATATGATTTCTATATGGAATACCGTTTTAGAAGCGTCTTTTATCGTATTACTCAGATATATCTTAAGATTTAGCATAATCTAAGAACTTTTTGAAATATTCACATTTGTCCTGCAAAAGACTCCTTCAATTAGAAAACAAAAAATGTTATAGTTTTGAGGATTAACCGGCAAAAAGAGGATAAAGAGGCAAAAGACTCCTTCAATTAGAAAACAACAAATTTTATAGTTTTGAGGATTAACCGGCAAAAACCATATTATTTGTTATATGCTTTCTGTATGGAATACCGTTTTAGAAGCGTCTTTTATCGTATTACTCAGATATATCTTAAGATTTAGCATAATCTAAGAACTTTTTGAAATATTCACATTTGTCCAGCAAAAGACTCCGTCAATTAGAAAACAAAAAATGTTATAGTTTTGAGGATTAACCGGAAAAACCATATTACTTGTTATATGATTTCTATATGGAATACCGTTTTAGAAGCGTCTTTTATCGTATTACTCAGATATATCTTAAGATTTAGCATAATCTAAGAACTTTTTGAAATATTCACATTTGTCCAGCAAAAGACTCCTTCAATTAGAAAACAAAAAATGTTATAGTTTTGAGGATTACCCGGCAAAAACCGTATTATTTGTTATTTGCTTTCTTTATGGATTGCCGATTTAGAAGCGTCTTTTATTAGATTACTCATATATATCTTAAGATTTAGCATAGCCTACGAACTTTTTGAAATATTCACATTAGTCCAGCAAAAGACTCCTTCAATTAGAAAACAAAAAATGTTATAGTTTTGAGGATTAACCGGCAAAAACCGTATTATTTGTTATATGATTTCTAAATGGAATACCGTTTTAGAAGCGTCTTTTATCGTATTACTCAGATATATCTTAAGATTTAGCATAGTCTAAGAACTTTTTGAAATATTCACATTAGTCCTGCAAAAGACTCCTTCAATTAGAAAACAACAAATTTTATAGTTTTGAGGATTAACCGGCAAAAACCATATTATTTGTTATATGGTTTCTGTATGGAATACCGTTTTAGAAGCGTCTTTTATCGTATTACTCAGATATATCTTAAGATTTAGCATAATCTAAGAACTTTTTGAAATATTCACATTAGTCCAGAAAAAGACTCCTTCAATTAGAAAACAAAAAATTTTATAGTTTTGAGGATTAACCGGCAAAAACCGTATTATTTGTTATATGATTTCTAAATGGAATACCGTTTTAGAAGCGTCTTTTATCGTATTACTCAGATATATCTTAAGATTTAGCATAGTCTAAGAACTTTTTGAAATATTCACATTAGTCCAGAAAAAGACTCCTTCAATTAGAAAACAACAAATTTTATAGTTTTGAGGATTAACCGTCAAAAACCGTATTATTTGTTATATGATTTTTAAATGGAATACCGTTTTAGAAGCGTCTTTTATCGTATTACTCAGATATATCTTAAGATTAAGCATAGTCTAAGAACTTTTTGAAATATTCACATTAGTCCTGCAAAAGACTCCTTCAATTAGAAAACAACAAATTTTATAGTTTTGAGGATTAACCGGCAAAAACCATATTATTTGTTATATGGTTTCTGTATGGAATACCGTTTTAGAAG